>VXAU01005767.1:538082-552313 GCA_013399695.1 Formicarius rufipectus | reverse complement strand
TGATGGGGCGGCGGGCCCGGCACATCCAATATGGCCCCTGTGCCCGCAGAAGCCAATCCCGGGCGCGGTTACTCCCGAGGCCGGGCCCGGCCCTGCCCAAGGGGAGCTCCGGCGCGTTCTCACTCCCTGTGTGTGCTCGGGGCCGGGAATGTCCCGCTGGCGCTTGGGAAACAGCGCTCTGGAGATGCCGAGGCTGCCCCTCCCCTCCTCCCCTCCCTCCCCTCTCCANAGAGGTGCTCAGCCTACTTGGGCTGCTGCATCCCTCCCTCCCTCCCTCTCTCCAGGCTCAGTCCGTCTAATCTGGTGGTGGCATCACCACACCTCCCACTGAAGTGCTGGAAAGAGAGCAGGGGCAGTTCCCGCCTGTCGCAGGTAAAGGTGGACACCAGGCAGGGCAAGCGGGACCTCAGGCACTGTCTAAAGCACCTTTGGGATAATTTTTTATTATCCCAAATACCTTTGGGATATTTTTCTTGAACACGCTAGCAGGGCACATTTCTACAAAGGTCGCTATAAACCTGTCCTTTTACATAGTGTTCTTTCAAACATTAAAATCAAATGCCTTAAATGGCAAGTGTTGATTTCAAGATGAAAATTTCAAAGTATCCATTATCAAAGCACTCTGATACTTTATGAGGTAACTTTTTATAAGTGTCAAGCCACAAACTTGTTACAGAATTCGTTTTCCTGTAGCAAGGCACCAGAGCAGAAAGCTTGAGGAGGGAGTTTGCTGCGTGGCTGAAATGAGAAACCCTCTATCTATAGTGGCAAATAAATAGGAAACAAAACCAGCACTTTATATGGGCAGTTTCATAAGTCGTGCTGAGTTGACCTAGAGAATAATTTAAGAATTCCTAGGATACAAGAAAATTCTCAGTCAGAGTTAACTACAATTGAGTAATGTGCCTGCGAGGGCTATATACACATAGAAGAAGGCAGGAATCTCATCCTAGGGCTTGCTAGCGGGGATCTAGGGATACACTTCTTCTCTCCCACCTGTTGCTTCTATAGTTAGGGTATCATTTAAAATAAATTTTGTCTTTATACCAAGTAGCAGATTGTTACAGATCTTATGTGCTTAGTTATATATTACAAAACATGAACTCATTTTGAAGTTTATAAATAGCTCAACTGCACTTTTGTAGCAACAAGCACAAGGTAGGATTTTATCCAGCTTTAGTTCAGAAGACAAACCTTTAAGCAAGCTAGTTCAATGTTTTAGCTTTACAGTACCTTTGTCAGTCTCCCTATCTCTCAATTCCTTCATAGCTAAAACTTTAATCTTACTTTCATACTACTCAAAAAGACTGGTGTTAATATTTATGCTAAACTTTCTCTATAAACTTCCATTTTTCTGATTTCTCTGTTTATCACTTCTAAGTAAGAAAAACTTCAAAAAAATTAAACATACTTTTTTTTCCTTTTTAATCCTAGGGGTTTTGAAAAGAAAACTCTTCTGCCTCTGACACCCCTAGTGAAAGAAACAAGTGCTTTAGTGAGAAAAGGTGGCCTTCACCCTTTATTAGAATTTGCCAGCCAATGGTGGTACTTCCTTAATAAAGCTATCAACACCATTGTAACACTGTCAAGGGCTCTCAGCTGTGGATAGTGTCAATGGGAGTGTCATAAGCTGAGAGCACAAGCTTAGAATCATAAATCACATGAATGACCGAAAATAGGATCATGCGCCTGGTTATACGGCTGCTCAAAAAAACATTGAAACTCCTGAATGCTTAATGTCCAGATAGATCCTCTTAGAATTTAGAAAACAAGCAGGTTGCATAAATGTACAGAATAAAATGGCAATTTTTGGTTTAGGCTTCGTTTTCTTAAACGTCAGTGTCTCCTCAGTTTTGGGAATTACTTTTGCGCAGTGTTTAATTTTTTTCCTGTCAAAATTTCTGCCGCTTTGTACCACCACTCAGAAATCCTACTGTTGTAGCAATCATGATTTTAGCAGATTTTATAAATTTTATTGTATCTTTGTTTTCTCAGCACCACTGCTTCACAATGTAATTATATATCGCCTTAATCTATTGTAGCATACCAGTGAGTCTTCCAAAATGTTGGGTTTGGTAAGAGTTTGTCCCTTCCATCCATTTTTTTTTTTTTTTCACAAATACTTTTCTTCAGATGTCCCATGTACCACAGATTTAGAACACATGCATTTTTTTATGTCCTTGACTCTCAGAGAACCATAGCAGTTTATTCTGCCTTAGGATTTACTGTGTGTGTGCCTTGTAACTCATTGTAGCCTGTAGAGCAAGAAGCCCTGTGTGCTCAAAACAAAGATACTCATCCTTTATCCTTCAGTGTGTAGGGGATAAAATTTTGTGAGAAACAGAGGAAATCAGTTGCTGTGCTTGCCTAGTTTCCTGTATTTTGATTATCCATGGAAATTACTGTAGGAGTTTTGAGGCCAGGGCTCAAATGACCCATAAAATCATTTAGATTGGGAAAGACCCCTAAGATCATTGAGTCCAACCATTCCCCCAGCACTGTCAAGCCTACATTGACCCACGTTCCTCAGTGCCTCATCTACACATCTAAATACTGCCAGGGATAATGACTCTACCCTTTCCCTAGGCAGTCTCTTCCAAGGTTTTACAATGCTCTTTGTGAAGAAATGTTTCCTGAGCTCCAATCCAAACCTTCCCTGGCACAACTTGAGTCCATTTCCTCTAGTCCTGTCACTTGTTATCTGGGAGAAGGGACTGACATCCGCCTGGTTACACTCTCCTTTCAGGTAGATGTAGAGAATGATAAAGTTCACATACAGCTGAATGTGCTGCTGAGATTCTGCTGTTGCCACAGTGACTGCTTTGATCCTTCTCAGTAGCCCTCTGTGTAGCCTGGGAAGGCGAGGACCAGCTGTCTGCACAGACTGCTGCTGTTCCCCTGTCCTTGCTGCTTTGCTCTCAAAGTCTGGCAGGAATCTGTGATGCAGGTGAAGACCTGCAGTGCCGCGCCACCCAAACCCTTGCTGAGGTGTTCAGCTGCCTCTGCAACCTGCAGCATGAGTGGGGAACAGAACACTTTCTCTAGTGCACTTCAGGAGCTGTTAACAAGTCTGCAAGGTGGGATCGTTTTACCTCTGAGTACATTGGAAGTCACCGGTTCCCACGTGGCTCGAATCGGGGAGCTCTGCTCCTTCCGTGCTGTTGCCTGGCAATGGTGGGGTTGTGTGGCCTCGGCTGTGCGCTGGAACTCCTGCAAGGAGCAGCTCTGCTGTGCACCTGCACTTGTGAAACACTGCAGATGCAAAGGAAGCACCCGGAAGCAGATGGTTTCTCTCATGGCCTAGCAGAGACTGGTTATAAATCTTTGTAGATAAGGACAAAATTTAATTCTTCCAACTGCATTGGGGAACCATTGTGAACAAGAGTATGCATCTGGAATAGAAGCTGGAGTTCTGAATATAAACCTTTCGTGTTCTGATAAACAACTACAAATAAAAATCCAATTGCTAATTCAAAGTGCAAAAACCTGATTTTTGAAATGGAAGTCTGTTGGCAGCTAGAATGTTTCACTTTCAGGATGATATGTCCTAATAGTTTACCTGGCAGCTGGGTACTACTGACGTAAACTGAGTAAACATGCAGTTAGTTAAGCTGTTTCCATTACTGTTCCCTCAAACACCTACAGGTGTAATTTGATTGTCTGTTGGCCACAATGACAGCCACATGTCCACTGTTAATTGATAAAACTGTAATCGTAGTACTAAAATGAAATCTGTAATAGACACCATGAAAGAAGAACATTTTAAATCTGAGCTTAGTGAAAAAATATTTTTTTACCACATCACATTTTTGTTAAGAAATTCATAAAGCACAATTTTAATGGATTGCTGGCAGTGCCCAATGGCAAAAGTTTGCTGCATTGCTTTTTAAAAAAACCAGAAGATAGTACCTCAATAGGATGAGGCCAGTGTATGAGACTGAGTTTGTGAGTTAGGATTTAAGATGTAATCATAAATGCCATTTTCAAAGAAGAAGGGTGATACAGGCCCTCTTGTAGGGTCCTGTGTTAGGACCCTACAGCCAGAGTAGCCAATTAAGCCCAGGTGCAGGTTTTGATGAGCAGGTGGAGCTCAAGTCACCTGACACTCTCTAGGCTATGTAAGGCAGCACTGAGGCTTTCTGCAGAGTGGTTAGAGTTTCCAGGAGAGAAAGAAAAAAGGTAATATCTGTAAAAATGTGTTAAAGGTGTTTTTTTTTTGTTTGTTTGTTTGTTTTTTTTTGTTTGTTTGTTTTTTTTGAAGTGTAGAGCAAGCATCTGAGTGCCTTAACTGGTCTGATAATGAGGTGAATATTTTTAGTAGTGCCACTTAATAAGTGAGATGGTGGAACGAATGCAGTAGTTAGAGCCTCTTAGGAAAGGGCTATCTTACTCGATTTTTTTTTTGATTGTTGAGTTTAGTATGGTGTTTTCTTTGAAGTTTTGTGTTAACGGATATTTTTTACTTTTTTTTTTTTTTTTTTTTTTTTTTTTTTTTTTTTTTTTTTGACTGTTATGCTAACAATTCATGTTTATTGTCCTGGGATGCCTTTAAAGGTCGTTGGAGTTGGGAACTGCTCCTTGGTTTTAGGTAAACGTATAGTATATTCTTAAGTAAGGACAAAGCTTTTATGAAGAGGAGAAAGGCAAGGGATGGTACATGGAAAATTTGAAGTGGGGGTGTACTTTTTGGGGTTTTAATTAAAAAAACAAACAGACTTCTTTGGGACTGTCTAGCTCTTGACTGTGAGATGATAATGGGCATCTAGCCAGAACTGAATTCTGTTATATTTTTTGTTGTTCTCTTTTGCTTTTGTCTTTGTATTGGAAGTCCCTAAACTTGAGGGAAAAGTTAGAACATACCATGAGTTATTCAGTTCATTTAGGCACTTTTGGAAAATGAGCTGGAAGTGCTGTTCTATGTTAAGTGGATGTCCATACTGGTGTGAATAGAGTTATCAGTTGTGAGCAGCGTATGGACTAAATCCCTGAACTGTTACGTTTTAATATAGGATGTCCGTGTAAAATGCAGAGCGGAACAGGGCAGTGTGACCAAAGGCTCAGGACCCGCTGTACAGCACTGAGCCTGCTCTTGCTGCGTGCAGAAAGGTCCTGCTGCCCTCTTGTGGTCCTTCCCATAGATACAGTTTGGCTCTGAAGCTGTTGGAACATTGATTTTCCTTTAAAGCTGAGTTTTTAGCTGCCTGTAAAGTTAAAGATGTCCTTATCCTGATAGGAAAGAGCCACTTACATAGTATAGAGTATTTTCCTATAGTAAAATTAACTTTGTGAATGTCAAATAAGCTTTGTGGATGACAGGAGAGCAGTGGTTGTCACTTATCTTGGCTTTGGTAAAGCTTTTCATCCCATCCTGCAGTATTAATTTCTTCAAGCAGAGATTTCATGCTCTGAATGGATAGGTAATCAGAGGAGTGGAAGACTGGATGAATGGGTGTAGAGAGTGTTGAATACTCTATTAAAATGCTGTTAACAGATTAAATACCACAGGGACCTGTAGTGATACTAGTTCTGTTTAATGACTTTATCAACTACTCAGAGAAGTTTGTGGGAAAACGTGGGAGGGCTGGCTGATGTGCTCGATGATGAGACTTGTTTTCTAACACCTGGATACATTCTAGGAATCTGGTATCTCATGTGCTGTCTTGAACATATTCAGAAATTTTTGTAAGTCTCAATAATGCAACATGCGAAACCAATTAGTCACCTCTTTTTGAGAAGTGTGGGATTATCATTTGTTGCTTTACAAAATTTGTAGTGAAGTTGTGATTTAGTATCTTGTCAGTGTTGGCTTCAACAAGTAAACCTCAAATTTGCACTGAGGTAATAGCCAAGTAATTATGAAACTGGAAATGCACATGTGTTCTTTATACTTCTTTATAATTCTGTGCTGATAACTCATCTGGCAAATTTGAAAAAATAATTGGTTTTCTTTGGTGTCAGGCATGCATTACATTTTTAAAGCGAACCCTTTGATTTTTATCTGGATACATGTAGAAGAAATGCAGTTTAACACCTATGTAAAATAAAGTTGGTACTATGTAAACTTGATTAGTACCATATAGGTCATGCGAATTGTTGTCTGCAGAGTTTAATGTATGCTGGAGTAACTGCTAATATTACTGAATTCTGTAAGCTGTGTAGTTGAGCAGTTAAAATACTTGTCCGGGAGCAGTCAGCTTGGATCCTCTGGAATCTGGTCTGTGTAGTTCACCTCCAGAGTGGCTCTGTGGGACTGCTCTGCCTGCTATGCAACATTCAGTAGGGACTGAGGGCTAAACCTCTGAACCAAAAATGCTTTATATGTATGTGCCCCGAAGTATCTCCTGAGGACTGATTTGTGGTGACCTGTGGGATTCAGCAGTCGTTTGGCTGTAGTGATTTAGGCAAGTCCAAGTACTGCAGGAGCTCCACGAGCAGGCAGTGTCTGCTCTGCCCATCTGCAGGACTGACATTGTCCAAGAGGGAGCTGAAGGCACATCAGGGCTGTGGCATCTACCAGGGATTGCAGGAAGGCACAGGAGATGGGCTCCTTCTCATCAGGGTTCTGGGGCAGTTTGGACCTGTGTGCTTAAATGCACTTAAAACAATTCTTTGAATCTGGGCCTAAACAAATGAAGTTCCTTTGGACCTTGACTTTCTGGGCTGAAGGCAAATATTTACCATCTGCTTACAAGTGATTAGTTAATGTAGTAAAATGAAATTTTAAAAAGCTGCAAATGTTTTGACTTGCTTTTTTTGTTAAGCTTGACTTCTTTGAGAATTCTTTACTAGTCACAAAGTGGAAGAATATGGTGAAATGAAACTTAGACCTTTATAATGTTACTTGTGGAAACATTGCTAAAACAGTAATGGGCAGCTTAGGCTTAATGGTGAGGCTGTTCAATCCTTTATTACTGCATACAGTAAAACAGACCTCTGCAAGGGAAATGAGAGATTTGAGTCTTTTAGCAAAACATTTCTTGGCAGATAATATACTATTGCTTTTTAGAAAACTAATTCTAACCTGTGCTTCCTGTGTGGTACTGTCTCTGGTCCTTCTGTGTCACTTGTTTAGCTTTCTTTTGCTGCCAAAATATTCAGTAATTTTTCATGTATTTATAACTGACCTTATATTTTCTAATGCTGTGGGATCCTGAAATTGATGTGATTGACTTAAACTGCTGATTCTTAGTGAAATTCTGTTACAAAAATGAGTTCTTAGGTATTTGTTCTGTACAACTAGGTATGCAATGCCTGTACAGACTTTTATCACCATCCTCTAATTTTTCCTGTCAGATATATATGAATTAGAATTGCATTTTGGCTGTACTGGATTTGATTGTTTAGCTGTTTTATTGCTTTTACTTCTCCCTACTACCAACTGTTTTCCTTCCTTTTTTCTTTTTAACTTCCTCCTATAGTTACTTTTCCCTCCAGTCATTGTCAGCTGAGTTATTAAATAACTAACTAGGAAGGCTTCTTGAGTGTGTGTGTGTGGCTTGAGGATTTTTTTCAGTAGAACTTAATATAAGAAGAATGTGATCCTTGATTATGGCTCTCAAGAAACTGGTTTTTGGCTTTTCCTATTAGGAAATTATGGAAAAGAAAATACACTTTTATTAAGTTCAGTGGAATTTAAGTTTTCTTTCACTTTTTTTGTATGACCCTTCTTTATCAGTTCAGAACAGCTGGATGGAGGAGGTGTGTATGTAAAGCACCTAGAGTGCAATGCTTCTACTTCAGAAAAGGCAATTTGTAGCACAGATGCTGCCCGGCCCTCCTAAGTATCAATGATAAATGTACTTCTGCAAAACTGAGGTTTGACTGCTCACAAGAGGGCACTGCTGTTGTACTTTTGTGCATGTTATTGTGAGTCAAGATATCTGGCAACAGAAAGACAAATATTGCAATTTTCCAGTATAATTTCTAAACCTAGCTCCTAGCAGTAAGGATTGCCAGGTTTTTTTGTTAAGAGCAGAAATTAAACTATTGGAAGTAATGCAGAAATTAGAGTTGAGAGCTTTGAATGGAATGTCCTTTTGTCAGCTTCAGAGTCAGATTATTGCAGGTGGTGACGACAGAGTGAGACAAACCAGAGAAAGAAAACTGCAACCTCATTCAAAAAAAAAAAAAGACTGTATGACCATAATGAACTAATATATTTACTTATCAAAGCCCTAAGTATCATTAGACAGCTCAGTAGGCAAGTAATCATAAAAGCAGTGTTCACTTAGTAAAGATTAATTATAGCCTCCAGCATATCAAGTTTATTATGTCCAATAAGTATGTCAAACAGCTGGAGGAACATGTTTGTCTTTACACTTGATAGCATTCCCCTGCCTCAAGGTCTGACTCCTGAAAGAATAATTAGTTGATGTGGGTGAATTGTTCCTAATTCTACAAACTGTTTTTGGTGTATATTTAATTCTATGCTTTAAGTAAAACAAAATTAAGCTCTATGATGCTCAAGTTGTCAATACATAACTCTTTAAATGTCTGAACTTTGAAGCAGAGTGTTGTTTTATGGGGTTTTGTATTGGTTACCTTTAATCCATGCATTTATTGGATTTAAACTTCTGGACTGGACTGGCTTTTCTCAGTGGAAATATGAAGGACTGACAACTCGCACATTGTTGCACTTTTAGGGTCTACTTGCTGAAGAAATTTGTTATAGCAAGCTGGCTTTAAAATTTTCCAGAATGGTTTTATCTTCTGAAGTTACTTCTCATTGAGTGGCGGAGACATTCATGAGTTCCAAGTTAGGAAAAAGCAGGTACCACTGAATAGACAAGACAGGCTTGAAACCAAACTATGTGATAGATAAAAGTGTTCATAAAAAGTTATGGAGGAAAAACCTGTATATATAGGGTTTCATTATATGCTTTTCAAAAGCACATATGCCACTGGATTATGGTGGGGTTTGGTGGGAGGGGAGGCATGGAGCTGATAACAGCTAAAGGAGACATCCAGACAAGCAATCAGAAAAAAAGACTACTAAAAAGAAGTAAGAATTGGTGTAAGGTCCTTCAGTACTGTAATGAAAGCTTTTGAAAGCAGAATGGATTTATGACCTCAAGAACAGGATTCAGGTGAAAAACTTAAGTTTGCTTTTTATATGGTGCTCTGAAAACCATGTCAGAAAGGAAGATAATTTTTTGCTTCAACAGTAAGAATTTGGTATTTGTGAGGTAGGGACAATTTAAAGCTTTGGAAGTAGATCAGACTGAACTGTTGGGATGGACTTGTTACAAATAATGTCTAGATAAAGTATCAAGAACAGATAGTTATTGGGTGCCTAGTTGAGTCTTTTTCTTAATATTGTATGACTGTTGTCATACAACATGCCATGTGAGTGTGGATTACTGAATGTGATGCCATCTGTGGGGAAGGAATAAATCAGAGTTGTGTGTTGCAGTACCCTTGAAATGACACTACTGTAATTTAGTGTGAAAGAGCTAACTAGCCTGCACCCTAACTCCTTGTGAAGAGCTATCAAGTTATGATTAAGTTGAGTGGGGGTTAGGGTGTTAATTTCAGCTAATGAGCATAGTTTGCCAACAGAGTCTTGTGCCCTAGGTTTATAAGTTCTGCTTCAGCACTTTGTTCAATACTTACTTTTCAGTAGTTCTGTTTTCCCTTTGGAGTTGTTGATTCACATCTATTTTGGGAGCACCTGTTAAAAACGATACAAAATGAATTGTCAGGTGCATTTTGCTTGGCTCTTAGAGCAAAAAGTCATTAATGGACTGTGTGCCAGTATCAGGTTCCAGTGCCTTTTGGGAGGAACACTTTGACCATGCTGTATTTTTAAGGATGGGTAGCTGCTTGCCACAGAGGTATCAGGGCACTCCCATATTAGGTGGCTTGCTTGGTCTGTAGTAGCTACTTCCTAAGCTGTAGGGAAAAGGATCAAGGACTTTCCTAGAAGGTGTTTCATTAAGTATAATCTGTGTACTGGGATTTAGCCTTTTTTGTTTCCATTCACAGAACTGAGTAACTAGATTCCATCTCATGAAGGAGTGGGTGAATTTGAGTGCAGCTGATGGAGCTTACTGTGACTCTAGGTCTTTCCACAAAGTTAGGATCTGGCTTTGCACAATTGAAAGGATTAAATCACTGCATGAAGTCTATTGGTGACATTATGTCAATCTTTGCTATCATATATGCAGAATATTAAAGTAATTCTCAATTATCTATTTGCTTTCTGGTTAAAGGAAAACTCCCTGTACTGTGAAATCAGTTTTTGTACTTAAACATCAACTGGACCTTGTCTTCCAAGTAACTGAAGTATTATAATCTCTGATGTAATTATTGCTGTGGTGATGGAGCTTTCATGTGGTGTTAAAAAGCCACTGTGGCCACTTTGGTTTTGAATTTGTGGTTGAAATACTTCCCTTGATATATTTTTTACAATTACTGATACTTCATGATAACTGGAGCTCCTTCCACTCTGGAATACTCTGATTGCAATCATGATCTGTCACACTGATGAGGGCACTGCCCTGTCACTAAAGCATGGATCTTATTTATTTTTCCCTATCTTGTCATGAGCTCAGACTGAAAGCACTTCTCATGTGACCTCTTTCAATATCTTTATTGGAAAAACTTTGTTACATGTTATCTGTGGCTAGAATATGTCCATGTTGTTAATCCCCCGGTGAAAATAAGACCGAAAAACTGATTTTATCTTGTCATACTGTAGGCTTGCTGTTTCTTCCTCCCTCACCTGGCAGATGGCAGAAATTTGGTATTTAACAATTTAGTGCAATAGACTCTTACTGGTGGTAAAAAAGCATGCACACACATGCACAAAGAGCTCAAAGTGACAAAACTCACTTAAGAATTCTGAGAGCTTAGTTCTTAAACTTAGTTCAGTGAAATTGTCAAGTACTGCAATGTATTTACTAGTTTGGCAGGCTTTTTTTTTCTCTTAACCAGCCAAACACAGCTTGTGTTTTTTGAGAGAGCAGATTGTCGTGGTTCCTTCTTCTCAGTGTACAGAAACACAGGCATATTTGACAGCAGCAGAACAGCACATTAGGGTGGAGGCACAAAGACAGCTCCACAGAACACTCATCAGTATATGCCTACTTACTCTCTGAGGTTAATAAACAGCAAGTAGGCATTTCTTTGAGATCATGCAACTAAATTAATCCTCTGTATGCTAATTAAATATAATTAGGAAATAGTGTCTTTTCATATTGCTATTTGGTGCTTAAACAGGAGGGACTTTACATGAATTTCATAGGAAAATCTATTTAGGTTACCTAGCTAAGGTAGGAAGACCAATTCTTATAGAACCATAATTAATAATGATATTTTGATATTTGATGATCTCCCCTGCTGTCATGAGAAATGAAGGGTACAAATACAGTCAATTAAAACAACACAGTATAATGAGTAATGTGGGTTAGACTGTAGACTTTTTCCTACTGCTTTCAGCATGCTTCTCTAAAAGTTTGTCTAATAAATAGACAAAGGAAAAGTTGTCCTTCAGTTCATTTACAAAAAGTGTCTTGGTTAATCTATTAGAAAGTAGTGAAGTGGCCTACTTCATGGTTAAGTTTGGAATACTTTCTCACTTGTCTGGCTATTATGCACTTCTAGTTTTGAAAAGAAAATATGGGATGGAAAAGCCAGTATTGTTACTATGGGAACAGTGACTTGGTGCAATTGAAGAAGAGCTGATTGTTGCTGTTGGAGATGGTGGCACATGGCTAACTGGACACTAGCCCAGACACTGAACTAGTGCATGGCCAGTCTGGAGCGGAGGGAGGTCAGAAATTTTGAGAATGGGATACAAGTGTAGTCAATGGCACCTTAAACCTTTTCCAAATACTCTTAGGTCAAGTGCTTCTGAATTTTAGCATACAAAATACAAGCAGGGCTTTAGTATTTCAGCTGAATCATTTCAAAGTTTGAAACTACCTCTTCTGGAAATTTGGAGGGATGTAATGAAGAGCTTTACAGAAAAACCTTTCTCTTTAAGCAGAGGAAGTAAATGTGTTGTATTAAGAGCTCTTTGAAAAAATACCTGACCCTGAAGGCTAGCAAACATGGTTGGAATAGTGGGCAAACAAAATTGAACTCCAAGTGGAATGCTGTGAGATCACTATAGTCTTTGGTACCAAGATAGTGTAATTACCTAGGCAACTCTTACCCTTAAATACTTAACACATTGTCAACTCTGAGCAGGTCTTCTTTTTATTATAAGATATTGTGATTAATCCTGAAAAAAAATCATCAGATGCAGCTCTTGTGCCTCTCATAGACTGTATTATACTGCACAATCAACACAGTATTCAGCTACCATCTAGTGGGGGATTTGAGACAGTGTTCTGAAAATGCAGACCAGTGAACATTCTAGAATAGTTAGTACTTGTGCAGGTATTACACTTTTGGGAGCTGATGAGATTTTTGTCTGACTGTAGTCCTTGTAAGAACATCTTGTCTTTTAAGATGTACCTGAATTAAAAGAAGGAAGTATTCCTAAAAGGAATGAAGCACACAAATGGTGAAATGCAGAAGCATAGTTGTATTCCTGAGGTGTTTTTATAAAACCAGAAGCTACATGTGTCCCTTTGGAGTCTGAATGCCTTGATCATCCTCTCTTGTGTTTCCAAAAGAGGCATGCTGGGGTAAGTCAGTTCAGCAGATCCAAATTCTGAAGGCTCCACTTCTGATTGTGTGGACCTCAGTCTGATAAACCACATGTAACTTTAAGCCAAGCTGGTTCCGAAAGCTGCTTAGGTTGGATGTTCCAGAATTGCCAGTAATAGCTAAGATGGCTAAAATGAGAGGAAACTTATCCTGGTTCAGAGGGTTTGACTGAAATATGTGCTGAAATCTGCCTACTCCTCCTACTTCCATTCAGTTGCTTTTCTGGAGCAGCTGGCTGCCTTTTGATCAGCTGATGTTAAACTGCCTATAGCCTGGAGTGGAGGTGATTCTGGAACCCTTCCTGAATTCTTTTCTGGGTTGGTAGGTGAGTCACCTACAATTATCGAAGTTTGAAGTAGTCCTCTCTTGATCTCCAGGTATATTAAGGAAAACTTCTGCTCAACTTCAGTGCATTGCTGATTGAGTGCTGTGCAGGAGGGAGGATCTTCCTGTAGCCAAATGTGTGTTTATGGAAGCCCATGGGGTGCATGTATGCCTGTAAGATCTAGTACCTTTGAGCGCTTGTCTACTACATAGTTCTTTGAAATACAGCTTTTGTGTCAACTGTTTAAAATGAGGAGGTTTTTTCATGGGGAGACATACTAAAGTCCATTTGTACCTGGGGGTACCACTGACTCATAGCTAGCTTGTAGTAATTATGAGCCAGCCTCTGAACTGTGTCACTTACTGGAAGACTTTGTCTGCTGAGTTAGGGTGTAAGGTTAGGTTAAAATCTGGTAGAGATGTGCTATTTGACAGGCTTGGATTTTATGTATATGTGTTTGGGCTTGTTTTCAGCTGTAAACTTCAAGATACTACACATCTGAGAGATTTATTTTAGAGAGGGATTATTGTTTTGCATTTCTTAAGTCTGAGATTGAGGCTTATACTTTGAGGGCTTTGGTGTATGGACTTCTCTTCCTTCTCAAAGACTAGTATTTTGAGGCTTTTTCTTGGGGCTGGTAATAACAAAAACGAATGAGTAAGATTTAGAAAATCACCCGTTGTTGTGTGGTGTAAAAACAAGAAAATCATTTAGTGGTGGGCTTAGTACTGACTCTGCTACTGCTACTTCAGCTGTGTTGAAATGGAAGCTGAATTTGTCAATAGGAAAGATATGCTGAGAGCCTAGGTTTTGGTAGAGGAGTTATGTTTAACATAAAACAGTAGTTTTGGAACTTAAAAGATCAAATTGGTTTTTATATGTGGATTGATTGAACAGACTTGCTAATCTGACAATACATATTTTCCCTGTATCCAGACACTGTTTCTTAGTACTGAACTGTAGGATGTTTAAAAATTGAAATAAAACAGACTTCTTTTGGCAAGGCAGTTGTGAGTTACTCTGTTAGGAAAAAATACTAATGAAGAACAGTTTCCTAGTCTGAAGACTTGCCTTCTGGCTGCAGTAAATCATGGCTTTTTATTAGCTATTGCTTGAGTGGCAGATCAGTGGGTTGTCACAGAAACCAAACATACTTGCTCTTCACAATACAATAGGGAAGGCTATTTAGCTTGGCGTTCCTTTCCTTGTTCTTCATTCCTGCAATGCAGGGAGCCTTCTATAGGCATCT
>VXAU01005767.1:444813-538032 GCA_013399695.1 Formicarius rufipectus | reverse complement strand
AAAAAAAAAGTGAAGATGCTGGCACAGAAACAACTGCTGATGCGCTCCTGAACTTGGATATAAAGGACAGTGCATGTGACAGAACAAGCTGAAATTGGATATTGATGTGCTCCAAATATACACTGTAATTCTGAAGTAAGCAACTTGTTTATTGGCATTTTGTGCTTGAGAGGATTGATCTTTGTGTTACTGACACTGTGGAGCTAAAGGCAAGTTTTGTATTGGATCTTAAAGAAATCTGCGTGTGCAGACAGTGATGTGAAATTGCCATCTCAGCTGGTGAATTCACTGCAAGAATACTTGGGAAAACTTACATATGTTGTATGAGAAGCTTTTTATCGACAATAGCCTCCTGGAAACTTGTGCTGAATCCAAAGTGATCTCTCAGAAGCCAATCAAGTCCTAAATCTCAGACATTAACTGTTTTTAAAACAAAGCCCAAACCATACATGTATGTAGTTGTTTTAATTCTGACTCTGAAACAGTTTCTATTGCAGTTACTTAAATATAAATAGAAGTTGTATTTGTTGTATAATATGAAAGTGTTATCTAAGAAACATCCTGCACAAGTCTAATGTTGAAAAACTGAAGTACATATGAAGTTCTGCCTATGCCGAACTTTAAAAAGTTTAACTTTATTTACTGTATAACTCCAGTGTATCTGATCTTAATGAACTGTTGTAGCAGTTTAAAAATTTTATTTATAATCTTAATTCTGCTTGGTGCAAAGACTTGCAACAATTCCTTTTCAGTTCTGTGCTTCAAGACATAACTGAAGTAACTCAGTCTTTTAGCAAGGCCTGTACCACTTTGTTTTAGGTTGGTGGGACTCAGGCTCAGATTTACTTGTTAGGTATTTGGTTCCTTCCATTATTAGCATTAACACTAGAAGATGTACCTCTACCAAGACATACACTGGTATGTGTAGATTTTGTTCTGAACCTGTACTACTAACTTTTTATTCTATTAAAAAGAAGTCTGACAGTTCTTATAGCTCAGTCATTAAGTGCTTGTGACTAATGCTTATGTATGTTTTGATAAAGTGAAGTCTTTGTATGTCAGAAATGTTGAGTAGTGTATATTTAATGCAGGTCTAAAACATGCAAACAGCTTGTAACTCTAGGAAAGTGTTGTATTTACACAGCTGAATTCTTGTTCCATAGTAGGACTGAGCTTCTAGTTTTTTGATAGCTATATATAAAAACTCAAGAATAACAAAATAATCTGAGAACCCTGTTTTTACAAATATGGCAGGCTTTTTTAAGTTATTTGGGTAGCTTATTAATAATCTGAGCCTGGTGTCTGGTAGCTTTACCTCATTCTGGCATTTCTATCTTAATTGCTTTGAACTAATATAGCAAGGAATTCATTCAATAAAATGTAGTGAAGTGAAAAGAGACTTGTAACTGTTTCTCTATTCTGAACAAGCTCTAGTTTAGTCATGAGACTGTGGTTTTGAGTCTCAAAACAAGCATCTACAGAACATGCTTGACTGTCCAGTTAGGTAAATGAGGATGAGCAGGTTTTGAGGGGTATATTGCCTCAAATCATGTAAAGGACCAAGTTGGTTTATGAAGACAGGTTAACTTGACTGTGTGGAAGTTACCAAAGGCTAAAAACGTTTTATCAGCTATCAAGGTTTTTCTTTGGTGGGAGGTAGGGTGTGTATCTGGTGTCTAATTTTAGATGAATATTTAAGAATTTCTTTGGCATTTTTGGTAAGGGGAGCAGGTGTTCCTCATCCAAGAGACTGGGGGCACCACAACTCTTTGAAGTTGTGGTCAGCCTGTCTGAGAACTGGAAGGGGCTGCTATCAGATCTGCCTGTTGCTATTGATGATACACATGGTATGTGTACTTTGTTTGTTCCATGTGAACATGATTCTAAGTTATTAGTGATAGTTTGGAACTTGAGGTAGCCCTATTTGGTCATATAAACCCACCTTGATGTGCTGCTTTTCTTCTGGAAACCCAGTGCAGGATTTTTTAGTGCACTTACAGCTCCTCTTCCTTTATGGGAGGAGAGAGTTGCAGTTATAGGAGAAAATCTACTGCTTGCAGTTTTGACTACCAGTTTGGTTCCTGAACAGTATAGCTGTTATAACATGGATTTTTTTTTTTTAAATGACACTTGATTCTCAAGTACTTAAGACATTGACTGAATAGTGACTTCACCCTTCTTGATACAGAATTGAAGTTAAGTAGATGATGGCTTAAGATTTTAAGTTAGTGGTACTGAATGTCCTGTAGTTTCTTACTTATTGTGCTCAAGTCCCTTGTTCCTTCTGTTTTTACTAAGACCATTTAATAATCCTATGAGCTGCTTTTTGTATTCCTTTAATTCAGACTTCTGCCATTTTCAGCAGTATTTTCCTTCCCCTAATAAAGGTCTTATTTCACCCAACATTCTCCATGACATGATCTTCTCTGGCACCAAAACAGATAAGCAGCAATCCCTTTACGTGTATCTTTTTGCTCATCTACCATTCAGCCATCCTTAATGGAATGGTCCAGGGAGCTGGGAAGGATTATGCTGATGGAATTGTCAGCTACAGGTGGGTACTGGTTTTGAGATTTTATTAAATCTAGTGAGAATCATATTTGTACTTGTCTCCAAAAATGGCTTATGATAATCACTAGTGTTTATCAAGCGTTCTACTTAGTGTTGGTCTGTATGTACAAAATGATACATACATAAATAAAATCTTACTTTGTAATGTTAAAGGTCTTTATTCCATAGAAGAATGAAATGCCACTTACATGAAGTCATGTCAGCAACTTTTCAGGTGTGTGCTATGTAACTTATTCTCAACTTCAGCAAAAATACGGAGTCACAGAGGTGAAAAAAGTACTTAGAACTGGAACTGGTGGCAAGAGGTGTTTGCTAGGCTTGTTTGGAGTTGTTCTTCATATCTGCAATTAAAAGTCCTCTTTGTACTTAACTGAAATCACAAGAACTATGGATTAGATGAAATAAGATTTTATCTCCACATCCTTCTCCCCCTCTCTTAGCTGTGGGATACTTAGTGAATATAAAAATACTTGGTGAGACCTCCTAAATTTCCTGGAGAAGTACTAAATTACTGAAGCAAAGAAATTGAGCTGCTAAGAATCTCTGCAGGCC
The DNA here is from genome assembly GCA_013399695.1 of Formicarius rufipectus. Classification (NCBI taxonomy): domain Eukaryota; kingdom Metazoa; phylum Chordata; class Aves; order Passeriformes; family Formicariidae; genus Formicarius; species Formicarius rufipectus. Next base: position 534,909 of record VXAU01005767.1, on the reverse strand, counting down.
AAGCCCACTGGAGGGCAATCTTGTACAAGGAATTACAGGACTAAAAGCTGTGTTAGGGAACGTGGGCTCACAGTCTTTGCTGAGGACCAGTATGGAAGAACAGAGAATACTCACCTTGCATAGCTGTGCTAAAGACTTGTAGCCTTTCTGATTGGTAGATTTTACTGTAAAGGCTTGGATCTTCTCTTGCTGTTGTTCTGCCTGGAATGCTGGACTGCCCTTACCAGAGTTTATGTTCTGGAGGGTTTTCTGCTGCCACTGTTGCTGTTGTGCCAGTGGTGCCTGTTGGTCACAGTTGGGCATCTGGAGTACGAAGTTATGGCAAACACAGGCAGACTGTTTCTTTGTGAGCCTCCAATATTTTGAGCTCTCTTAAACCCTTTTTACTGTTGGGTCAAGTAGGACTCCAAAGGGGTACAAATTACTTGTAGAAATTAGTTAAGTGGTAGTGAAAGATGGAGAATCCTGTTGGGAGATTACTGAGGAAATACCTGCTGCCTCTAAACTACGGTTACTTTGAGACTTACCACTTTCTTTGTCCTTCAGTGACTGAAAGAACATAATTTCCATTTACAGAGATGTGATGTGGCGCTCTGGGGAGAGTTCAAAATAATGCTGGAGATGGAAGATTTTGATTATAATCTGTTTTGAACTGATGTGTACTTCTCAAATGTGAGGAGAAAATATTTACATACAGTTGAAAATGATGACTTTAGGTTTGCTGTCTTTGTGATGATCCTTAATAAATTGGAAAGAGAACTTTGGGTCTATCTTTGAAAATAGAATTTAAACTATTCTAATTTAACTATATTTCAGTATCTTATAGACAGTGAAAAAAGTAATTACTTCTGAATGTGCAGAAGTAAGATATGGCTAGATGACACCATGAAGAAGGTGAATTCTTCAAATTAAAAACTTTGAAAAAATAATTGTTTTATTCATGAGTTATGCATGTAGCTCTAGAGTACTCCAAACACGATGCTTGAAAGTAGACTTTGACTGAAAGCTGTTTCCTCTATTTATCATGCAGTTCTGCAGTTTGAAGTGATCTTAAATTATTTGTTTTATCTACCAAGTAGATGCTAAAACTTAAAGTAATAGTCATAAAGCTGTCATAATAAATGTTACTTTCTTACATCCTTAATACTTTGATCAATTTAGCTTCTGTCAAGACAAAATTGCTGCTTTCTGATTAATTTATCTACCAAAAATGTCTTGGATAACCACTTACTCAGCAAGTATTTATAGTATTTAAATTCCTAGGCCCTGTCATGATGGAAAATTATTTTTCTAAACAGATTTTTTTTTTTAGAGGAAGCTTATCTGAGTACTATGTCTCAGCTGCACATCTGCTCTTCATTAAGACTGTGCTTTAGCATCTTAACTCCTGAGTCCTGGCATCAGTTTTGTCTCTGTAGCTATCCACTGGTTCCTGCTCTGTTATGGAGTCAGTGCTGGACATGATGGTCTGTTCTGGCTTCTCATGCTGCTAAGGGGAAATTGCTCCTTTGTCTCAGACCATTCTTAATAATCTATGACCCAATGTCTACAAAGACGAATATGTTAAATATTTTTATCAAGTGCCAGTGTTTATACATATTAGTGCCAGCTTGGTTAACCATCTGTGCTCAGTAAGGTGTCAGACCTCTGGAGCTCTAAGGAGTTGAGGCCAAACTTCTGTCCTTAGTTTCTCCAAGTTTATAACAATGTTTGTCTATATTTGGATGTAACTTACTGTATATCCTGTTTTCATTCTTCTGGTCTCTTGGTTTTGAAGCAAAAAATCTGTACCTGATTTTCCTGGGCCTCGCAGTGAGTCTGGTATTTGAATGCATGTTCAGAATACAGTTTTCATTGCTCCTTAATTATCACTTAAAAGACAATAATATTGAAGTGAAATTTAATTGCTCTGTTCAAACTGTTGTAAGATTCAGGTAGATAATGATACTTGGAGTTGCTACCAGGTGGATTTTTTTTTGCTGGTGACTGTGAAAACTCTTTAATACAGCATCCTTGGAGCTACTTTGACTAACAGTAAACAGTAAAAGTTGGTACAAATGAAGACGTCCAGGAGAAATACTTAATTTTTTTTATGTTTTTGTGTCTTAAAGTTAAGATTTCCATTCAACCAAATGGAAATTTAAGAGTAGGGGGGTTTTTTGGAGTATTTTTGGGTTCTGCAAAGCTAATCATGTGGCAGCTAATCATCAATTGGAGAAAAATGATACTGGAAAATCATTCCTTTGCAAACAAACTATTATAATTCAAAAAAGCTGAAAATGAAACCATAGTTTTCCAGATGATCAATGTAAAGCACTTTATTAGAAATGAAATAACTGTATAATTGTAGATGCAGTAAGGAAAAAGTACTACTTCAGTTTCATTGGAATTGATTGGTGCACCTGAAGAGAAAAGCAGCTTTATCATCTCATCATCAGTCAATTAATATTCAGGTTTAAATGTGAATACTGTTGCAGTTAACTGTAAATGAATGATTTTATTAAAGTCTTAATAGATGAGAAAAAGTAGCCTTCTGCTGAGCTAAAGGAGGAGGAAAAATATAAATGAGTAATTCTGTTAGGGTTTTAAAAAAAATCTTTTCAGTGTTTCCAGAGCTTTATGTGAATACTTTTTTGAAGCAAACTTTCACTTCAGTCATATTGAAGTTAACTTGTGAGGTGTGCTACAGCTTGCATATTGATTGGTCTTCACATTCTGACCTGCTAGTATTTCAAAGTTTAGAGAGACTTTTCTGAAAGTCAGAAGATATTTTCATACAAAAATGAGTGCAGTTTCTAAATGCTTTATCAGACTCCAATACTTGAAGTTCAGCTTGGACAGTTCCACTCTCTTATTCAGCATCTGCCTTGTTAGTCTTCCTGATATAGCTGGGAGGGACTTAGGAAAGGGAAGAAAAAATGGAATAATAAACCTTTGTCTTACAGCAGAAGTCAACTTTGTATCACTACAGAGAAGGCCATGGTTTGCTGCAGTTACTGCTGGGAAGGTGTCAGGGTATGGAAAGAGGTGAGCAGATCACAGCTAAGGTTTGCATGTCCTGTAATGCAGTTACCTACTTGGACATTAATCAGACCTTAAGTGAGTGCTCTGAGTGGGATTGAAGTGTGGTGAAATGGCTTTTTCCCCACCAAAGAGCGTTAAGAGCATTTTAAGGCCNCCAAAAAAGGGTAAAAGAATTTTAAAGCCTTAAAAAAAAAAAAAAAAAAAAAAAAAACCCAAAAAAAAAACAGAAAAAAGCTGTTAGGCAGCAGTTGAGGTTGAAGGTGAATCCAATTCTCTGACTAGATTTTGTTTTGTAGACTAACATAGTGCCTCTAGGAAACAAAATACTGTGTGTGTATAAAACAAAGTAGTACTCTGGAGAAATGTTGGAGTTGCTTTGAATTTCAGTAACTTTTGCTGTATGTGGAAGTTAACTTTAATAAAAATGTAACCATGGAAGAAAAATTCTGCTTGGAGTGTCAAACTGCAGTAACAGTCAGCTGTCTTAAGCTGTATTTGTTCTCTGTCCATTTAAACTTCTCAGGAAAAAAAGAAAAACCAACCAAACCAACCAAAAAAAACCCCAAAACTTAAAAAAACCCAAACCAAAGCAAAAATATCTCCAAAAAAACTGGAAAAGGAAAGAGGTTGGCAGTAAACATTTGATTCAAAGCAGCTGCTGACTAACCTTGCTCACTGTAAACTTATGTAACCAAAACAGAATTCAATAAAGCATAAATAATAAGCTCCTTCATACACCGATGAACTCTTCCATTAAGTGTTCAGAGGAAATAGTGATCTTTGTACCACATTAGACTTAGGAAAGAAATCCTCAGATGCATATGACTATTGGTATAATTTTTTGTAGTGACTGCCCTCATCTGAGTAACTTGAGGGAATGAATTGGTACTTGCTTTTCAGTTGTGTGTGTGGCTTTGGTTTTGCTTTTTTTAAAAAAATAATTGCAGTGAAAAAATGAAATAGATTCCAAACCAAACTCAGGATGAATGATAAATTTTCTGTGATTGGATAATAATCAAAGGAAAAGCAGTGGAGTGAACAGATGGCTCATATCATAATTGTGAGTTAACTTTCAATGTCTTTAAACAGAAAGCTGTTCTGAAGCCCCAAATACATTCTCTTCATTTAGCAACAATTTTACAACTTTTCCAACTTCAAGTTATTGCCTTTTTTCTTTCCTGAGGGGGAAATATTCTGTTGGACATGTGCCAATTACCTCCATGTTTTCTAGAGTTTTCTTCTTCACTTACCCTTGAATTTGAACCTGCTCTGAGTATGGGATGTGCAGCTGCCAAGGGGCCTCAGCCCCAGTTCAGGTGGTGGGAGTGGGACTGCTGCAGTGGCTCCTGGATGGGCAGGCAGAGAAGTTTCCTTAGTGCTGCTTCAGTGTTTTCAAGTGGCTAATGGGCTGGAAAGCCTGCACAGAACTGTTATGAAGTTACCTCACAACAAAACCTCCTATGTGCTCAAAACCCACGGTCTTGTATGTTGTTTATAAAAGGGACTTACAGCTTAGAACTATTTCAGCTGACAAAAAATTTACAAGGAAAGATGTTTGTAACCCCATAACAATTTATTAATTCAAGGGGAATATGTTTTGGTGTATAATCCTTTTGAGCCATTACAATTTATAAGTATATAACTACCTCTTTGTTTCTCTAGTGTGTTCTTGTATTTCAGAAATGTCTTTCTATTCAGATATCAGATTTATTAGCCATTATTTGAGCAGGTACCTGATATCTACCAATGAGCCTAGGCTGGAGTTAGTTGCATTTCTTGAATATGAAACATCAAAATTGAAGAGAGGGCAAATGGCCCATTGATATGTGATAATTCACAAACATACAATTGTAGATGTAAATCGGGTAGAACTGAAAGATGTAGCAGAGGAGTGAATAAAAAGCTGGTTCAGTGTCTGCTTTAATCATTAGCAGGCTTTTCCCCATGATGCTTAATTATCTCATTTATCTAATCTAGTGAGGCATAAGACACTAACTGCTGCAAAAGGACCAAACAATCATTAGTAGCCTACTCCTATGGGTAGGATAGGTGGAGTAAGAGTAAACTCATTACAGTCTTTCCTAGAGATGACCTCTGTAGGCATCTGCTTAAGGAGACTATTACTGCTGATGCTTTCCCCAGCTTCTTTCTTGTTAAATTACAATAGCAAACCCAGTTATTGATCTGAAGCTCCTTACACTCCATAGCTCTATTGAATGCTCATCAGAGGGAACTAAATCTTCTGCAAAAGATTTGTCATACTCTTCTTCCTTTCAAGTTAGGGCTTCATTATCTTTGTATTGCATATGATCTGACTTTTGATACCTGAGTGTGTTGCATGGGACAAAATCAGAGCATTTTATGTCTATCTGACTTCTGCACAGCATGTTTATGTCTGTCTTCCATTTGCTTTTTTGTTCCATTTGACTTCATATGGCTAGATCAAGTGACTGCCTTGCAATAGCTGAATACTTGAAAATTGCAGTTAAGTATTCCAAATTACTCTGTAAATGTAAAAAAAATCTGAGTAGGGTATTCTGTACAAGGCTATTGTTCTTTTACATAAGGAAGTGTTTGTTGAAATATCAGAATTAAATGTTGCTATCTGATCATATGCAGATTTGCATGTCTGTCTATAGATTTGTCTCTGTTCTGTCTATACTGTATTAGTTCTAAATTCCTTTGCCTTAAGTATATTAAGAGTTTATCAGTGTCATTATGTGTAATCTGACAAAAACAAGAGGAAGACATAATCATAATTATTTGTGTACTAATTAAAAGCTTTCTCTTTAATGAGGCAGAAGTGAAAGAGTTTGTACTTGTTTGATTCCAGAGTTCTTGAGGTTTAATTTTCACTTAAATGCAAAGGGAGTATCATTGTCATTGTATTACTGTGTGTACTTGCAATTCATAGTGATGTTCCAATAACTTCCCAACTGTTACCTGCAGAATTAAGTAAACAGTCAATAGTTTCTCTTGACAGCAGGGACTTGGGGACCTAAAAACACATCTCCTCTTGTCCCAGGCAATTAAATGTTCAAACTAAGTAAATTAGGCAAAGCCAACTTTTTCCTTTTTCAGCATTTCCAGTATCTTTCAGTTGGGGAGGACAAGCCTAAAACACAAACAGACTTTAAAGACAAGCCTAAAACTACAGAAACTGCAGCAGTTTCTCACTTTTGCTTCTGTGGTACTGTTTTACATTTATTTTTGGTGATTGGGGAGACAGATTAATTTCCATTATTACCCATTTTCAGATGCTGAGCAGCTTGACCTGTACGCACTCTCTGAAAATATAACACAGGCAGCCAAACTACCAGGGCACTGAATCACTGGCTAGATCAGTAGCACATCCATCTATTTCAGTATTTACCTATGCCTTCTGTTCAGGCTATGTATGTAATAAACTAAGAGTTAGGCAGCTGCCTGGTACTACTGTTCACTCAATAGTATTGTCAGAAAATCCTCTGATCTAATGATCTTCGATCCCTAATCATGTATGGATTATGGCTGTGAATGTAAAACTCTATTATCCCTTTTTCAAGTATTCTGTACCATCTTACTACCTTCTGTGCTGATCCATGCAACCCCTTTCTGGTTTTGCTGTTGTCTGGAGTCAGTGTCTGTCAGGCCACGGACGTAAAAGTTCCTTTTTAGACGTACTGGTTGACTGTGTTGTGGTATGTTGTGCCAGTCCACAAACTACATCATGCTGTTGTGTAATGTTAGATTTGCCAAGATCATCACAGTGTGCTTAAGGAAAAAAACTTAAAAGGTATGATATGTTAGAAGTGAATTGGAAAAAAAAAATTTCTGTGGTACAAAGTCTCTTCTGTCCTGTTTCTAACCAGTTTAGTAAGCAAACCTTAGAGAAAAGCCATGTGCATGCTCTCCTTTGGAGTTGTATATGAAATGGTATACATGGACAGTGTTTCTGCTCCAGGATCAAGCTGCAGTGAATGTTGCAGCTGGGACTGAACTACTGCAACTCCAAGGTTTTCCTAGCTTTGACAAATTCACTAATGTGTCTGTGGGTTTTTAACTGATACTAAAAAACTAGTGCAGTTGACGCTGACAGCTAAATCAATGTGCAGAATACTTGTCACTATTCCTGGTTGTATTTTCATAAGTATAAAACTGCTGGCAGGAATGAATACAAGTCTGACTTTTGTGAACTGGCTCCTGGAACTACCTTGAGCTTTTATTAAAAAAGCAAAAGTTCAGTTTGAAAATCCTACTTCTGTGTATGTTTATGTATTATATACAGAATATATACTGTACACATTGTAAGCTATGTATGTATACATATAGATTATCTCTGTTCATCTTTCAAAGTAGGAAGAAGGGGGATGCTGAAAAGCAATACCAGAAGCAGCATCTCTTTCTTGTTCAATTAATCTCATTTAAAGTAAATGGCTGATATAAGGTACATGGTAGGTGTTGAATAGTGATGATAAATGTGCCTGAGTTGAGTGAGTCTAAGTGTGTACCAGCACAATTAAATACAAATCACCAGATCTCTGGGACTTGTGGGTGATTTTCATAAAGGGAAACAAGATATAAATTCAGTTTCCCCCTCTACTTCAGCATTGTGTTGATGCGTCATGTGGGCTGTAAAAATTATTGATTTAAAGACTTCAGGAGAGGAAAAAGATGCATATATTCAATACATGAAAGTTCAAAGATAGTTTTGGAGAAAAGCTTAAGATTGTCACTTCAGGTTGTGTTAATCAACCTTGACTTCTTACAATCTCAGGATCTAAGCTGTATTTAACTATTTGCTCATGATATTTCCTTTTTATGGCTATTGAGCTTCTTTGTGTTCTGCTTCTTTTTCTCTTGTCTCCTCAGCTTTTGCTATTTGTTTCTGTTCTCAACGTACCCAAATATGTGTTCTGATAATCCGCATCATTATATTGAGCTCTTAAGCTACTCTAGATATAATGAAGTAATTACTACTTACATTGTGGAAGAACTAAAATCTATTTCTGCTTACTAAATGCTTTCATCTTCCTCTTTATTTTTTTTCTTTTAATGCAGCAATCTAAACTTTGGTTTTGTTTTGTAGGTAGGTCCATTTTTTCCTATTCTTTCCTAGTTAAGTCGACAGGCTCCATTCCTCTCAGCTGTAATAGGGTGCAGAAAAAAATAATATTGTCTAGGATTCTCAATTCCCTTGTTTTTACTTTTCAGTCATTTTTGTATTGCAGCTGATGCACACCTTTCCATAAGAGTAGATTACTAAGGAAGATGGTACTGTGATAAATTTGGCATTGTTGCTGTTCACTGAGTCTGCTTTTAAACAGCTTAAACCTTCCAGTTCACGCTTCATGTGGCTCCATGGCAGTGTCTGAGATCTGTCCCAGAATTCACATTTTTCATGTAGGTGGATCAGAAGTGAGTTTAGCTTAAAAGTGAAGGTGATACTCTTGGTTCATGACAAAATTAATGTAAAGTTTTAACCTTTAAAATGCTTCCTATTTGTTGCTTTTAAGAAAATATCTGTGTAGGAATTAAACAGGTTAACTCCATGAATGTAAGCAATAAGTATGAAGTGTAGTTAAGCAATACTTGTTTACTTTCTCCTTTCATGTCAACTGCATTGGAAAAAAGTGAAGGGAATCTGGTTTATACCTTAGTTTGACTGGATGTTTGGGTGTAACAATATTGCTGTTTATATTACTGTAGAATGTGACCAAATTGTAACTATCCAGGTGCTGTTCTGCTGTGTGTGCATACATTTGTGTGTGGGCATTTGTGCTGAAATATGAACCAAATACAATATTTATTTCCTGCTTGGAAAGAACAGTTGGTAAATCTTGGCAACTGTCAGTGAATAAACTAACAAAGCAGGTAGTGACTTTGATCCTCCAACTATAGAGCAGTGTTGGTGTCCACAGGAATGATGCAACAGATGAGCTGTCTGTAGCTCCATCTGACACTGGGGCATGATGGGGGGGCCCATGGGAGGGTTGGGGTTGTGTTGCTGCTGCTGTTCCCTGTTAAATGTTCAGAGGGCTGGAGCACCTCTCCTTTGCAGACAGGCTGAGAGATGGGGCTGTTCAGCCTGGAGAGGAGAGGGCTCTGGGGAGACCTCAGAGCCCCTTCCTGTGTCTGAGAGGGCTACAAAAGAACTGGAGAGGGACTTTTCATAGGGTATGTAGTGATAGGGCAAGCAGAGATGCTCTTAAACTGAGAGCATGTTGAGGTGAGATATTGGGAATAAATTCTTCCTTGTGAGGTTGTTGAGGCCCTGGCACAGGTTGCCTGGAGAAGTTGTGGCAACCCCATTCTTGGAAGTGCTTAAGGCCAGGTTGAACAGGAGTTCAAGCAACATGGCCTGGTAGAAGACATCCTAGGTCATGGCAGGGAGTTGCAACTAAATAGTTATCTTTAAAATTGTACAAGCCAGTGTTTTGTAAACAGCTTTGTACACCAATCCTGCCAGGGTTCAGGAGGTGTTTGGGTACAGGGTGTGAGTCTTGTGCAGAGCCAGAAGCTGACCTTCAGTGGTCCTTGTGGGTCCCCTCCAACTCGAGATACTCTAGAATTCTATGAATTTTAAAGTGATGATTTTTTGACTCTGGTAGGGGGATAACATTCACATGTGATTGTTGAATGGGATAATTTTGATATATTTCAATATAATATCCCTTTTATTTCCCTCTCATTCCATATTCTATAATACTAGCTGTGTCATCCTGATGGTTTATCAATCCTAGTTGCACATTAGTTCCTGAAGGCTCAAACCACATGGTTCTCAAATAACAGGAATTTATTTTCCCCCAGTTGAGGCAGACATTAATGTTTTACCTGTGCATTGTTTACCTGTAAGGATCCTTTCAAACCAGGTCAGGTAGTATTTGAAATTCCTGAGAGAACAGACACCAGAATTATTCAACTACTGTGTAGTTGCCTGTCTCATCATGAGGCATTGAATGTCAGTATCTTCATGGTTCTGAAAATCTTGGTTGAGTGGAGATGTGAGATGTAGGATAAAGTAACTTGAATCCACTTAAATCATCCACTGTTAAGCAATCTTAACTTTTTTGGCCCATACCTAATGCTCCAACATCACCCTAATCTTCCTCAATTTGGAGGAAAGCTGAGCATTCTCAGGACTCTGCAGTACCAGGTTGGGGTAGAGCCAAATCTTGATTGGCAGTTTTCAGCTTGAGTTTTGGACATGATTTGGTTCTGGTCCAAATTAAGGTTTTTGGAAGAGAAAAGTATTTCTTACCTCATGGTGTTTCTGAGAGTTGTATGACAGATTCATGGTATATTTTTCACTATCAATAATGCTACATATTTATCAGCTGCATAAGGTATCAATCCATTCTTTTCATGCCTGAAAGCAAGATACTTAAATCATGTGCCTGAAGTACATTTAAGCCATCAGATGAGCTAAATGGCATAATATTAGATTTTATTTAAACAATATGAAAACAGTGCTATTTTATAAGAATTGCTGTTATTGTTTTAAGGATATAATGACTCTCCATTTACGCTGAGGAAGAATAGTTTGAATGCTGTATGGTTTTGTGAACATAAGTAGTCTTGGCTGTGATGTTTACTTTTGGTAGTAATATAAAATTAATCTTAACAGTTGAGTTAACTGAAAAGAAAAATTATATTAAACCCAGAAATATGCCTAATGAATTCCATTAAATAAGTTAATGATTACATAATTATAGTCATTTAAATTCATGAATGGATCACTCCAAAATTAATTTTTGCTGTCTTTGTACACTTGAAATCTATTTATTGTTGAATCAAGGAATTTGATTTGATTGTTGATTTGCCTTTTTTTGTTGTAAAAAGTACATTATGTTTTGGAGTGAACTTAAATGTCCTTTATTAACACTTTAAGGGCAAGTCTGCTCAGTGAGGACATTGATGTACTTTAATGGATTTAACAGTATTTTCTGCTTAGGTTGGGCCACTAGAATGAGGCCTTTTATCTGTATATTTTGGCTCAAAGTGCTCCTGTTGGAATAACTGAGAACAGACTTTGGGCTGACATCCAGCTGTTAAACATAAAGATATTTTTCTATATAAGTAATATCAGGCACAATCCTGTGGTTCATTCTTTGCTTAGCATTCTGTTTCCATTTTGTAGGTGTGTCATTAGTACCCCTTTTTCCTTCTACTTGACTAAATTGAGCTGGGAGGAGTGTCTTTCAAATTTTTGTGCAGTTTCTGAAGTGCTCTACAACTGGATGCAAGAACTGATTGTCCTGTTGTAAGAGAAACTGGTATGACTCTTGTAGTGCTTTTATGATACCCTACTATGACAGCAGTAGGATTAAAGATGGAGCAGACTGTCATGTGGTTCCATTACCATTCCAGTTGTAGTTTATATTACAGTGCCAAAACAGTTTCATGGCACCTGTGTGGAGTGTGAAACTTGTTGCATTGCCATTTTGATTGATTACAATAGGCATTAACAGATCCAGAATTACTTGGTAATCTTATGATCAACTAATTCAAATGTCTCTCCCATTATCAGGTGTAGTCAGTGGCAAGTAGACATAATTGGAGTGTTAATAACACTCTAATGCAGGTCTGTATAAAGCATGTTCAGGTGGTATCACAATTTCTTACTTGGTTGATGACATAATATAACAGAAGAGAGCAAATAGCTTTTAATTTATTAGTGGCCCTAAGGAGGTAAAAGTAGGAAACTGGAGCACTGTATCAGGGTAACTGTTGGTGAGATTTTTTCAGAGTTGGTTTAGGAAACGTAGTGGGTTTTAATTTGGCTGTAAGAACTGTCAGTATTTTTATTACTCCTTTTTACTTTATCATGTATCACCTTTTTGCATAGCAGATAAGTTGCATTACAGAACAGCATAAAAGCACTTGCTGTGGGGGAGAAGCAGTGAGTTACCTAGCAGGGATTGATTTCCCCCCTGTAGCAGACAGACATGGAAACCTAAAAAGCAACTTCAAGTCTGAGTTGGTCACTTAACTAAAGGTCAAAGACTTGGACCAAAAGAGCACTTTACCCTAGAGGGGAGCACACCAAGGTCAGAAATGGCTTTGTTAGTGATCCAAGAGGAAGTGCAGTGAAATGTGGATATTGAAATCTAAGCAAGAAGGCTCTGGGCTTTTCTGAATGTCACATTACATTGAATGTAGAGGTTTGTATTAATACTTTATTTTTTTCTGTTTGTTTGTTTGTTTGGGGTTTTTTTGGGTTTTTTTGTTTTTTTTTCTCTGCTACTTATTGCCTCACAAAATGTTGTACAGAGCAAAACACAGTGCAAACTATTCTAAAATAAAGTACCATGTGGCTCTCAGTATTTTTCCAGCAACAGTGGTTATTCATAGACATGGATAAAACCATGTTTCACACCTATGTAGAACTTCTAAGAACTGCTTTAGAGGGTTGTTTGCTGCATAAAACATTGTATTAGTGTTCCTTCTGTGTAAGTAAAGATGGAAAAAATTTCACGTAACTTATAAAATAGTAGTTCCATGTTGAGGGAAATCAAACTTTCACACGAGGTTGCCATTTTAGGTTGGCCAGCTGCAAAGCAACAGACTGAAGTAAACAGCCATGCCTTCTGAAAAAGAAACAAATGTGGAATGTCAGCAAGTCTCCTTCTCTGTAGTTTGGAATATTGTTGAAATTGGCCTCATACCAGGATAAAAAAGTGCTATAGTTTGAGAGTACCTGAGCTGTTCAATTGGTTGTACTGTGGAAATTAACAGAATCTAGAGGATGTAAGTAATGAATTTAATATTGATTCAAATACCACTGTCTCACAATCATGCCTTGGGTAACTAGTGCCTTTGAAGCTAGTCTGATTTTTATCAAATTATACATTTGAATGTTTCCTTGAAACATACTTTCAAATCAGTAAAAATTATTGTGTGTAGCTTGTATGCCTTGATCTTTGGCTTCCATGACAACAGGATACAGATAAACATATTTCCATAACAATTGTAGACAATGTTTAGTATCACTGCTACTTTCTGTTAGTTCTGCCTGCTCCAAGAAGAAAATAGCATCACTTTATATGACTTGAAAGGAGCTTTTGTTGCAATAATTGAAGAAAAATGTGCACTCAGATGATCATCTGAGGAAAATTGACTGACAGTAAAAATGACAGAGTAGGAGAATGCTCTTTTTTAGTGTTTTGAAGTTGTCCCTGGCCAATTTTATCAGTGATGCTGTTTGATAGACTTCAAGGAAACTATTTAACTGATGTAACACTGAGTTCAGATTGCTGTGTATTGAACATCTAAGAATGGATGCATGGCAACCTTCTAATAAACATCAGCTTTTAAATTTTGGTTTTCAAGCTTTAATAACTTTCAAATTCAAGACCCACAGTTTTGATATTCTTGAGTGTTTATATAATCTGATATCTACACAGCAAGGAACTGTTGTCTCGTTCCAACAGAGGAAAAAATACAATGCCATTAAAATCAGTGTTTAGGAATACTGATAAATAGGATGATCTTAAATTGGCACTTAATGATGTAGTGCTGGTACAGTATTGCAAAACTTAGCATGTTTTAACAATATTGAATACTGAGTTGTGCCATGTAGATGGCTGGATGCTAATTCAATGTGTATGATTTGAAGGCCAAGCACTGAACATTCACTGTTTGCACAGAAGGTTAAATTGATACCTCTGCTCCTGTGTTGTTACATAAATATTAATAAACAAAGGATCAGATCTAGAATATAATAGCATCCATATATCTTAGAGATTCTTTTTAGACTGGTGCTTTATGCACAGAATGATTTCAAAGAGTGGTATTAAAGAATCTCTAGTTGCTGTTCTGCATATTCCCCTTTCTACGTTTTTTTTTGTTATAACCTTACCCTTCCTGATGAGCCACACAGGTTTTCCAGTAACCTGTAGATTCATGCAATTTGCTTTAGATTCATATGTAGCTTGTGCATCTTCAGAGCTTTAGAGGGTTTTTTGCATTTCTCTTATGTGCATTTTTTGACTTCTTTTAGTAATTTGGAACTGGGTTTCTCAATGGTTTAAATTTTTTTAAATGTTTATATACTTCAGGCTTTGAATGGCAATGATGTATACTTCTGTATAAATAATCATTTTTCTAAAAGACCATACTTAGAGCACTAATTTTTTCTGCTTTTAATATGAACATTAGTAGAATATTTTGTGTAAAGCATCCATAGTAGTTACTACTGCATAACAGAGGCTTTAACCTAAATTCGTAAGTAATCACTTACTTCACACAGGATATGAATGTCATAATCTCATGAAAATTTCATAGGGTCTTCGAGTGTGGACACGAAACAAAAAAGCCCCAAACACTAATAAGCCAAATTCCTATTCTCCAAACCTAAAGGTGACAATTGTGTAGCAGTCAAGGTTTCAGATGACAAGCAAATGACTGAAGAGTATGTAAACAAGTAATGTCAATGTAGACTCTTTTCTATCATGTGCTCCTGCCGAGGATGCTAAAGGTTCTAAGCGAATCAAAGAAATTAGTAAAGCTGATGTTGTTGTGCTTTGTGGCTATTTCTGTATTGGGGCTGATGTAGAACTCGTGATGAAAATCCCCTGTTTAGAAAAGCTCAGTTCCTGCCTGTCTGGGATGCCTTCAGGTGAGGCTGTGCCAAGTCAGGATTTGCTTGCCTGCAGGGGACCTTTTGTATATTTGGGAAGTGCTTTGCCCAGGCATTCCAAGTCACAAGAAATACAATTCATCTCATCCAAGTGAATTTGTCTTGAGAGTGAGAAATTGTGGTATGAAATGAACTGCAATTCTCCACTTCATACTGTGGTGCAGATATAACATCATCCCATTTGTATAGTGATCTGGTGGTTTTTTTGGCTCTTCCCAACAAGGCTTTCCCTGACAGCACAGGCAATGTTCCCAAAGGAATAACTAACTTTGACTCAGGTATTTAATAAACCTCATTTCTACAAAGCCAGGACATCACTTTATATCTGGCCTTTGAAATATGGAGCTTGAATACATGGCTCACTACCTGTGCACTGATCTTCTTGAGTTGGCATTTTTAGTTGCTATTTGTGCATTTTCTCCTGCTCCAGTTCCCAAAGAACTTAATGGGCCCTTACTGACTAAACTGGCTGCAGGTTTTGCAAGTATCTATCATAAGATGATGATCCTGTAATTCTTAGGAAATGTTGGAGTCTGCAGTCTAAGATAGGGTACAAAACCTCACATAGAACTAACAATCCAGTGCTACACCTTGTAAACCATACCTCTTGTTAGTGGGAGGAAGTTAGAAAATTAGTGAGCATCTCTCTGAATGTATCCCACTCATTTATTTGAATTTTTTATATGTGGATTTAAAATACAACTGATACAAAATTAAATGTAAAATTACAGTACTGTTTTTGTGTAGAAGTTTCTACCCATCAGGATCTCCAATATTTGATGGTGACTTACACAACACTTAAGATTGTTTCATTCTCATTGAAAAACAATGATAATGCATAGCTGACCTGTGTTAGTGTCTCTTGATCTTATGTTCTGAATTCTGATGGATTGCTTTGTTTGATTTACACTTGATTTCTACTGCTTCTACTGATATTCTGGTAATATGTGCATTATTCTTGACACAGACTATAGGCATGACTTTTCTTATGTATTGTACTTTATCAGTCCAAGTTCTTGTAAAGAGAGTTTCATCAGTAGGAAACTGTGACAATACAGGAGAGTTAAACACACAACTTGGGGTTGTTTGGTTGATTTTCTTTATTATTTAGTACCAGTGAATTCTAGCTTCATTTAGACTTATACCTAATAGGATCCAAATATAGCTAAAGTAATATAGTTTTAGGGGTCCAATTATAGCTAAAGTAATGTAGTTTTAAGGCTTGGACAAGGAAGTACATCTCTTTTGAGAGCATGGGCACTTACCTGAGCTCAGTTGTTTCAGCCTTCCTCTAACATACCTAATTCCTGCCTGTGCTCCTAAAGGGAATAACACGATTGAGTTTGTGTTCCTTTTGCTTCCCACTTCCAACTCTCTCATATGGAAGATGAGCCTCATGAAAAACCTTGGAAGCTTGAGGTCCCATTCTGCCTTTCCAGTCTGTGCGCAAGCAAGTCACCATTTCTGTAAGTGTTCTTGTGAGGTAAATTTTTAGGATTTTTAAAATGTAATCAGGACTCAAGGGAAGAAGCTGCTGGTGACTTACTGGGTTTGCAAAACAGAAAAGTGCAACAAAAAAGTCTTGGAGAAGTTGAGGCACCTTTCAATGAACACCTCTCAGATCAGCGCAATTCTCCTTTGATTGCATTTCATAACTTAGCTCTCTTCTTAAAAGATGAATACAAATGATGGTTCTTTATTATTGGTTTGTGTAAGCCTCTAGGCTTTGGGTTTGCCTTTCTTTATTAGTTAAGACCAAACTAATTTGAGATCTCACTTTTAAGTTCTGCATACTACCATTAGTTCTTATCATAATTTTCTGGGTATGCTCTGTTTGCAGTTGATTGTACCATAATTAGTATACTAGACAAGTTTAGTAGCTTAGCCTTCCAGCTTCTTAATGATTATAAACTTTGGGTGGTTTAAGGGAGAAATATGTCCTTAATGTCCTGAAAAACAAGTTATTGAAAATTTGCTTTCCCCCTCTCCCCCTTTTGGATAGGGCTTGTGTCTATAGGAGTAAGTTGTGCAATTTACTACTATTCCTTTATTTCCTCCTATTTTGAATTCTTCTTATCACTTTTTCTTTCCTGAGCAAGCAGTCAAAGCCTCTGCTAAAGCCACAGAACATGGTTGCTTCAGGCAAAGTGGATTCAGTTGTGTACCCTCTTCTTTCCAAGGGCTGCACAGGTGAAGTGAAGAGCTGTGTCCAGCAAGTTGAGTGTGAGTGCTGGTGAGAGCATGAATTGGGTTAGGCAGGGTCAAGGATGTCTGTAGTGTGGTCCAAAGGCTGCTACTGCTGCCAGAATTTCTGCTGGAACAAGGGCAATTGCTTATTGTCAACTCAACTTCAACTATTACATTGCAAAAACAAAAATTTATTAGTTCTTATGGGAGTGCTTTCAGATGCTGCAGTGTGTGTATATATAACCAAATCCCTTAAATCCCAGGAATATCCAGCAGATGGCAGTTTGATC
Source organism: Formicarius rufipectus (assembly GCA_013399695.1). NCBI lineage: Eukaryota > Metazoa > Chordata > Aves > Passeriformes > Formicariidae > Formicarius > Formicarius rufipectus. The sequence continues at coordinate 517,788 of VXAU01005767.1, read as the reverse complement.
AAACGTGTGTTTATTGGATTTACATAGGAATTGAAAAGGTTCCAATAAGTATTCATCCAAATTCAATAAAACTCTGTTCATCAAATCACATGCTTACAGTTCTTTCAGTACACTGAATTGCATTGAAAGGGTAGTGAAGCTTCCTATAGTGTTTATATAAAAGCTGATATCTTGAGTTTTGACTTAAACCTCTAAAATTAGACTGAAACTTTACCACTGCTTGTAGTCCACTTAGGGAATCTAAAACCACTTGAAAAACACCCCTTAAAAACTAATAGCAGTTTTATCCTGTTGTGTTGGACTTAACTATTTGTGAAAAATTTACTACTGTATAAAAGCCGATCTGTGTTTGGGATAGCTGGTAAATGATGTGAGAGGTTAATTCTTACACATACACAGGCATGTGCATGTTTGTGCTTGTGAAGAAGTACCGATGATGGTATTAAAGCAGAAAGCTGGCCCATGCCTCTACATCTCTAGTGTGCGGTGAAAAGAAGTTTTTATACTTTTCTGCTGTGGTTGAGCAGAGGTGAGTGTGGTGTGTGCACACTTCAACTTGGAAATACAAAAACATTCAATTGCAATATGTTGTTAAATATTGTACCAACACTCTGCATGTATGAGTTATGACTTTGCTGCTTGTTTTTGTTACTGCTTACTGATTTTCTGTCCATCATTTTCTACTTTTTTACAGGAAACCAGAAATACTACTTGTTCTTGTGCCTCTTGTCAGAGTACATGTTTGTCTGAGAGTACATGTAAGCCTCGTGTCATAGTCCTTGCTCTGCAGTCACCTGGTAGAGTTCTACAGTGCTAATTATGATTGCAGTAGTAGTTACTGAGGGCAGGTGGAAAACAATTATGTAGAAACCTAAGACACGGAAGTTGTGTAGCCTCACTGAAATGTAATACATAGTAATTATTGCAAAAGCAGTGGAGGGTAATTAGAAGGCAAAGACTATGAAAAGAAATATTTTTTTCTGAGTGGTTCTTTAGTTAACTGCAGCTTTTGAGTAAAAGTAGCTGATATGCACACCTAAGGTCCATTTTATTTTGACCAAACTCCTCAGTTTTAGCAAGATTTCTTTTCACGTGAGAGCACTTCAAATTCTGGAAGTTTCTTGTTCCTCTGTGTTTACCAAGTTTAATTTGTCAAGGCCTTTGAGTTGTGATTTAAGATGCTTTCTTGGGTTCTGTGTTGGTTTGCAATAAATGCTGTACTTAAACATTTTACTTAAATATTTAAAGTTCTTTAGTTACTTAAAGGATAGTCATGGGAACCCCTGAAACCAAAGCACTGGTTACACCTCTTCTTCTGAAGGGGAAATAAAACCCTCTGTGATGGCTGTGGTGCTCACCCATAGCCACACCTGTGCCTGGATTAGAAATATTTGAACAGTGGTTCAGCAAACAAGTGCCACCAAAGAGACCACAGCATGGATGGGCTGGATGGGATTTTTATTCTGGTTCTGTTAACATGCTATTTTCCAAGTATGATGACTTGTCCAGATCAGAAACTACTCTTGGCATTTCTGCTGCTTTTTCCAGACCTGACCAGGAAAACCCAGCCATAGGTCCTAGCCCTCAGGTATGTGGTTCACTTGCTATTTGATGCTAGGCCTCTAGAATACAATATAATTGAAGAAAATGTACTAATTTTGTTTTCTTACCTATTTTTAACAGTTTCTGATTGTGCAAAGATGTCTCAAAAGGGATATTCAATGCTTTTATTTTCTAGTTGGATTCCCCTATTATAGGAACACTTTCAAGTGCTGCTGTTTTAATGGTAGTTCTTCAGTTTGTATGAAGAGACTCAAAATCTTCTTAGAGTGGAAAGGAATATCTTGTATTACCCAAGTCCTGCATTGAATCAATATTATATGATCTGTTACAGATGTGAGGGTTTTTTTTTTTTTTTGCTTGGGATGGGAGGTGGTGATACCTATTATGAAAGTCTTAGACTCAGGCACAGCCTCATGGTCTCTGATAGTCCTGCAGAGTTTCAGGGGGTGGAAAGGAGGAATTTCATCTTTGGAATACACACAAAGTAATATGATCAGATTCAGGCTTGACACACTGAGTAATCTGTGATATGCTAACGTTTCAGTATCATGTTAGTATTGCATTAGACTAATATGACAGTAATATGGAATGACAGGAAAAATGACTAATACAATAAGACTTTCATATATTACTTTAGGGCTGCCATATCTGTCCCTTTTAATTCACCTGAAACCCTGCTTAAATGCAGAATGAGATTTGAATCTAGAGCATACCAGGGGGAAAAAGCCCATTTTAGGAAGGAGGCCATTTCAGATATTGTGTAACAACTAAGAAATAAGCTTACAACACTTGAGCTTTACTTACCAGAATGTATCAATTTTCCCTAAAGATGCAATGTGATTGGATAATCGTCAGAAAGTGCCAAAACCAGCTAGAAAACATTGATTTTAAATTTACGTCTTACATATTTTTTTTTAATCCAAAAGAAGTTCCAGTATTCAGGTATTCAGAATACAAGATTCCACTCAACTTACTTTATTTGCCCAAATCCCTCTTTTACTGTTTGTCTGAACAACTGCCCAGCTACAGAGCATAAAGTACAAAACAGGTGAGCAGAAGCAGATGTAAAAATGAAATCTGTATGGTAATGTTTTCTCCACATTAACTTAGATTAAGGAGTTGATGTTTTTTCTCTTACCCAATCAGTTTTTTGGTCAATAAATGATCAGATCATAACAATTATGGTATTGTCATAAGTCAAACTTGGGTTCTGTAGATGGCCCAAATGCCCCTCTGCTTATGGAGTATATAGGTGCAGTTGCAGATAATGAATTTGTAGGTACAGTTTTGGAAACTAAAGGAAGTAGTGATGGATTGCTCCACTGCCTGGTTTTAATCAAACCCACAGCAGAATTTTAATGTATTTCTCACTTCTTAGGGATGAGAGTAAAATAAAATGTGGATTTTGATGAACCTGCTGCTAAGTAGCTCTTAATTTAAGTTAAATAGCATTACACGTGTAAATTGTTGGAGAGCTCATCAGCTTGGAGAGCTTATGTGGAACCTTGCCATGCTTGTCATACTGGACAGTTCAAAGCTCAGCAAGCTCAAGATTTAGAACAGGTGTTTGTCTAAGCTACTGTTCAAGACTTGAAATGACAGAGACTGTGGTCTCCCCAGGCAATCTCTTCCAGTCTCTGCTAATAGAAATGGTATTGTTTGTGTTTAAGCTGAGGCTTTCTCATTGTAATTTCAACCCATTACTAGTCCTGTCCACGAAGGGCATGGAGAACAGATTATCTTCTTCTTTGTATAGCAGTAGGGGGTTATAAATATGTCCCTTTTTGTACAGAAACTTCAGGTGAGAGTTTGAGAACCCTGCAGTCCCATTCTTATGTAGTGCCTATGTGAAACTACAGGGAAGTATCTTTCTGCTGTTCTCATCAATATGTAAACAATGATTCCCTTCCCAGCATGAAGATACTCATGAGACACTAGTGAAAATTAATGTGCATTATCACTGCTAGCATTTTAACAGGGGGCTCCCCATAGCTATTTCGTAACCTGACAATGTTTCTCAAGGATAGAAAGACCAAAAAAATGGAAATGAAGTGTTTTTCTAATCTTCCCAGTTAAGTAATTTGTCAGCAATGAGTAACATCATGAAAAGGTATTTTGAGCCAAATATTAGAATATCTTTAGACCTGGTTTAAAACCAACAGAAGTAGAAAATATTTTTTTTTCTCAGAGAATGCATTGGATGGTGTGGTAGAACAGACTTCCAGCTACTCTGTGTAGTGTGCTATAGGGCAGAGAAAATGGTCGACTTCATAAAGGAAGCTGTTTATTTCCAGAGCTGCGATTGCGTTTTTTAACAAGATGTCATGGTGTTCTTGAGGTTTTCTAGCAGTCAGTCATTCTATAATTATTGCCTAGATAGTGTCTTCAGTATTACTGCCACTGTATGCATATGCAGGATTGAAGTGGCACTTCAGTACTATTATGTTCTCTAGAGCTTCCCCATCACAGGCATATCCTACACCCTGTGTTACTATGTTACTCATACAGACAGACTATGACAGGACAATTTCCAGAAAAGCCAGCCACAGCTGGGGTCAGAAATGGGTTTGATCCAGTAGAAAGATTGTGCTGCAAGGAGTTGGTGAGCTATGACTGGGGGAAGGAGAGAAGAGCTGGTGCATCACTAAAGAATCAGTGAGCTTGTGTTTTAATGTTAATTGTGCAGGATGTGACCTAAATGCTATTAACTCGTTTATAGACCCACAGTGTGTGGGGCAATGGCTCTGCACAGGCTTCCCATTGTTAAGCTGCCTCTGCTGAAGTCAGAGGAACAAAGTTCATTGAAGTAGCATGTAGAAGAAAGAGGGGTCCGTTAGATGATGTTCCATTCACAGGCTTTTCCTCCCAAATTGAGAGTTGCAGATGCTGGAATGTGCCAGAAAACAAACAACTCTTTAGCTGATTGTTTCTCAGTAATTCCAGTTGCTCATGTTCTGTCCATCAATGTGAAAAACATAATTTATGTTCCACTATCTTTGTTTCAATTCAGAGCTCTAAAGTGAATATTTTTGAGGTGTTCATCTTAGTGACATTATCTAGATGAAACTACTTTAAAAATGAAATTGTGTGCTGTACACAATTTTTTCCCTTTTCAGTTTTTGTATTTATTCTCTGGGTTAGTGCTGGACTAGAGATGTATTTATCTTCAAAACAGCTTTTGAAGATTATCACAAAGAAGAAGAAAAGAAAGATCTTGGGAACTGGCTTCTGTTACATGCTACTAAAAATACTTGCTCTGTCAAAGCTTTATCCATGTCTTTTTTTCTTGCTTCTGTATTTATATATATTTTTTTAAATTGTCTTGTCCCTTTTCATCCAAACCTTCTAGTCTTGATCTTAGAAAATTCAATTTTCATCTGATGGAAGTGTTGCAATATGAGATATTTAGAGGTTATGGTGATATTGTATTCTGTGGACAGGAGAAAGGGGTTGGGGACTGCTGAGTTATGAGTGGCTGCTCATTGCTGGTATGAGCGAGATGTGCTCAGCTGACAGCAGATTGCAGTAAGTTCTTCCCCCTCTTACACACCTTGACAATTTAAACACATTAAAACAAAGTCATTATTGGCAGTATTTTTTTGCTGATTGATCTGCACGTTTTGATTTGCTATTGATGTGAAAAGTAGTATTTTCCTGGTGTGGGGGGGTGGGGAATGCAAAGCAAAAAAAGCCTCTTAAAACTCTGATTTATATCTTTTTGAAGGGCTTTTTTTATACATACACCTATTAATGCAACTAGTGTAACTTAAGCTGCCAGTTAATTATGTCCCAGACTTATTAATTTCATTGCTTTTAAGCAGAAAATTGTTTAAGGATGTGCTAGTTTTGTGTTATAACTCAGCAACCTCAAATAATTGTTGAAATGTTTTATACAACTAGATGCCCCTGTGACACATTAAAAAAAATAGTAGAGAAAGATTTGGTGGTGGGTTTCTTGTACTGTTTGTGTGTTTTGTTTTAGTTTTTTTCTGGAAGACAAACTGAATTTCCTGCCTGTTGGGGTTGATTTTAGTTTGGCTATTAAAGGGTTACATGGACATTACTGCAGGTGGATCACAGGGAGTTTGGGAAACAGCTTGAGTAGCTTCAGCTGAACGTGATAACAGAATGTTGTGATTAGAAAGGCATGAGAGAAGGTGTGGTTTTCCCTTAAAGAAAGCATCCAATAAATTATTAGGTTACAGAATATGTATTATCTCATTATATGCCATATAAGAATGTAATGTCAATCAATAAATGGATTCTTGATCACCACTCATATTGAGAGGACAAGTCTCCCCACACTGTGACACCTGCTAATATAGTTAAAAATTGTCTTCTAATGTGTCATGGGTGTTTGAAGTGATGGCAGACTACCATGCTCAGTTATGGGAATTAACATCTCAATTTCCACAGAAGCATTGTGCCATCTCTAATTCTGGTATGCAGATCCTTGTTGGGCAGCTTTCACTTTCTTTTTACCCATTTGTCTCTTGGTCCCGTGTTTCACAGAGCAGCTCCTGTGCTGTGCTTTCAGAGAGTTCTCTGTAACGCTGTGTGCTTGAACAGAAAAGAAACTTTCAATATATACTGTGAATCTTCCTACACTGGGTTGGTGTCTTCATTTTTTGAGGTGTCAGACTTGGAAGTACTTGAAAAACCTGTGCTGTGCACTTTGAAAGCCTTTTAATACTGACTTCAGAGTTCTGTATGTGTAATAATTTTCAAATAAGTATTACCTGCTTGCATTTCAGAAAGGTTGTGCTGGGGGAGTTGCAGTCTGCTTGTCACTTGGCCTGGTTAGCATCATTAGGGGCCATGGAATTCAGCTGTTTGATTGCACTGTGGAAAAGGAATGTTTGTCTTGTTTCAGCTGTAACGGTCTATGCATAAAAATGAGGCAAGACTTGAAAAGAGACTAATTAATAATATTCTAGCTGCTATAGGTAGAAAAAGCAAAATTGGTCTCTGGAGTACAGAGCTTTTGCTGGTAAAAGCTCTTTTTTTGGTGGGGAAAGGTCGTTTCCAAAAACTCGTGTGCACTCTAGCTCCACTAGTTTATGTAGTAATTGCTATCACTTTTCATTATGAATGAGGGGAAAAGAGGTAATTAGTTTACAGTTATGTGAAGTCTTCAGAGAAAACTGAGGCTAGTTTCATGTTTAAAGTTAAGGAGGTGGCTGTATTTTTTTCAATATCAAGGCCTGAGGCTTCATCATGCTGATGAATAACAAGGAATTTTGACATCTAAATCATTAGTAGATATATTTTGGTTTTTGATTAATAAACAGGCCAGCAAAAATACTGCCTCGTCTGAAAAATAATATAAAAACATAAATTATGAAATGTTTGCTTTGCTGAGGTACTTAGTGTTTTGTGGCCCAGAAAAATAGTGTAGCTGGAAGACCGGATAGCAAGTGATAAGTGCTTAAGTGGTACCATAAATCACATTTTAAGACGGCTGATGTGTTCTACAAAATGGATTTCAATGGACAAATGGAGAAAAACTTTAAAAGAAAGGTACACATTGTGAAAATGGCAGTGACAGAACAGCATCTTTACAACAGTGTGTGAGGAAACTCTGACAGAAGGAGGAGATGCAGCTCTGGTAGCAGCAGGTGTGTGATGTAGTACTGCATGCTTGGGGTTGTGGCTTTGGCATTTTTTTTGGTAGTTTTTTAAACTCTAGTAATAATAAATTGGCTTCTAAAACTTATATTTTGATGGGAAAAGACATCTGCCTCAGCAAAACAAAGCTCTTAATCATTGTTTTTGACTCAGTATTTGTAAACAGTTGCAGTCTTAAAACACAGATTATTGCAGGAGCAGAGGTCTGGTTCTGAAGCCCCATTAGCAGGATGTGTCATCTTTAATGTCACTCTACTGAGCTCAACAGATGAAAAGTGGTGATTACACAGGAGATGGGTGGGACTCTCACACTCTGCTCCTGATGTAGTCATTGGTGACCTGTCATCTGTGACATGTCAGTGGGTTGTCATTAGGTGTCCTCACAGGCCAAGACAGAAGGCAATGCCTAACACAAGTTTCTGGAGAGCATGATCTTCAGAGTCTCGTCAGGAGAGGTATTCAAACACTCTGAAGTATGGAATAATCAAGTAACTTGAGACTCCTTTGGAAGCTGTGCTCTTGTACATACTATAATCAATGACAATCATTATGCATGGATGTTCAGGCCTTTACCCAGTGTGTAATGTCCTTGTGACTATTTAACTGATGAGATGTGTAACTTTATTTTATCTGACTTCAACACAAATGGTGTGTAAATGTCATCAATCTTGACGTTATCAAAAAATGTTTTTGGCAGTGGCACTTCAAATTCAAATAAATAGCCCTGGTGTGGTTATATCAAACTCATTTTCTGTCTTCATGAATTGGAACCTGGATAGAAAACTTCTGTAAGAGTGGTAACTGATGTGATTTCTTTAAAAGAAGTCAAATGCAAGTTATGGGATTGAGTGGATGTTAATTGACATGCATAAAGAAACAGTAGGTTAAATCAAATTCTTTCAGAGATGAGATTTCAGAAGTTTCTGTATACCAATATGTAGACTTCTATATGCCCAGTACCAGGCTGAGTGTTGGCTTGTGGTTGTTTATGCTAAATCTGCGGGCACTTCTGTCTGCCTGTAAGGCTGAAATTGGAACCTGGTTTATATGTTGGGGTTTGCTATTGATCAGTTGTTCAGAGAAACAGCAGGAATAACAAAAATGGGTGAGAGCAAGAGTTCTGTCAGAGCAATGTCTGGACTTGAGGATTTTGTCTATCTGGCTGTTGACTGCCTCTGCAGAATCAAAACTAACCTCACTGTTTGGTCCTAGGATTCTGATGTTTCAAATAACATTTGTATAATGTTGACTGCATAAAGACTTATTAAGGATGTGAGGTTGTTTTTTCAAATCAAGTTAAACATTTCTCTAAATACTGTCCTAAGAGAATGAAAACCAAAAGCAGGTCTGCCACCAGTACAGTTTGAGAAGTTAGAGTTAACAAAACCTCTGTTTGATAAGACACAGGAAATCCAGTGTTTCTTTGAGAGAATGCCTCTTTATTCTGCACAAGTTTTCAAGTTTGTATGCTGGGCATCACTTAACCATGTACAGAACTACTTGAAAATGTTTTTAATTACATCTGATGTTTCTGAACTTTAATTGCCTACTCATTCCAATTTAACTTCAGAAGAGCCCTTGCAAGTAAACAAACACTTTGTTTAAATGTTTCTTGTGAAAGCCAATGTATGTACGTGTACACCAGATCAAAGGACACTGTTATACTGTGGTACATAATCCATGTTCTAGGTAGTCATTTCCTGTATAACTGTAATGAACGTCATGGGGAGGAAATAATGTAGACTTTTTACTATCTAAGTAGTATTCTTTTGATCAATTAAATGTTATTAAAGATGCTTGGAAGCCATCCTTTAAATTTCAGTAATATAGTTAGGTTTTCTAGCTGTGCAGATTGTTGGAATCTGGTGAAGAAGGGATATAAACCTGGCCATGTTAATTGGGAAAGGACGTGGCTTCCAGTGCAGGGTGAATCACAGAATATGCTGAGCAGGAAGGGATCCACAAGGACCATCAATTCCCACCCTTAGCCCTGCTCAGGACCACACCCAGAGTCACACCATGTGCCTGAGACCATCACCCAAATGAAATACGTGAATTGGTGTTGTGTTGGAGCTTATCTATGCTGGTTTTACATACAATTTAAGGCATGTCATGAACACTGTGGATTGTTTTGAGTGAATTTATATTTTTAACTCACATGCTCTACAACTTCTCTCTACTGAGGACAGCAGGGTTGATTAGACCTGATGACTTTTTGTGCGTTGGCTTGTTTTGTTGTTGGGTTTTAGTTACTTTGGTTTGGTTTTTACTTTTCTTTCCACCCCCCCCAGAAAATCTATTACAGTGAAAATCTGTGGATTTCAAACATTTCATCTGGCTGAGCCAATTTTGATATGTTTGAGCAAGATCCTGCTACAGAGTAGTAACTTGTGGTTCTATGTTGTTATATGTATGACTCTTAAATCTATTTAATCATTTGTGTTTTTCAGTTTAACGGTACTACACAAACATAAGCTGCTTTTTCTCTGAAGTCTTTCATGCCACAACAGGAATGTTGTAATAAATTATCCTGAAACTCTGCTCATTTCTTGTTTTCTTATTTTTAGAGTTTTGTAGTAATTTGTGATGTTTCATGTGTTAATCTAGGTTTGGCTTTTTAAAAGTTGCTGAGATCATGAACACCATCAGAATAGGAGGGAATACAAGGAAGTCCACCTGTATTGGTGTAAAGTGGAACAAAACTGCTACAGGAGCATAAACATCTGAATAACATGGTGTTCTAGTGAACAAATATTGCAGGTTAGAGACCACAGGAATTAGAAAAACCGGCTTCTGCCCTCTAAGTACATGGTAGGTAGATGCCGTTCTGTATGGAAATACAGGATGTTTGTCCTGAGACTACTCACTGGTTCATTTTCAAGTTTATCTTTATTGTCTATTGAAGTATTTCAGGTTGCTGAGAAAGAGTACTATTACTTTTGTTCTATTTTTGATGGATTTTTATTTTTGCTATTTGAAATGAACTCCTGTTAACAACCTTCATTATTTCATATCCTATATTTTTTCTATAGGGGAGAAGGATATGTCTTTTTTTTTTTTTTTCATTCTGACTCCATATGCCTTGGTGCCAACTTAGAGGTTTCATTGAATATAAGGATGGTGTACTAATTCCATTATCTCTCACTTTCACTACTTCAAAGTTGAATTTTCTGCAGATTCTCAAGTGACAAAAATGGATAAGGATTTGGGGGCCTTGCCTATGATACCCAAATAATGAAGTTAGGAATATCTGAGATGCCTGTATTGGAAATGTCTTTTTCATCCTTTTTCTGTATGAATATTGAACTCATCAAGTCTTTTTAAAAGAGTGACAGAGCCAATTGATGACTCTATAGCTTGCAAACAGACCAAAGGTGGTTATGAGAAATGAACACACGTCACATGTTTCACAGTGGATGAGAATTTGTGTTCAATTATTTTAATGGCCATTTGCTAATTTTCTCTGTCTTGTAGGATTTAGTGTTTTACTGAGGTTAATCACAGCTAGAGAAATTTTAGTGAATAGTTTACTAATTTAAAAACATTATCAAACCACAGCAGTTCCTGACTTTGATCCTATCACTAAGAATTATTCTTAATGGATAAGATAATAGTAATTTCTCTTGGTCTCCTGATAAAATTGACAGTGACAAGTTCATACTTGTAGGGTCTTTTGATTGTGCAGTTTGTAGAAAAATACTACTTTCATTTAAAGAAACTATTTCACTTTCAGTCACACTAAAAAAGTTCTTACTGCTTATTACTTGGTATTTGAATGTGCTTACTACAGAATACTCCACAAAGTTTGCCTGTGGCTTATTTAAATGTGAAAGAACACATGTGGGTAGCTGGGAAACACATTTTTGCAAGCTATTATCTTTCTCTCCCCAATTCAGTAATTCCAAATACAAGTATGCTTGCCTGCCCCTAGGTAGCATTGATATGTAATTGCCTTTGACAGTTAGTTGTATTTGGCATTGTCATGAAAAACAAATCTATGAATTCTGTGTATTAATGACAATATTCTTGGAATCATTTTTCAAGATCAATACAAAGAAGTTTAGCTACAGTGGCTTTGCATGCATGTAATCATCTGCATCAGAATCCTTGAGGAATCACAATAACAGTGATTCATTCATAATTCACAATTCCCATTATCTTCTTTCTACATTTAGTATGTGGTAAAATTTATAGCTTCATTTACATTGTGTTCCATGAATAATAGAAGAAATACAGTGAAGACCATGGGAAATGATCTTGTTTCTGCAAATGCACTCTTAAGAAAATCTGCATTACAATGCAGCATTTTGCCTCCTGCACAACAGATTCTACTGAGCCTGCAGCTGCAATGGGGACACTTCAGATGGTCTTCATTAAATGGAAACTCCTTCATTTTCATCTTCCAAGCATTATGATGATGAAACCTTGAATAAATTGCTCTAGGTAAATGATTCAATTGCAGCTTGTAGTTATTCAACTGCAGTATGATATCCTCATTTGAACATACTCATAGACAAGTAGAAACAGGAGAATTCAAGGAAACAACTACAGCCCATTGAGATAATTAGTAATATTTTTGGTTCTTCACAGAAGAAACCCACAAAAACGTAGTATCCCTAAAAGCTGTTTTCCTTTTCTTTTTTTCCCAAGAGTGAACAGTTGATGATACTGTTTTCAAGGTGGTGAATAACCTATTTAAAATAGCCCAAAGAAGAATAGAACAAACCACCTGAACTAAAACTAATTTTTTTTTTTTTTGGTAGGGGACAAGTCTGAGAAAGTGTAACTATGTTGTTTTGAATAAATTGGACAATTTAATTTGACTTAATTTCCTCCTTTTTGTGCTGGTACTCAGCTAGTCATACTCTAATGAGAAACATTGAGGAGAGTATATACTTTTCTATAAATGGCATTGCCATTCAAACAAAACTGGCAATTAAACGGAGTTTGTAAGAGTTCCATGTTTTCTATGCAAAACGGTACAGCATGGGATAGTTCTCTGAAGTATCATGCAGAGCAGTATTCAGATGTCAAAGACTATGTCATACTTTAATTTCTGGATAACTGATCTTGTCTGTGTGCAGTGAAAGCCATTTTGCCCTCCTTTTTTTTTTTTGTAAGTCCAATGTAAGGATTCACAGAGCTCTTTCTTGGGTGCTTCAGTATTTTAATTGCTCCTTCCCTGCAAGTGTTGATACTCCAATTATGCTCTTATCTCTGTATTACTATTGCTCAATTATGCTGGTTTCAGTTCCTACAGTACTTGCCTTATCTAGCTTTTCACACGTGTCAGCTACATCTACACTGGATCTTTAACAAGCCTGTAGCCAGGCTGATTTAATTGTTCCTGCTAATCCTCACAGTGAAGGCTCTGTGACTGGATGTGCAAATGTGAATGGTGTGCAAGACTGACTTGTGGTTCATTAATGACCTTCATAAACTCTTTTTAAGTGTGTTGGTTTTTTTTGGTGTACAACTGGTCCTTTTTGGCTCTGCCTCCACCTCAGTTCCTTGCAGGACTTGAGGAGAAGGGAATAGTTTGAGGCAGTCTGTTGTGTTAGGATGGCTCCTTATCTTTTGAGAAAGAATGTGGAAGTGTTAAAACACAATATGTTGTAGCAGTCTCATTGTTTCCACAATGATTTCCAAAATTAATTCACTAGTATATGAGAAATTGACTCCATCTAAATATAAAATTTTCAGTCTCTGAAGGACGGAGAGGTGCTGTGGAAGTAGAATCACAGTAACCTTTGGCTCTTCTACTGCATAATAAAAAGTTATAAGTGGTGTTATCAGTCCTGCCTGTTGAGATTGGACATGGAGAGTAGAGAGAGACGTGTAACCAGAACCACAAGGAAAACATGGGGAGAACTGGGGCATAAGGAAGAGTTTTTTGCTTTAGTTGGGAGCAGAAAAATGATTCAAGTCAAGTCTGTGAAATCCTGCTGTGATGGACTGTTATTGCTGTTCTTTGGTTTCTCTCTCAGACTCCAGTCAGAATTCCAGCCTTGTCAGCATCCCTGCTGGGTGTTGGTGTGGTGGCCTTCAAACTACACAATTTCACTACTACACTACTAACCATACCTACTACATACATAAACCCCCTAAGTACCACCTCACACTGCTTTCATTGAGTCCTGTGCCTCACTCCCAAGGTGTTTTTGGTGATGACTCAGGGCTGGGTAGTTAGAAATGGGTTTGGCTCTGACCTGGGAAGTTACAATGAGTGGGATGAGAAATCAAAGAGACTCATTAAATTCCAAACCTTTTCCTCATGGGAAAATTCTGAGAATTCATTATTAATCTGCACTTGCAGAATTGTAGGGCAAAATACTGATGAATGTTAAAGAAAAATTAAATGGAAAAATTAACTGCTGTCAGGATACTCTTTCTAAAACATATGCAATAAAGAAAGAAGTCACTTGGGTTTTAGTGCCAGTAAACCAAAATACTGAAGAGCTGTTTATTAAGAAAACTGCCACTCTCTGCACTTAGGGGAAGGATGTCCATTAACTCTGTAGTTTCCTAATTTAGGGGCTTGAGTTTGCAGCCTATTATTTCTTGCTTTATTTTTTTCCTTTTGCCTATATTTGAGCAATGCTAAATGTTTGGATGTTCTACCTCAAACTTTTTTGATTTAAAGTTCATTTTGGGGTGTGTGGTTTTTTGTGCCCCCCTTTTTTTTTTTTTGTGTGGTCTACCATCAGAATATCTCTAGGGATTTACTGCTCTTTCACATCCCAAAAACATTACCCAAGAGGCTGTATTAGTGTAACATAGCAGAGTGCTACTACTTGGATGACATTGTTCAGTTATGGTACAATTTTGGAGAGAGCATTGGGAGAATCATGGCTTTTAGTATTTACAGTAGATTTTCAAGTTTTTTCAAAAGAATAAGTAGACATAAATAGTTTTCCTTCATGACAGGGTGTGTCAAGACTATTTGAAGTTGCCTGTCTCCAGCAGGCTGAGTAGCTTAGCTGGGATCAGGTAGGGAGGACTGCACGAGAAAATTTGAGTTATAATCTTATTCTTTGGTTAATATTTTGTGATACTGAGGATAATCTCTCCTTTTGACACTGTTCAGTACTGTATTTTAGTGATGTTCTCCAAATGCCATTTGGAGATCTGTGGGATTAATTCAGTTTTAAAAAAAGGCAAACAAAACTCAAGCAAACCAGAAAAACTGCATTACAACTCCACGATGTGATGGCATTTTTTTTGTGGTCGATTAAAAGCTGTGTTTGCTTGTGTCTTAGAGAAATGTATTTTACCCAGCCATGTACTCTGGACTGCAATGCTGCTATCCACACAGGCATTTAGTTGGTCCATTGGCTTAGGTGGGATATCTTTCACTAAATACTCCTTGCAGTAGGTAATGATATTGTCATAAGGTGTCTTGCTCTTTTCTTCAAATTGGTGATGAATTTCTGCCTTATCACAGTGCTGGAAGGTACAGTATGCAAGACCTCATGGATAATACTGAGAATCATTTGAGAAGATGTAATTTTTTTGTAAGATCGAAGGTATTAGCACCTTGCATGTCTGGAGAATTTCCAGCTCTGCAATTAAGTTGTGTAATTATCTACAGCAATTTGAAATGAATAACAGTAATCTTTAATGTCCTGTCATAAAAACTGATGTGTGCTGCTGAATTGCTGCTGTATTTCAACCCAGAAGTAGCTTTATTTTACTCATATGTGGAATTATTTTATATCTAACTCTTCTGAGATTATATTTTGAATGTGATGCATGAAGTTTTGAGATGTCATAACACATGAAACATTGATTTCATGCTGGTTTTTTTCTGATAACTTTGTTTATTTCTACTAAATCATACATGGATGTGATAAAACCACATAAGCTTTATTTACAAGCTAGTCATCCTTCCCCTCCTTTTTCCTTGGTATATTTAATTCCTTGACCCAAGAATATTTGCTCACATTTATAATTTGGACCAATTTAACCCTTTTGACCTGCCATTTAAGCCTGTACCCCTCTGTCACTGGGGAAAAACAAAAAAATGGGACATAAATTTAAGAAGTTGAATGTAAGAGTACGAAAGTTATTTGATGATTTAAGACTAGAACATAATGTTACCTAGTTCTGGTTACTGGTGTATTCTAGAACCAGAGCAGTCATGTAGAAATAGTCATATGTTTTTCTTTGGCAGAAAGAAAGCAAGGCTTTATTTATTTTTTTTTCCCCCCCGCTTTTGGAATGAAGCTTTGAACTCTTCTGTTTCAACTTTTTGGGTCTTCTGTTTTTTCTCTAGGCGAAGTTGTTCCTTTATGGATTGAAGAAATGTATTGGTTTACTCATCTGTTAGACCTATAATAATATTGCTTTTGGAGTTCACCTTAGTAATAAATCTGAGCACTCTGTTCCCCAGAATAAAATAATTAAAAAAAGCCCTGAATGTGCCAGAAAGTCTGTGCTACAAATAGAATGGAGTTGTGGGCTATAATTCTGAACACCTGAGTAGGCACAGGGCTCTACATCTTGAACAAGAATGATTTCATAATAAACCTATATTTCACAAGGAGCTTTAAATACAATTTTTAGAAACCTTTTTCTTCCCAAATAAAGTTGCACGCGGTCCTACTGATAAGACTTAGTGTATCATTACATGATTTTATTGCTGTAATTTGAAGAGGTGAGTTACTGATGTGAACTCTGCCTGTGGAATTAAGAACATACATTTGAATGAGGTATGGGAAAACTGCATGTCTGGGGAAACCCAATCTCCTGCTGCCAGCAAGCATATTTACATTTTGTGTTACCACAATAGCACTTGTGGTTGTTTTTGAACAAAGAGGTTGTATCTTAACTTTATCTTCATTATTCCATTGCTGAATCTTAGGCAAGTGTGCTCCCCTCCTCCAACTGAATGCAAAAAAATACAAGCATGTCCTTATAAGTTGTATTTCTTTAATTTGTACTCCTTTTTTAATGGTAGTCTGTTGTACCTCTGACGAAGCACAGGTGTGATAATCTATAAAAGCTCTTAAAGAGAAAAAATGTTTTGCTTTGTGTGCTTCAGTGTTTTTATACAGTTTGGTGTTAGTTGGTGATGTTGCTAAATGTGATGTTACTTTATGAAGTGTTACTGACTACAGTGTTCTCTTCAGAGAGTGCTATGGAAAATAAAAGATTCTTATCCAAGTCAGTAGGATTTTCCTTCTGAATCCCTGGGTATGCTATATTTAGTTTGTAGTGGGCTGAAGTAAAGTTCTTATTGAAGATTATTTACCAATTTATTCTGTGTTGATGAACCAGTAGCACACTTGGCAGGTGACTCTTGACTTAAGTGATTCCTAGACTTACTCTCTTTTCTGTCCCCTTTTTGAGCTATAATTTTCTTCCAGATAATATAAATCTATATTTTCATAAATAAAGATGTAGCTTATAAAAGGTAATCCAGTGTTTCATAGTTCTTGGGATATGTTGTAAAATTGTGTTGAAATTTGTCCTTCATGAAGGGATGGATGTTATATACTCTATATTTCCAGGCTTGTGAATTACACTGGAGACTTTTCTGTCCTTCAGCTTTTGATTGTTGAATGAACAAAGGTGATGCACTGGGAGCCAGGAAGAGAACCCGTGGGGAGCAGAGATTCTTCTCCAAGTGGGAGTTAAATGGCTTTACAAAGGCAACATAACACTGGCAGGGTTACTATTAGCACAATTGTGGTGTTCTGTGTTTTTGTTCTAGGCACTCTCGTCTCTACGTCTTTTTTAATCCCTGTTTAATATGCTTTTTGCGATGAGCTGCTGAGACCCTCCTCTCACCTTAGGTTCACATGTTGTAAAATTGTTTTCATAGCTTCAGCAATTTTGATTTATTTACCAAAAGCAAGGCAAAATTTAAGGTCTTTAGCTGTCTATTTCTAAGGCTGGTTTCTGTACCCTTCCAAACTCCCTGCAGGCACTGTTGGCAGGATTTCCTCTCACAGAATTGTGTGCAACCACCAAGCCATAAGCTCCACAGCTTCCCAGTGTAGACTTTGATGTGCTTGCTGGTGTGAGAGGAGTGGTGGGGTGTTTGGGAGTGGAGCATCAGTGATTCTGCAGAGCTGAATGTCATTTTGAAAGCACAACACCTGGAACCTGTGGTGGTTAAGCACGCAAACAGTTAATTATTAGACAATGTCAAAAATCATTCCAGGAAAAACTGTTTTTCAGGGGGGCTGAGTCAGAGTAGCTCAGTGGTCCGTATTCGTCTGAGAGGGGCTGTAGGCAAATATAGTCAAGAGTTTTGAGTATAGGGGTGTTTCTTCCTACATTGAATGTCAGTGTAGTTCAGCAAGAGATTTATACCTTTCAAGGCCTTATAACTTAACCAATGAGAGATTCATTGAACTAAACAGCTTTGTTGGTGCAGAGTGGCACCCACTTGACTATAGAGGGAAGGACCATCACAGCCGCAAACCATATTTCTTAGAGCCTTTGAATACTTTGCTAGATTATGTAGGGTTGCGTTTCATTCTACAACATTGGGAATGGTGTCTAATTCAAGTATGACACAATGTTTAAATAGCCTTTATAGTAAATAAGTTTTCAATACACTTCCTGAAGAGAGTTCAGAAGTGATACCATGGAAAGTGCTGGATATCACCACTGCAAATTACTGCTGGCTTTACCGGTAAAGCTTTCAAGGCTGATATCAAGTATCTCCAAGATTGAGATCTGGGCATAAGTTTTCTTTAGGATGCTGTGATTTACAGTAGGGACATAAGTTTGAAGTGCTCAGATCTTTTAAAATTTACTGATAAATAATACCATGAGAGCTGGTTTTGAATGCTTAGCACTTGAGAATCTAATTTTGTACTGGTAGGTTTATTGTTGCATCTGTTCTTAAATCTTTCTCATGGAGAACTGAGATAAGTAGGTTAAAATGAAATCATTTCAATTTGGTGAATTGGACTGACACATTTTCTTCCATCTCCATTTACTATTGAAATATTTTTTTTGAGATGCCCTTTGCCTTATAAGAATTGTAGATTATGCACTTCATACCTCTGCTATATTCTAATGAAGGCAAGGCACACTTCAAATGAAATACCTGTCAAAAAATATGTGCATGTGCAACATCTAAACTACACTTTTCATAGAGCAAAGAAGTGGGACAACATTTGAAGCTGAATTGATAGTCATGTTATTTCACTATAATTTGAAATTGCAGTGTCTCTTTTATAATTGCTACAGGTAATTGTGGCATTTTATTATGATATTAAATGAGTGTAAGCAAATATTTTTTGTTTCTAGTGAGATGTGTTTTAGCTATTAGATCATGGTGCGTTTTTTTGGCATGGGCTTTCTTTGAAAGATACAGCTGAAGTCACAGCTATTCAACAGTGATACTGAATGTGAAACCTGTTTTCAACCTTTGTAGCCAAGAGTTCTGTTAAATGCTTTTCTCTAAACCCCCTCAAATGTTCCCAATTTTCAAGTTAATTCAGAATTATTTCTGTCCCCTATTAATCTGTTATCTCATTAAAAACTGGGACTTAAGCAGCATTAGAAGTTTTAAACATATTTGAATATACTTAAACATGCCACTTCCTGAGTCTTTATTCTTTCATTCTAAAAAGTATCCCTAACTGGGGCCTTGTTTCTGTGATATTTTTCCCCTGCCTCTTTCATTAGTTACTCCCTCTACACAATAAACCCCTGCCCTGCAATTGCTATTACAGCTTCTCTCAGGCTGGTATTCATAATCCCATGCCGCAGTCTCATGTGTAAAATGACCACTCATGAAATAATTTTTTATCATGAAGATAACCTTTTGCAAGATACATTTGTCCTTCTTTAATACATGGCAGTAGTGTTAAAGGCAAGCTGCACCAAAAGTAACTTGCCAGTTCTTCTATGGGAATAACCAACCTAATGTCCTTCTGAGGTGGAGTGACATCAGTGGGCAAGGGAAGGGCTGCAGATGGCCCTTAACTGGACTTGTGCCAAGTCTTTGACATGGTTCTCCACAAGATCCTTCTCTCTAACTCCACCAAGAGGCGGAGTTGATTAGTGGACTCATAAATGGATAACAAAGTGGTTGGACAGCTGCAGCCAGGGTTAGTGGTCAATGGTGGATATCAGTGGCAGGTTGTGACCCTCACAGCTCTATATATTGTGCAGAAACTCTCTTAAGGCTACTTCTTGTGCTATTTAACATAACTGGTAAAGAATAAAGAAGGCTACATGTTTGGGAACTTATAGGTACTAATAAATATCTGATTAGATTTACTTAAGAAGTAGTGGTGAACAAGAAATTACTGTATTTTGCACAAATTGTCTTTAAAGAGAAGAACTTGAGGAGGGGATGGGGAGAAAACCAGACACTGAGTGAACTGTTTTCTGAATGACCAATAAATCTATATGCCTGTGGGGGTTTTCTAGGGCTCCAGGGGGTGCTTTTGGAAGATCTAATTATGCTTTTGGAATGCTCCTGTCTGAGTTTGATTTTGGTGGTGTTGTGTTTCAAAAGAAAAATGTCCGCTTTTGTTTGTCTCTGGTCTCTCTCTCTCTGTAAGGAAATACTTAAAACCTTTCATGTGCCCAAAGAAATTTTTGTTTAAGTTGGGATCCTACCAGTGCAGTTTTGATAAAATTTTCAGCTAAGCCACTTTCTGTTCCCTGACTTTTAATGAGGTGTTAATGTCACCTAAACCCTCCTCAAATTCCTTTTGTTTTCCACAGTATCATCAACCACAGATGACACAGAACATGAGCTTTGGTCTTATAATTCTGTATAGAGAAAAGCTGAGCTGCTGGTTGTGCAGAGGGCGAAGTGGCACTTGGAGCTTTTTTTGTTGTGTGGTGGTACTGGGTGGCAGCACCTAAATTGTGGGCAAATGACTGGGGGCAAGCTCTGCTCCTCCCTCGGATCCCAAAGATGGGGAGCAGTGGTTTTGAGGATTGAAAAGTTGGAGTTTCAATTTCAGAGGAAACAAAGGAAAAAGTCACCCTCTTGAGGTGAACAGGTTGCAGGGGCTGGGAAGGAAGGTAGTTGTGGTAAGTGTAGTGTGTAGATGTGTTTGTATACAGAAGAAATAGATATATTTCATGGAGTCATAGAAGGGTTTGAGCTGGAAGGGGACTCTGAAGATCATCTTGTTTCAACCCCCTGCTGTGGGCAGGGACACATCCCATTAGACCAGGTTGCTCAGAGCCCCATCCAGCCTGGCCTGGAACACTTCCAGGGATGGGGCAGCCACAGCTTCTCTGGGCAACATGTGCCAGGGCCTCACCACCCTCACAGGGAAGAATGCGTTTCTAATATCTAACCTAAACCTACTGCTTTTCAGTTTGAACCCATTCCTTCTTGTTCTATTATGTGTCCTTGTAAATAGTCTTGCCCCATCTTACCTGTAAGTTGAATACAGTGTATGTGTGTATATAGTGGAGCAAGCCTGAGGCAGCTCTGTGGTGGGATGTGCATGTCTGGCAGGCAGAAGCTGACAGGTCCTGCTGTGCTGCTGGGTGAGCTGCAGGTGTGTGGTACCTGGCTGGCAGCACTGCTGTGTGTCAGTGTCTGGCACTTGCAGTTACACCTACCTCTGTCTGAGTTCTGCTGGGACTCCATTCCAAGAGCACATTTGCAGTTGTGGGGGGTTATATGCTGGCTGAACAAAACTATTTTTAAAAAAGGGATTGTAGCCATTCTAATTTGTCCCCACAGACCCACATCTTAATGATCCCTTATTTTCTGTTTTGTGTGATCCTTAATTAGGAAATCATGCTCCTGAGTGATGTCTGCATGCACAGTCTGTAAGATCCCTGGTAAGAAGGGTGGAAGGACTTTGCTGTGTCTGAAAACTAGAAAAACTGTATGCTTGGATTCTGAGTACCACTGGATTTGTACCTGTCTCACTTTGTACTTGTTCATAGGACAGCTCCGAGCTTGTCTATATGAAACTAAATTTTCTGTGTTTGTGCTCTGAGCACTGTTCTGAGTGAGGGCTTGTGTGTGTTCAGGCTGTAAACTGAACTGGTTTCTATAAATTCAGGATGTATATACTATGCCACTTATGTGAAAAAAAATCATGTATATGATGTAAAGCTTCAAGCTTTAAAACTTAAATTCATTAGAGATGTGACTTGTATCAATATCACGTAAGCAGAGTGAAATACCCTGGAATGTAAAGAATTGTACTTGTCACTCAGTTTTCTGAAACTGAGGGGAAACACCTCTGTTAGTACAGCCAAAGAGGAGTTGCACAGGACTGAGGAGCAGCTTGATAATAATTTTGAGCAATTTTTATGCTTAGTTGTATTCCAGAAATGAAAAGCAAATTTGAATTTCTTAGTCTGAGCTTCAAGACCATAAAGCATGTTTGTTTGCCATCTGCACCATCCTTTCAGTCCCCAGAGGCACGTGAAAAGATGACAATAACAGTGGAGCACTGGCTTGCTAAAAGCAGCATCAACAGAGCTCTAAAGACAAAGCAGCAACTTCCTGAAAAAAACAGATGAAGAGGGAGAACCAGCTTGTGTTTCTCCCACTGGTTTAAACATGTTTACATGACTGAAAATGGATAGAAACATTTCTCCCGAAGACACATCCATGGCTATGGTCCAGCAACAATGATGGTGACTTTTTGGATGTTCTGAGGAATTTCTTAATCCTTTCTAATGTTTTATAGTCCAGATCAGAAACAAATTGAGTTGAGATTCTAGCATTGTGACAGAATTTAAGATGTGACATTCATGGCTTCTTCAGTGTACGTGAAAACTGAGTTCTAATCCATACTGTTAGTATTTGAGTCAGCAGATAACATTTACATGCAGATCTATTAGAGACCTGAAAAGCAAGTTCCCTGATTTCCACTGTATTCTTTCACATTCAGTAAGTCCATGTTTATTATAGTCATCCATTTAAACAAAATATTCCAGAAGGCAAGTATGTGACACTTGAATTACTAATGCTGAGCCAACATGCAAGCACAGCCTGATAGCAAGTCTACTTTAGATGGATATTCATATGCACAGTTCCTTGTTTGATCAAGTTTTAACTGTGTTATTTTAAGATCCCAAATACAGTTCTGGACAGAAAAATAAAATTAAGCAGAATTAATACAGTAGATAAGACTGGCTAAGATGCATCACTGTAGTACTATGAGTTTTCTTCTTGAATAAACCACTTTGCTATATAGGCAGCTGTGTAGGGCAAATTCAGCTTGTCTTTGCATGACTGTATAGTCTCAGGAAGGATTGCTTTGTGATGAAAATAACATGCAAGGTGGATTTTGTGGTCTAGTTTAAAGTCTTGGTACCAGTTAACTGGGAGGCAGTGGCCCTGAGCAATGGTCCTTGTTGACAAGGACACCAGAATCTCTTCAATAGTTATGTACTCTTCTTAATTTGGAGATTTCAGAATTGAAAACTTCAAGAAAGATCATGCAGTGTTTATGTATTGTGGTAGCTTTGTATCCAGTTAAACCAGTTTCCTTAGTATTTGAAGACATTCTTGAATGTGCGGCTCTTTAGTGCCTAGTTCCCATTATATCTCTAACTCTAAAATAATAGCACTTTCCATGAGTATTCCAATAGTGAATTAACTTTATGATAACTGCTATGTCAGTCATCTAGAGAGCCATTAGGCTGCTTGTTAAGGATATAAGCTGAGTCAGAAAAACCAGATTTAACTTTAAATACCTGCTTGGTCCTATATTTTTGGTTCTATGGACTTTATTGCATTAACTTTGCTTATGAAGGATTTTATTCCTCAGAGAGAAGAAAATAAATTGTGCAGCTGAAACAGTATCTGTATACACTGTGTAGTTTGCTTGGTTAAATGAAAGAAGAATCTTAGAAGTGCTGGATTGGTCACTGCCTGGATTTTGAATCTAGTAATTGAGGATCCAATTGAGTGAGGATCTAGTATATTAGTTTTAATAAAAATTGTACCATAAAAGACCCAGCAGGATCAATTGAGATATACACAATGCTTCCAGCTTTAGCTAGTAACTTAATTTAAAAATATGGTTAAATTTACCATTACATTTATTTTTAAGCATGTGAAATATTACCATATTACTCCAAATCTTGGGAGAGATGTTTATCAATGTAATCTGTGTACATATGTACTCAGTATGGGTGTATTGCTGGCTTGGGGTTTTGATTTCTGGGAAGTTCTTGAAAATGTTTTTGTATTTATCCAGTTGTGACTGCCATGTTCTTTTCAGGAAATATGTAGGAGAATTGGAGTCTCCTGCAGTTTTCAATGAATAATCAAGGTGTCAAATTCAATTGAATAACATCTACCCAGAACAGCAGGTGTGGAGTTATCACTAATTATGAATTTACTGGGTTCAGTAGTGACTGTGGATGAATTATGTTGCATTTGTTAAACGAAATATTCAGAGCCAAACTGATGACAAGAGGAAAAAAATCATTAGACGGTTTTCCAAATGAATTAGTATTACTGAGATTTGCACGTGAAGACAACTGCAGAAAGATGAACTATTACTCTGTCTATATGCCTGACAGATGCTTCTGCTAGTTTTTCTGTTTTTCAACTAGTTTAGAAAACATTAACAAATCCCAGCACAAATATTCTGTCATTCTCTTTAGAGAAAGAGGATTTACATGTGGGTGTCATCCTAAATATGTGAGAAATTTCTATGCATATGTTCCTAGTGAAAGTGGAAGAAAAAAATCTCATTTTCAGTACTCCACTGCTTTTCTTCCTGGGGTAACCATGAAAGAAGCAGAAAAGTGAATATTTTGTTGTATGTTTTAAGTTACTTTTATTTGACTTTTATTCATCAAATGGGAATAAAAGAAGTAAGATACAAAGTAACCATTATGTACTGACTGCAGTTTGGACTCCCAGGGCTTAAAACCTAGCTCTGTATTGCTGAAATGATAATTTTCTGAACCTAAAGAATTAACTGAGATGTGGAAGTCCAGTGCAGCATTACAGGAATTCTGGTATCTAACTCTAATGGAGTAACTGTTAATCTTGGACTTTATTCCCCTTTCCTTCCCTTAACTAAAGTTTTTTCTTATGACAGAAATATTTATGTCCTAAACACGAAGTTTGAAAAGGAAGTGTGTCCGTGGAGAACCTGTTCACTTCCCCTTCCTCACTGCTGCTGTGTGGGCTTGTCCCTCTGCCCTCCTCAGCTCCTGCCCCTTGGACAATTGGCCCAGGCCCCTGTGCACCCTAAACCTGCTCAGCTGCATCTTCCCAGGAGTTTCAGCTGGGTAGATGTTTCTGATGTCCTGGGTAGATGCTTCTGATGTCCTGGGTTGGGAGTCACTTTTTGGTGCATGTCACCACCATCCCTGTGACAACTCAAATGGCAGCTCAAAGGCTGAAGTCTTTCCTTCTTCCCGTTCTGTCACTTGCAAGCAGGTTCTTGGTTTTAAAGCTCACAAATGTTTCTGTAGTCTTCTCTACAACCATCCATGTGCTTAATGTTAAACATATGTGAAGTGTTTGGAATGCTGAAGGATGTGGTTGGTGATCAACACTCCGGAGAGTACAATGCTTAAAGAGCACAGAAAAATCAAATAGGATGAACACTAATACTGTTCTTAGTAGCTTCCATTTGGTGCCTGCATTCAGCTTTAAGTGAAGATATTCTTTTTATTTATTAGTGGTTACTAATAAATAGCTGGCCTATTATTCCAGCTAGCCCTAATTTCAATGTAATATGGTATCTCAAGACAACAGTGAGCCTGTGTTTCTACTGGTGAGAACTGAATCAGTGACCACTTGCACCAGTGATGTTTCCCATATCTATATAAAGAGTAGCTCTCTACTATTTTCAAGGTAGCTGTCCTCAATATAAGCCTACTAAGGTGGTAGGTTTTTGTATGTTTAACCTTTTGCTAGAGAGTCTCAAAACATTCTGAATTACTTGTTCATATTTCAGATAAAAGAGCTATTTTGGAGGTGGTATTAAAACCTACTAGAATAAGTTTACTGTAGTTCTGCAGGGAAGATGAAACAGTAAAATGGGGCCTATTTTTTCCTGCTGGTCTATTCCCTCATGTTCAGTAAGTGTCTTGAATGAATTTATGTTCTCAACTAATTGCTTGCTTTTGCATTTGATAAGAGCTAGTAAAATAGCTGCATGTAATTATGATATCTTCTTAATAAGCCTTCCATTTGTTTAAACTTTAAAAAGGCAGTTGAAAATATACTGTATATTATCATATGAAAGAACTGCAGAAAGCACTTCTCTCTTCAAAATACAGAGTGGACTTGTGTCAAAATGATTTTAACTGAAGTGGAGGTTTAAAAAAAAAAGCCTTTTGACCATGGGCACATTTAAAGATGATTCTGATTAATACAAACACATTTCATCATTTGTACTTGAAAACATTTTAAATTACCTTGCAACCACCATCAGTGTACTTTATTAGTTTTGTATTTACTTTCATTAACTCAGTGCTTACAACAGCATGAATTCATTTAGTTTAAATTGTTTGGCTTTTGTTTTTAGCTGGTGGCATAGAGAAGACTTCTCACAGGAAGCTTAAAGGCAGTTACTACAGCCATAATTCAGTGTTTCTGCTTTGCAAGCCCCCCATTTGCCTGTAATTATACATCAGGGGTATAAATCAGCCTGCCTTGTACTTCAGAATTAAATAATTAAAGGTGACAGTGCTAACTGTGGGGAATGATAAGAAATGCTGTCAAAACCGCAAATGTGTGCCTCAGTTTCATCCATGAAAAATGGCCTGCTCCACAAAACAAAAGCCTTGGACAAAAGACTATAGATTCTGTCCATTTTACATGAAAAATAAGGGCCAGAAATTTTTGCAGATATGAAAAATGTAGGCAGACTTGAAAAATATGTGGAGAAAACATCCCATGAATTTTAATTGAAATGCAAGAAAGAACTAAGTGCTTGTGGATGTAACAGCATTGAAAACAAGGTATTTGCTACAAAGCCTTATAACTGGAATACTTTAACAGTTCTCAGCCTTCAATCTCATTAGTTCTCATATTTGTACATTTTCCATGGTTATGCAAAACCTTAGAACTTTGCATTCAGAAGCCTTTTTCACCATGAATTGGTGCTACCTCTAGGAGAACTGGGCTCTGGGACTGCTCTATTGACTCTAAGCAGAAATTAGAAGATTTGTGTTCAAGAATTTACTTAGCTGATTGGGTAAATGGATATGTTTTTTAATTTTAAATGCAGCACACATACCTAGTTTGCCTCTTACCTATTCATAGAATAGCCCTTAAGATGGCTCAAGTATAAATAATTATGAATATTCCTGTTTAGACCTCGCCTGAAAACACTGATGGGAAAACAAATGCAAATCTGTACAGAGCTGTAAAATAAATGCACATAAAGCTACACAGTCCAGGAAAGGTGTGCATGAAGTTGGGCTTTAAATCAAGGGCACTCAAGGGTAGGCTGATAGTACTTCATATATCAAGTCATTGAAAATGTAATCCAAGTTTAAGTAAATCACTGGTAATTCTTCTGATTTCAAATTGGTGGCTTCAAAATGTTTCCAAAGTGGGGAGACACACTCCTTGGAAACATCTAGGTGCCAATAGACCCCAACAGACATATTTTTAATACATTTAGCATGTTCCAAAAAGTATATATTTTTGAGAATTTATGGTGCAATGAAATGTCTTGGGGAAATGAGAAGACAATCCCATGAGTCTTACTGGGACTTTCTGAAGCCCCCAAGGGCATCTCTTCCCTTGTGTGTGAGACATCAAGGAAGCCCTCTGTATCCTGAAGGGCCTCAAGAACTCTGACAATTTGAATGCAGGTAGAGGAGTGTTTGACTGTTAACTGAGTAAGGGTCTGGGAGATAGAGTGCTTTTACAAATGTTAGAGGTGCAACAAGAGCTGTTGGCTTTGGGTTCGGGCTGAAATCCCTTTTCACGGGTTTGAACAACAGTCTCATAGGTCTTGCTTGTAGTAATAATTAACACAAACACATTCCTCTACCAGCAAGTTTTTCTTTCCCTGTCAGTTTTGCATTTAGACAAACACAGTGAATTATTGCTTTGATGTGTGCATGGAACCAAGTCCCATAATATTGGGAATTAGTTTAAATTGTATGAAAATGATGATTCTGTAAGTAATACTCACAGAGAGAAGCTAATACATTTATTTATGTTAAAACGTGTATTATGTGCCAGAGAAACAAACAGTTATTAAACACTAAATCCTACAATTTGGGGTGGGAGGGGGGGAATTAAGTAGGCAGTGGAATGCTACTCTGAAGTGCAGTGTTGCAAGTTTACATTATAGTGGCAGTATCCAATCAGTATTTTTAATTTTTTTAATGATTGAACTCTCTAGAGTACATAATGGTGTGGAATATACACATGTATCTGTAATAAGCAACATGTATCTTGAAGAAATGGATTTAGTTTTGGCAACAACGTGATAGGGAGATCAAAGAACTAGCTGGCATTAAAATGATTTAGATACATTTGTCATAGGCAGCTGTTATGCTAATCTCATTTATGCAGTTGTCAGCTGATAGGTTCTGATGAGCCAGCTTAGTGGGAAAATCATTAGTAGATCCCTATTGTGATAAATGTTATTTATTACTGTCAAATGGTATTAATGTTTGATTCAAAGATGGGATATGGGCATCATCTACATGAAGTTCACCCATTCATGGTCATTGATGACAAAGGGAGCTGTTGAATTCCAGCCAAAAGAACTTCATTTCTGTAAGAAAAAAGAATAATGGATTTAATTTGCATATGTTTTAAAAGGGTAATGAAGTAATATGATGTTTATCTTGGTTGAAGAGTGGTAATTTTTGCTGGCATGGCTCCAGCAACATTTGAGTCATTGTGCAGCATTTGCTGTTCAGTTGTTGGTTGTGGAAGTGGCTTTTCAAAGCAGCAGGTGCATAAGGGGGGAAAAAAACTAAGATGATTTATTCATTAGGCCAAAAAAATGAGCAATCTCTTTCCCCTTACTCTCCAGAAATATATTTTCCACCATCTTCCTTCATTTTACTTCTGCTACATCAGTGTCTCTTTTTCTCTTCCCATGTGAGGCAGTGCTTCTTGAATTCCTCACAGATCTACACAGATTTCTGCTCCATCTTTGTTGTGATTTGACGTTTTTCCACTTTGTCTAAATAGTTAAATGCACAGACAGTAACATCCCATTCCAAACTATAAGGCAGATAGAAGTTGAGAGATGGTCACATATGGCTTTAAATTGGAGTATTTTTAATTTATTTTTTCTTTTTAAAGAGGAAAAAAAATTCCAGTGTTTTGGCTAATTAGCTGTGCAGCTGGTTTTTAAGTTGTTGAAAAGTGTTCCCTTTGCTTGTGAATTTGCATGGAGCCATTCCTCTCTTCTATATTCTGATACAGCTGCAGTGCTATAATCTGCTTCTAACTAGTTTAAAATTAAAAAGAAAAAAACCAGTAAACAGCACCCCAAGAGGGGGGAAAAAAAAAAGAGAAAAACCAACTAAAACTCAATTATGGTATTACGGTGCAACCAATCACACAGGGGGCTAAATTTAACTACTTATTGCCAAACAGATATCAGGAAATTCAAGCGTTATTGTGGACTGTATTCTGCCACTAGTATATTTGTTATTGATAGGCATGCAAATGAACTCAGAGTACTCTGAAAGCTTTACTATTGATTTACTCAACAAAATTTAAAGTGACAGTGATATTCTAAAGAAGAACTGACCAAAAAAGGTACTGTAGTTAGCACCAAGAAAAACAATCACAACTGTTTCTGTCCTGGCCACTCACTTTTAGCCTTTGTATTTGAATAGGAAGACATTACTGATAATAAAGACACTTGTTTTTTTTGAAAGGCAGGTAGATGCTAAATTCTTGTTCATGTTTAGCAAGAAATGAGTGCATGACCATCTAGATATAGCCAAATTCCTATTAAAAAAAAAAAATCAATATTTCCAGTTGCCAATAGTGGTATTGGAGCATGGATAGAGACAGGGACTATGTACAAGTCTGTAAACTAACATTAGTGATTTGCATCTTGCAAATTACATGGAAACAGTTAATCCTCTGTAAAATGTTGACAAAATACCTTCTGGGAGGTATGGATGTCTTGACTTGAAAACACATGGATCATGTTTTAGCGATGTATGTGCTTTGTATCAGAAGTGTCCAGAATTAGCTCTAAAAAACCATCTACAGTATGATTTTTTCACGTTATTGAAAAAGCTGCTGCCACTCAAATCTGCAAAGGAAGCTTGTGGTGCAGAGCTGTGAAGGAAGAAAAGTAATTCTATCAGTCCTTACTGCTTCAAGTCAAGATTTTCTGACCAGTTTCAGTCCCAACGTTTAAAATATCCCATGAGGCTGCCCTCAGTATCACACCTTTCCAAGAGCCAGCAGTGTTTCCTGAAGTCTGCCTCCTGGCCCACGATGCCACGAATCCCCAGTGGGTTCCTGTGCTCCCAGGCACGAGGGGACGGGCTGGGAGTGGGTGTCCTTTAGGTGCATGTAGGAGCAGCTGTTTGCTCCACTTACACTCTCTCAGAAGGCTCAGCTTTCAGAGCGATGTAGATGTAGCTTCTGACTGAGACTATTGAGAAAGGTGAAGAGTGCCCCTGTCCATGGCAGGGAGTTGGAACTAGTTGATCTTTAAGAACCTTTCCAACCCAAACCATTCTGTGACTGTGAATTGCTTATGTATCGTCAAATCTTTCAGAGCTTGTAAATAAGACTTACCAAGACATGAACCTTGACTTGTACTGCTGCCTCAGAGTCCGTATGGACTGTTATCCTGTTCTTAGCACTCCATGAGAATCTGCTCCATCTTCTCTGTGATTTTTGAGATCAAAAAAATGTTTCAATAAATATGTATAAGCTGTTTCTCCAAACAGCTGCATCTTTTGGAGTGTTGCTGCAGATAGCTCTCCAAGTTTTCTGAGTTTGGATTTGAGTCCATTTCCTTTGCTACCCACCCCTCCATGTCTGCATCTATAAGTGGTTTCCTTGGTTACTTCTGGCAGAAGTTACAGTTGATCCTAACCCACTATTAGGATGCTATTTAGTACAATACATGGAATGTGAGACCTTGGATGTTATCTGTTTCTCTATTAGTTCCTGGCAATCCTCAGGGCTTTTTAATTTTCCTTTTTTCTCTCTCTTTTTTTTTTTTTTTCCCCCTCCAAGCTGTGAATGTACTAGTTTGAGTTAAGATAGATTTAAAAATTTTGCTGTGGGAGACCATATATATCTTTAGCTTACTTTGATAGTCCTTCGAGGCTGTTCTGTAAAGTAGATAGATTTGTCTCAATCTGTCTTTATGTTGAGATGAGCTGGACTTGCTCCATTTTTTATTTTTTTTTTTTGTGATAAGAGTTGCTTTGTAGGTCATAGGAGATAAACGTAGATCTTGTTGAGAGATTCACTTGTCAAACTGATGTATTCCATGACTACTAACTTCTGGAGAGTGTGGGATTGTTATGACATGTATAATATACTGTAGGATTCATCCTGAAACCACTGAAATTCATCACTCACACACACACACTGGCATATTGAATCACCAGTTTATCAAGGATACTGAAAGAAGCTAAAATTGCTTCCAGCTTATGAATAGCTAGTTGACTAGCTAACTCTGACATCAAGATTAACTCTGGAAATGGTGAAAAATATTCAGTAAATGAATGTTTGTTTTTTCTTTCTCTGTCTTTTTATCTTCCAGATGCCCTCTATTTTATGTCAGTTCTAACACGGGACAATACTGTTGTTTGGGGATAAGTTTCAGTCCTGCAGCACCATGGACCATATTTGTAGGGAAGTCATTTTGCAGTTGGCAGATTGTTCTTGTACTATTTAGTGAATTCTAGGTAAAAACTGGATTTCTGTTGAGGTGACAATCTTGTGTCTGTAATATGGAACAGATTTGTGCAGCTTCTCTCTACTGTAGAGGATTAAGTGTTGTCTTCTGAACTCATCCTTAAGCTGACAAAATATATTTTTCCTCCTTAAAAAGAAAAAAACCCCCACCATTTGATTTACTTCAGAGTTTTCTTATGCGAGGTGATGAAACTTTGTGTGCAGTTTGTTGCAAGGAAGTGTGACATGAGTTATCTGTACAATTGGGGATGATTTAAGGAGCAAAGGAAACAGCTGCACCCGTCAGGGGTGTGCTGGTTTGACATCCAGAGAAGTCTCTTAAAGAAACAGAAGGAAAACAATCTGTAAGATCAGCCAGCAACAATCGGAGGTCAGGGAAGTAGGAGGTGCTACTGGGATTGCTGTAGAAAGCAAAATAAGGCAGTGGAGAAGTGAACTCCTGTGTCTCAGTCCAGATCCACTTGTGGAGCTGAATGAAAAGGTCTCTCAGCAGGCTGATGCTGCCCCTGAAAGAGGGCAGCTGCTTTTGTGGTGTTGGTGCCAACCCCTCAGCCTGGCATGGCACAGGGAAAAAGGGAGTTATTGAAGCGTTATTGCTTACAGACAGAGATAAAACAAGGGAGGGAACAGCAGTGGAGGAACTGAAACACAAATATTAGGGCTCTTTTTAAAGACTTAAGACAAATATGAAGATAACTTTGTCTATTTAGAAAGGAATCAGATAATGAATATTTTGACTTTTATATCAATGCTGATAGGCATTTAAAAGATGTGATGACACACAGACAGGGAGCCAGGGGAATGGTTTTTGCACTTAAAGGATCTGTTGTAAGAGAAGGAAGTCTTTTGTTGTTTTGCAGGAACTGTAAATAAACTGTAAGGAAGACTGAAAATACCAAAATAACATCTGTGTTAAAACTGCAAAGGTTTTCAGGGCATATACAGTTGGGGGTTTTTTGGTTGGTTTGTTTGTTTGTTTTTTGTTTTTTTTTTTTTTTTTTTTTGAACTATGCCTTTTGTATTTGCTTTGGCATCTCGTGATGCATTTCAGAACAGCTTGCATAAAGTCATCAGTTGTCATCTACGCTGATCAAAACCTAGTGAATTAGTTTTTGGCCAGTCTGGTCTGTATCATTATCTTCTCCTCTAGTCTCTTAGGCTCTCTTGCCTGTAAGTAAGCATCTGTATAAAATTATCTGCAATCAATAGTGATGTTTTCTCCCTGCAGTTACAGAGGGGGCAGCATTTTTATGTTTACATGTGGACGAATCCCAGCAAACTTAAATGGCTGAATCTCCAGACCTTTGTGTCTTATGAATTCATTTCCATCAACACAAAACAAGTGGAAATAGCTCTAAGGAATTCTTATAATTCCTGGTTTAGCTAAAAGTGTAACACAGTAATGGCCATGCTAAAGAGCCAATGTACAGGAAATGCATTCTGTGAAGGACCTCAATTATTCCACTAACAGGAGCCCTGATTCTGTCCTCTACCAGGTGGAATTCTTTTCTACCGTGTATCATTACTGATGCCTTTGTATTAGCACATGGTTCTGTTTATCACATCCATAATACTTATAAATCTCACTTGAAATTCCAAATTTGATATAGATGCTGCAGTAAGTAACTTGTTAATTAACACTAATTATGCAAGATATGTAATGGAATTACAATATGGATGAGAATCAGCAGTAGCAAAATATTTCTTCTTTCATCTGAGTACTACTAAATTACTTATTTAGGGAATTATTCTCTGAAGTGAGCAATACCATTTAGCAAGTTCAGCTTAGTACTGCTGTGCAATTTTTACATAGTAGCAAGTATCTCTAGGCCACTGTTTTATTCCATTTTAATTTGGAATTTAAAGTTGCTACTGTCCTTTCCTGTAAGAATTGTTCTCTCTATCTTAGCTGACTGCATACATAGATAGTCTGAATACCTTTGTATTTCCTCAGTAACTGATTGGGCCAATTGATTTGGTTTTTAAAAAGTGTGTGTCTGTTCCAACATACTGATAATGACACTCACCCCCTCCAAGCATATGCTTCATTTCATCTAGCATCTTCATTTTAGAGTATGTAAAATACTGGTTTATATTCTAAACTATGTATCATCTGACCAGGAAATGACAGAACAACAAGTGATGGAAGTTGAAGAAATGGTCCAAATAGTTTCCTTACTTGCAAGGAGGTTGAGTGCTGCCTGCTCTGATTAAGTTTTCTGGTGGCCCTCCTGGTTTTGGAGTACTTGATTTGGAGTACCTGTTGCTGGCAGAGACAACAGATGAAATGCAGGAGACCCTTCATAATAAGAGGTTCTTCCAAAAACATGATTTCTTCAATTCTGCTTATCCAATATGACCAGGGAGGCCTTTAAGGGAAGAGTGGCTTCTTCTGAACTCCTAACACCACTTTTGTAGCACGTAATGCTTTCCCAGGAAGGGGTTAAAAAAAAAAAAATCAAATTTGACAATATATCCAAGTTATAACTTTCACTTTTCCCTTCACTTTCCCTCTCTCCCTCCAACCTCAGGCATTGCTGCTGTACTCCTTGGACACTGTGTGAGCTAATGAGTGCCAGTCATGTTTGGATAATTAATGCAGATGAAAGAAACACAACCACTATATTTGCAGGTGGTTATCAAATCAAGTAAACTCATCTCTCCCAATTCACCTTATCTGGTGGGTGTGGTATTAAATTATTTCACTGCCTTTTTTTTTTTTTTTGTTGTTATTGGGATTCCAATCAGTAGCAGTTAATAGAGAGTTACTTCAAGGAGAGTGAAATTACATTACATTACAACCTGACACTTCTAGGATTAATTTTACAATTTGTGGTTTTAATTTCAGTGAAAATCTATTTGAAATTAACTCTTGTCAGATTCTCAAATTAAATACAATGACAGTTGGTAATATTCTAATAATATTAAGCTGGGTTTGGTAGTTATAAGGCTGGTATGAGATGATTATTCAGGCTGAGAAAATAGTACATTAAAATGGAAAAAAAGAATTTAACAGCATTGGAACAGAAATGAGATAATGTTTTATAAATCCAGTCACTTTAAACAGTTGTGCCATGTAGTAATTTTTAAGATACCACAGGTATTGAGAACATGCATGGACAACTGTGGGTTGATCTATTTTTCTCTGAAGCTGGTAAGAATCTTTGATTTCCAAGAAAAGTTTTATCAGACCTGGATAAACCAACCTAGGCTATTTTGAAAAGAAAGCCACTGAGGTAAGAGAATTCTGGTGGCCTGGCATGGTGAAATATATGATTTCCGAGGATGTGCTGTGACAAGGTGTGCTGTCCAAGCATAAACAATTCCTTGTAACTGCAAAAACTCATGAAGAAGTCCTTGTTCATGGAATATCTGTGCCATTAATATGGGCTTGGACAAGCATGCAATAGGAGCAGATGTTAAAGATTCTAACATATCTGTTTGTATTTTCTCTGGGTAAATGTGGTGCTGACAAACATGCGCCCAGTCACCTATACAGCCTGGTGTGAAATGACTTTGGCTGACACCAGCACTTTTGATATAGCAATTCTGGTAATGCTGGTGGTCATGATACTTACTTTTTCTCTCTCTGCTTTATGTAATCAATAAATAGATTTATTGAGACAACCAACTTTTTCTAAATGCCTTTTAACTCACAGTATTTCATTCAATCGAAGTGGATGTATTCTTGCCCTTATAGTCTCTTCAGTATATTTTCATCTTCTAGGATCTTTTTTTCAGAGAGTACTACCTGATCACTCCTTGTGAACTAAACTTCTGGAATTTCTGTAACATTCTGATTGCTCTTTATTATCTTCAATTTTAAAATATACAAAAGGGACAAGAACTATAGCTGCATTCTAAATGTGGCTTCAAGTCCCCTATGTAGTATTAGAATGATTTATTCTGAGTCTTAGTCTTGTTTACTGTATATATCCTAGTCTCTCTCTGCCTTACTAATTTAAATACAATTAATCCTTGTGTAGATGGTTTTAAGGTTGTTTCCAGTACTAGAACCATATTCAACTCCTGTTAAATGCTTTGTGGCATATGGCCATGGAGAGAGAACTATCTTTTATTATTTGTCATCTCATAACCTTATCTTTACAATGAATTGCAGATGCCAGTGAAACCACTAACAGTATCAGCCTGTGATCCTGGTCTATTTGTCATTCAGAATTTTATTGCCTTTCTCCTTTTGTCTTTACAAGCTCTGTTCTCTGGTTTTGTTTCATCAGCAAATTTCTTCACCTTCATGCATATTTCATCCTCTAGGTCAGTGATATATAAAATGAACAAAAATGGGCATAATACCGGTTCTTGTGGCATTCCACTAATCCCTCTCTCCCAAACTGCTCTGTCTCATAAACAGCTCCTGTCTGTGACATTTAAGCCAGCTCCCTATCCGCACATGTGGCTCACCCAGTACTGTACTTAATGACTTTGGACCAAATGCTCTTTTTGATTGCATGGAGCAGAGGGAAATAAAACACTGCAAGAAGGATAGTAAGGCAGTGGTGGTGGAAGCAGAGACTTAGTGACCTTTGTCAAACCCATGCAACCTCAATTCTTTCTACTGTGTCTCCTCAATTAAAATTTAGTTGTTTTCAGGTGGTTCTTCCACTTTGTTTTGATTCTTGAGGGTAAACTTTGTTTGACTCAGGATTACAATTTAATTATTTGTTCACACATAGAGTTTTTATGTCATGAATTTTGTTACTATTTTGCATATACTTTTTAAACCCTCTATCCTGAAAGCAATGTAACCTCATTAGTTAGCAAAGTTAACCCTCATTAGTAAAGTTAGAAAAGAGCTGTCAGATTTCCTGAAATTTAAGCTGAAAAGGGGACAAAGGTAATTGCTGTTTCTGATGTTACAATCAGCTATAATCTAACTAAATTTTTATACCACATAGTTATAAAAGTACTATCTTTGTAGATTAATCTGTTTTGTGTGTTTGAGATGACTTTTCTGTTTTCAAAGCTCTTCAACTTTTTTTCCTAGTTGTCTCAAGACCTCTGGACTACCTTTTGTTTTTAAGTCATGTAGGTGTAGTCACAAGACTGGTTTTACTGAATGCAGCCTGTCCACCAAGGAATAAGTTTTATATCAATTCAAAAATCACATGATTTGACATGGTGAGTTAAATCCTTATCTGAGGTCTGGGGAGCTCAAAGTCCTGCATCTGTGCCAGGCTGAGAGGGCTCTTTTGTCAGTGCATCACAAAGTGGTAGTAAGCATTTATTTTCAAGATGTATTATAAGACTGTGCAGTCTGTGGTTTTTCAGATGTTGATCTGTGCCAAGTGGGGACGTGCAGAGAGGGAAAGCAGTTAGTACTTCACAGAAGAAAGAGATTTCCACAGATTGGTGGTGTCTTCTCACAACATCTTGCTGCCACCAGTTCCCTGCTGTGCTTGCAGTCCCTGAGCAGTAACCGTACTTGCAGGCATAATGAGAACAGAGCACCAATGTCAACTTTTCAGTTGTTCAAAGTCTGTAATTTAATCCCCAAAAAGTAATTTCTTTTGAGAAAGATAGGACACTTATTTTCTGCAAGAGGGTCCTTTCTGCCAGGGACAAAGTGAAGATGAACACTTTGACTAAAAATGCATTCCTTGCTGGAATACTCAACTTTGTTTTACTTAAAACTAATGTAGTCCTTGTGAAAGCTCCTGGGATTGCAGTACCAGAGGAAAATGAATAGCTTTGCTGAGTAACAAAATTAAGTGAGAAGGTGGTTGTGGCTGCTCTTCTTTAACTCCATTCCAAAGAAAGAACCAAGTTAAACACACAGTGCATGTTAGTGGCAATTGAGAGAAGATTGTTTACTGTCAATTTGTCAACTTACAAAAATAACCAGTTTGCTTTCCATCAAATATATTCTGAGGGGTATTAATAGCCAACCTTCAAGAAACTGGTTGGAAAAAATGTAAGCTGTGCTCCAGGAGTTATTATTTCAGCTTCCTGCAGTGGCAGTTTAACAGTAAATCAGTGTGCAAGGGTGCATGTAGGCATCTGAAGACATGGCTTATTTTGTTGTATGTGGGTAAGATATTGACTGTGTTCTACAGCTTGAATATATCTATCCACATGGACAGCATAACTATTGCAGCTAAAGTGACTGAAAATTTTTGAATATAAAGTGTAGGCAAAGAATTTTCTTATTGGCTTTTCACCAATTTTCCGTAGGATAGAAATATTCTGTCTGCCAGTTCATTTTAATGAGATTTTGCTGCAATTACAAGTGAAGTCTCCCTGTGCTGCAAAAATCTGATTTATGTATGACAGGGTAGTGTGAGAGCTGCAGGTCAAACAGTAAATATTCTACCTGCATCTGGGACTGTATTGTGCTTATGACCTAATCCTTTCATTTACATGTTTGATATGATCTCCATAGATGTTTTCTGAGCTTTGTGTTTAATTTCTGATGTTAATGTGGATTTTCAGGGTGATGAGTTTAAAAAATCTCTTTGAGCATCACTATCCCAGGCTTTATATTTGGATAACTTTTCCCCATGTTAGAGGGGGTCAGGACTGAAAAGTTTGTATTTGTCAGTGTTACAGGAGAAACAAGTGACAGGGTAAATACCAGTTACTAAGGGCAAGCCTTGGAAGCATTAACAAGAGAAAACCCAATGATAGCAGTTGCTATTATTATTTAAATTTTACTATAACAATGCAGTTTAAAATTAAAAATAAACTGGATTGCACAAAGAAAAAGCATAATTTGTATTCATCATGTGGTGGTTTGTTGATGTTTCTATGAATGCTTATAGAATTTGAATTGTGTTCTGCTACCACTGGGAAGTTCTAAATGGGAAACTCTTCATCACAGCAGTAGCCATAAATAAGTTTTATTTCCATTTGTATCATAACCAGAAAATAGCAATATATTAAAATGCCAAGGCTGAATACTGGAGTGGCAAAACTTCCTTTAGACTCTAAAAGTTCTAATACCATGAGATAGAGTTTGTAGTTTGCTGATCATATTGTATTTCATAGCTTAGTTTGCTGTTGGGAGGATGTTATGCTTTAGGCAGCACTGGTACCCAAGCACAGTGTTGTGCCTCCAAGCTGAAAGGCAAGTTGAGGACTTCTGCAGGGGGGAAAAGAACACAAATAAACAAACTAAAACTCATTGCATTTATCATGGAGACTTTCCCCTCCTCAGTTAGAATATATATGATTTCTCATAAGTGATTGGTGACTCTTTTCATCAGAGGTGATCATTCTGCTGCTGAAGATAACCTGGGCTCCAGTGCAAATAGCTCTGAGAATTTCAGACTTTCCCAGTGACTGGAATCTAGCACTCCATGCTAACAATCTCCCCAGCCACAGCCAGATTTATTACTTATTCTTAAATTATTTTGTTCTCTCTTGATCCCAGAATACTAATGTAGTTAAGTCTTGATCCTCAACACTTGGGTTATTCTGTATGCCCTGCCTAGGTTTTCCTGTATTGGTGACAGCTGACAAGGATCTTCTGAGGAACAATGGGAGTTCACAATGCCAGTGACAGGATTCTGGTACTGCTCAGCCAAGCTTTGCCAGTGCTTGGGACACAGACACTGCACAGTTCAGTCAATGCTGCAGTGTCTATCTTTTTACAAATTCTTATTCATGATAACAGTTAAAAAAAATTACATGATGTGTTTTGTCCGCGTCAGGGAAGACTGTCTTTTCAAGCAGGTGAAAGATGTAGTGAAGAAAGGCATGTAAGAGACTTTCTGGGGACTAGGGAAGGAATAGTTTTATAAATGCTGTGATTAACCCCAGTTTAAATGACTGGAGAATAGTGTCTTTGCAGTCTCATTAACTTTTGCTGAGCATTTCTATGGTAAGTTGGCATGGAACTTAGATTTTGAATTTGTCTTCTAAAGACAAAATATGGTCACAGTATTCTGTATATCCCCTTTTGCTTTGTGTGAAAAACCTCATGTGGAAGAATGACAATTCCTGTCTTAAAGACCATGAAATCTTCTCAGTCATGTTTAAACTAACTTTGGTTCTTTTAAAATTACTGTACTTAAAACCAATCCAAGTCTCTGTTAATAACTTGGTCTCATCCTGAGAATGAGTTCTGAACTTCCCAATGGCTGTACTGGGCCTTATGGGGAAACTTAAGTGTTTCTCTCAGTAGCATTAATGTCCATGCTAGAGACAACTTCAGCAGAATCTGTCAAATTCTAATGCTGTATGCCTCTTCTATTAGTGCTAAGCTTATAAACTAAACACAGGATAACATCTATTATTATATTACTATTACTAACATTGCATGTGTCTACGGTCTCTATGCAAATCTGTGTCTTTCCTGTAAAACAAAACATCAACCCCCCCTAAAAACTGCACCTTCCCCCCCCAAAACCCTGTAAACCCAGTCCTTAGAGAATTTATTATTAGTCCAATATTCATAGATCCTTTAGATATGACATTGCAGTGACTCTGCAAACAGAATTAACGGATATAATTTGTTTAGGCCTGTTTTCTTCCAGTTGTCTTTCTGTTCTTTCATTAGTCAAAAAACAGTTTAGCTTCATTGGTTACCTGAAAAACTACTTAAACATTGCCCTTGAGAGTTTGGGAAAATCATAATATGGTTCATACCTGCACCTCTATAGACTTGACAGTTTGAACATGTCAGTAAGAAATGGAGAGAAAGGAGAAATGGCAATTTTCTGGGGAAGTGTGAAGATTTCATTGATGAATGATAGTTATGTCCATACTATGGAGACCTGGAGATATACTATTGCACTTTGGGTATCTGTGCATCTTGTGCTACAACTCATCAACTACCATTGTTGTACTTCTCAAGTTGTGTTTATGGGTATAATAATGAAAGAGCTGTACTTGTTTCTCTTTGCAGTGCCAGCACAGTAGAAGGGAAATAGTGGTACAAGGAGCTGCTGAAAAGCATATCCCATCATTTTTGTTGAATATTAAATATGCAGCTTTGAAAACTATTTGCAGATCAAAAAAGTTCCTTAAACTAAAACTAACATCATAATTTGCCTTATCAGTCTCTGGTTTCAGTAAAATGTTTGCTACCATTTTTTGACCTTTGATTAGCATCTCTTACTATGTAAATGAGGAAAGGCCATGTAAAAAGCTGGCTCTGCTGTGAATTTACATAATGATTTCCTTTCTTAAAATGTGCAGTTAAAACTAAATCAGTTGAGAATTTCTTTTGTCTAATGGCTGTCCCTTTATTTAGCATTTAAAAGTAAGGAGCTGAGTGAGTTCTTATAAAATTTCTATTTAAGTGCTACATCTGTAGTTTTCAGAATAAAACTGCAGATTTTACAACATCTCTTCTGAAGACAAAGCTAGCAGAATCTCATTATATAAACCAGAAGAGAATGGATAGAAGGCACACAGTATCCACATTAATGTTGCTGTGGTACAGGCAAAGATTAATTCTTTTTTCAGATTGTAGAAACAAATTTTTGATGAATGAGTGCCTGCAGCAGACATGTCAATAAAGGGAAAAGCTATTTGAGCTTTTTTTCTTTTTTTTTTGAGGAAACACATGAAATGTAATCCCTCTGGAACATCTCAGGGAATTCTTTATAAAAACTGTTTTGTACACAGATTACATGCCAGAAATGCAAAATGAAGTACAAAATAAGGCAAATAACGGTGAACATCCTAAATGTAGAAAATAATATATAATGCATGATAGTTTAAATCTCATTAAAAACAGAAGCATATGTAACTACCTAGCAACCAAACCTCCTGAGTCTCCCTGGAAAGATGTTCTTTCTCTAAGGGTTCCCTTGTATAAGTGCTTTAATAAATGAAGCACATACGGAAAGTATATCAGTGTTCCCTGCGTGCAGAATATTTCAGTGTTCTCAAAAGCCTCATATATGATTGTATAATTTCCTAATCTGACATAATCAACACAAAAACTCTATGTTAAATTAATGTTCAAGATCTAATTTTAGCCAATGAGAGCAGTGACAACTATGCATAAAACTGGTGCTCCATCCTTAATTTCCCTTTTGCTCTGCACTAAAAGCAGTGTCCCAGTACAACCTTAGA
Source organism: Formicarius rufipectus (assembly GCA_013399695.1). Lineage (NCBI taxonomy): Eukaryota > Metazoa > Chordata > Aves > Passeriformes > Formicariidae > Formicarius > Formicarius rufipectus. The sequence goes on along the minus strand of VXAU01005767.1, from coordinate 476,741 downwards.
GAGCTCCACACTGATTGAGATGCCATCTCCTGGCTGAGCTATAAAACCAAGCTGCAGACTTATTGTGGTTATTCAAGATGCTCTAGTGACTGTTTTCTGGCCCAAATCCAGTGCTGGTAATTATAGTGAGCTTGTGTAATTTCTCCCTGCACTTTGCTCTCGATGGGGTGCTGCTCCTCGCCACCCGCCCCGTGCTGCTGTGCAGTGCCAATGTGGGCTGTGCAACAGCTGCTGCTTCTCACTGCACGGGCCTGTGTGTCCCCGGAAGGTGAATGACTGCACTGTGCAGTGCCCTGAGAATTTGCAGGATAAAGGACACATTGTTTTTATTTCACCACTTAGGGCCAAAGTTTCATTGGGGTCTTGACTGGTAGGCCCTGCCCCAGCTTGTGTTGCAGGCGTGGCTGCAGTGCCGCGTTTGTGTCATTCGGTGGCAGAGAGGATAAGGCGAGGTCTTCCCCTGGTGCTCTGACCCACGTGGGCTCCCAGGATTGCTCAACAGCCTGACATTATTGCTTTTCTGTTTGTATGTTACACCTGAGAGGCGGCAGGCGTTGGCCGAGTGGCGTAGGCCCCCGCCTGTGGAGCCGGCTCCTCCTCTGAGGACGCCGGTTCGAATCCTGGAGGAACTCGCTGTCACCGTCCGAGCTGCTCGGCCGTGGCAAGATGAGCCTCAGGAGTAAAGGGAGGGGGGCCAGTTCTGCGCACACTGTGCCTCACCTAAAAAATCCATTGCGCAGGCTTATCCCAAGATCTTCGTTCGCGAAGTCCAGCCAACAACAACAACGACTGGTAGGCACTCCTGTATGACATAAGTTTGTGTTTTAAGGCCCAAGAACAAGGCAAACCAACGAAGTAATAAGTGACTCGATTTTTTTTTTTTTTTTTTAGTCCTAAATGTTGATAATTTTATTTAAGGCTATATATATTGGTCTGTCATTTTCTAAAGAAGTTAAATATTGCATTAAAATCAATGGAACACAAAATAAACCCCTGCATATAGATAGGATTTTTACTGTACAATAATGACTTTGGTCTGCACCCATTTGATGTACTACGTTTGTAGGTTACCAGCTGGGGAAAAAATTACTTCTTTGGAGCAAGAGACAGTGATATTTTTGTTTTAAGGCAAATGTGTTTTAAATATTTAAAAATAAAAGCCTTGAAGAAGCAAAATCTGAAAGTGAACAGATAGCTTCTATGATATATTTGAGTTTTATATAATATCTGAGGTCAATATAGCAAAATATTTCTGCTGGACTGCTAATGGTTGCTTAAGTCATGATACAATATCGGTGGGATGGAGAAAATTCTCACATTCATAAACACGTGAGATTTTACTGGCATTCTGTTTGCTCCCCTAGACATCACAGAGTGTCAGTGCTGCTGCATTGGATACTTCTGCTGACATCTTACCAGGCTCATGGGTCCTTTAAATATGATATGAGGGCAATGGGACCATTAAGATTTTGTCAGAACATGTTATTGTCTCTGCAGATACAGTAATAGTTCTTTGAAAACTACATATTTGGTGTGTGAAGATCTTTCTGAAAATAAATGACTTGGGTTTTTGTTACAATAGCAAAACCAACCTGTATAATTAGAAGGTGGCGAATCCAGATTCTTATAATTATGAACCTGAAATCTTATTATCTGCTCTTGCTAACAGAAAGGAACAGTTTAGTTGACAAATGCCTTTTTTTTTTTTAAGGCAGTTAATTCATACTAACAGCGAATATGTTGCATTATTCTTTACTTTGACTGTTAAAATGGCCAAAGCAGAGCTCAGGAATGCACCTCATGTTGGGATGATGAGTAACCTGTATCATTGCAATCCATTGAGACCAGAGCATGATGTTCACTTGATTTTTAAACCTGCCTTCTACAAGTAGCTGTTCTTCAATAATATGGCATTCAGCTGGTTTTGTCTCATTAGTACAGACAATGAATTTTTGTTTCATCAGTTTCTATCCTTAGCTACATTTTGGCAGGTCTTTGTTGTGTATGTGTCTCGCATATTTATCTTTTTCACCAAAGGCATTTAAAATTTTGGCTTGGCTTATGGATGTTTGCTCTTGGTGTTAGTATAATGTCCATACATCTAATTGATAAGTTATAATGCACTTTTTTGTAACCTTAACCAGTCATTTAAAATAAATAAGATCATAATGATCAGCTTCCATTTACCCATTTATTAAATAACAATGTTCACACTGAGCAGTTTGATTTTGTGTTACAATAAGGCAGGCTCTACATGATGACAGATGGTGTTTCATTTTGCCGACACTGTGCTAAAGTGCTGTGAGTTGTGATGTGTTTGATTTTATTAGAGATCAGATTTAACACATGCATTCTACATAACTGCAATAGCATTCCCATTTCTCATCTGTAGGAGAAAATGAAACTGTGATGAAATGTAATATACTCACCCTCAGGCAGAACTAGTGGGATTGGGAATTGCAACATAATAAATCTAATGGATATTGCAGTACAGGACACTAGAAATTTACTGTTATTATGTTCAGGGAAGGAACTTGGTTTTGTAAAACTCGCTTTTATTTCACTGGCATCAGTGCAATTTCACATTATTTAACCATTATATCCCAACAGTTTGCTGCATTGAAAAAGTAACCTAAGCTCAGAGGAACAGAGGAGTAAAAGAACTCAAAAGGGAAAATACCAATTCTGAACAACAAAATGACTGAAATTATTAAATGTAAATTACTGCCTGACAAAGTAGTTATAGCTAATAATGGGTTATCATGATATGCATGCTTAAAGTACATTTATAATTTATAAAAATAGACTATTAAATATAAATATTACATATTCATACAAATTAAAATACCTGATTTTTTAAATCAAAATTCTTTTGTACTCGACCAATGTTCAAGTTGAACAGGGATCAAGATAATATTTATTTTGTGACCTTTGCTTATGTTTACTTTTCTGACAGAAATCATTCTGCTTGATCTAATCTACCACATCTGTCACAAAGACTTTTCTAGAGCATATATATATATGTGCCTAATATATTTTAAGAAACCAGAGATCCTAATTGGATTTCCACCAAGAAGGAGGAAGAGCTACTACACCTGAACCATAAGTTAATGTGTTGGGCATGTTGTGAGTGTATTAAGTCAGTTTCTGACAGCCTCAGACCCTTTTGGAATGTTCCTGGGTGTACCTGTTTGCTGACAGCAAACTCTACATACCATTCTAAAACATGAGTACATGGGATATGCAGTAGTCCTTTTATATGCTAGTTGAAAAGTATATTTTCAGCAGCCTTTCAAAACTTTCAATGTCGTCTTTTTAAGTACTGCATTTGCCCCGAGTGCTGCTCCAGCACTTTTTCTTTGTATTGCAACATGATGCTGGTCCTGTTAATTAGAAATGGTCCTGTTAATTAGAACTGAATGAAGGTCATCAATTTTTTCTTAACTTGTAATGCTTGTTTTCTGATGAAATGAAGTACTTGCATTCTACTTCAGGAAAATACAAAGTGCTTTTGAATCTCAGATACCTGATTGAAATACCAACCCTTGTCCTAAAAGAGGTCACCTGGAGGACTGCCTTTTGCTCCCTGTGCCTTGAGAAGTGGCAGATCACATCTACTGTGGAAAGCCAAAGCTTTTGGGATTAGCTGTTAATTTAGAATATCTCAATTCTTATATTAGTGTTTAGACCTTTTATTAAGCTCCCCTTTGGTTGGTTAGGGGTTAGCAGTGTTGCTCCAATCACACTAGTTGAAGTTATTAGTGGCAACTGGATTTAGTGGGTCCAATAGCCTCGAGTTAGTAGTGGGGAACACTGAGCAACCCTTTTGTGGAAATGACAACAAAGCACATCAGGTTTGAAATAAATATCATACAGCAGAGTAGAAAGAATTAACACACTTGGAAAGAGAAATGCTTCAGGAGTGCTTGAACTAACCTGAAAGCTGCAGTGCACAGCAAGGCAGCTGTTCCCTCTTGGGTGGCAAGATGATACTCCTCCACATTATGCTGGTGCTTTGGATTTGCCAGAGGATATCTAGTGGGAGACAGGTAGGTATGCTCTCTGATTTCAACTGTCTTTATACAACACAGAATAATCAACTACTGTGTTTTAATAGAGCAGCTTCTTTTCAGAGGTAATTTCTTTAAGTGAAGATGTGTTATGGTTTAACCTCAGTCAGCAGCCAAGTCTCATGCAGCCACTCCTCCACTAGTGGGATCAGGGAGACAATGGAAAGGTAAAAGCTGGAAAACTCATGGGTTGAGGTTAAGACAGTTTAATAGGGAAAGAAAAAGCCACACACAAGGAAAGCAAAACAATTCATTCACTGTTTCCGGCATTCAGGTAGGTATTCAGCCATCCCCAGGCATGCACTGGTTACTTGGGAAGATGATGAATGCCATCACTCCAAATGTGCCACCCACTTTATGTATTGAGTAAGATGTCATGTGGCCTGGAACATCTTTTTGGTCAGTTTGGATCACCTGTCCTGGCTGTGTCTCCTCCCAACCTCCCATGCATCCCCACTTTGCTACGGCACTATGGAAAGCAGAGAAGGCCTTGGCTCTGTAACACTGCTCAGCAATCACAAAAACATCTCTACACTGTCATCACTGCCTTTAGCACACATCCAAAACACAGCTCCATAGCAGTCTCTGTGAAGAAAATGAACTCTAACCAAAACCAGAGAAGAAACAAGCAGGGTGTGGTACTGAAGTTAGAAGTACAACTGTGATGTAACTATCAGCTCTCTTTCCCGAGTTGTGTGGGAGGCCAGAGAAAAGGCAGTGAGAGCAACAATCCAGACTTGCTACCACAGGCTTAAAAATAGATATTCATGTGTTTTATTAGTTTGTCTCATAAGAGTCACATATGAGTATATGCATTTTTTAGAAACCTGATGATGAGGTACAGAAAGGATACTTTGTTTCTTTCCTTTTTTGGTCAACAGTGACATCAGTTTGGTGACAGTGTTTTGTATCCTCCTTGTACAGTGTTAGCTCCATACTTACTTATGGCTCCCAGATGCTATAGTGTTGAAGATGCTTTAATTTCTATAGGCTGTTATGTCCTTTGCAACATGTTCGGTTTCTATTATTCTGATGCTTTGCATTGTTCCTTTTGAGGAAAAATGCTTAGTATAAGACAATTTTATTGTTTGACAATTAGAGATAGCTGTTTTCAGTTTTAGTGCAAAAGTCTGCAGAAGTATTCTTGAAAATGTGTATATCTTACATAGATATATATGCACGCATATATTCACATCTCTATAAAAAAATATTATCCCAAGTGTGAGCTACACTGGAAAATACCTCCAGCATTTTTCCTATTTGTAAACAGTAAGTGCAGGTAATATACTTCTAAAGGGAGTCTATAGCTCTATAGGGTTTTGTTAATATTATACTTCTGTTGTGAAGAAAAGTAATGAAATTGTTAAAAAGCCACATGTGAAAAAGCTTTGATATTCCATATGGAATAATCTATGAACTGCTGCTTTTTTCTTTCTTTTTTTACCTTTTAACCATAGTATGACAATCTTTCTGTCAGTTCTGCTGCTTTGCTTGCACAAGTGGAAACAGTGACAGGAAGTCGCATATATATCTATGAATTAATCATTTCCACAAAGTACTCATTTTCTGTCAGGTGCATTGTAAACACAGTCTGTGATGCTCTGTTGAGGGAAGTTCAATTATGTCAGTTTGTTTTTCCTTTTGACCAGCAGTTAAGTATATTCAGTGCTGGGGTCCCACACTACTGGCAGTTAAAATAGTGCTACTGGAATGAGGATAATCAAATTTGGGAATGTGAAGACAAGGAAGCAGGACTATGCTCAAGTCTTAAAATCATTCCCTTTTATAACTGATGGTCTTGGTGTGTACATTCATTTCAATATGAGAGTTAAAATACATGGGGGGAAAATATTTTCTTCAGTCAAAGTCTGGTTGCAGCTCAAGTGATTTGTCTTTGAGCTTTTACTTATTGCCAGGCAACTACCACTGAGCTCTCCTGTAAATCCCTGGGGTAGGCAGGCAATGCTGATAAAGGTTATTCTTTGCTTTTGTACCTCTTGGTCGTGTGTATCAAGTCTGATTTGTACCTGCTCCTCTTCTAGACAGTCTAAAGTGGAGGACTCAGTCTCAGGAGGGCTGGAGTCTGAGAACTCACGACTATTTCATTTTACTGGGGATTTTTCCTTTTATGATGGCAAGTCCACAACACAGAACATCCTACCAGCTCCTATTTGATCATCTGTGTGATTCTTCTTGCAGCTGGTTTGTGTGTTGGTATTACCATGACTAATACAAATCATGCTGTTGTTGCAAAGTCACAAATAGATAGAGAACTTTTCTTTTGCACCATGTGAGGAAAATAGCAAGTGAAAAGGTGAAACTGTACGGAACTTGGTGAGTTTCCTAGAGATCGGTAACTTCAGCCTCCCTCCAAACCAGTGCAGGTTAACAAAATTTGAGGACCAAGTCCTGTTGTGCCACTCTTACAGCAGTGTGGCTGTTGGTCTTGAGCTTCAGAAGGAGATTTGCAAAGAGAGATTAAATGTTTTTGGGTACATACTGTGGGAGCCTTGATCTTAAACTTCATAATAATGTTTTAATCAAGTTGAATTTCTAATATGGAAAGTGACTTGTGATTTCTTTCAGTTATGCTAAGAATTTACCTTCTTCCCCACCTGCCCTTAGATCTGGAAGAACTGAAATAACAGATTAATAAGGTCTCTGGCTGTAAAAGAAGGATATGTCTTGAAGTGGCATCTGATTTGAGCAGGGTCTCATTTCAAATACCTGTTTCAGTGCCAGTGTTACTCATAATGGTACCTCCTTATTCTTCAGAGAGTGATTGGCTTCCATGACCTGAAATGAGTGTGTCTCTGAGGATGCTACTCGAGATCCTCCATGTATTGCACTCTTTGTGGTATCCTCAGTGATGTTACAGAAAAGGAATTGTTAAAAAGAGGAGGTATGCAGTGGAACATCAGCTTTTGAATCATAGATCAATATATTATATCAAATAGTTATATTTTTATCTTCAATGACATGCATTAAAACTTTCAGTTCTTAGGAAAAAGAAATCTAGCATATATTTCACTGCTGGAGCTTGTTATTTAATTTAATTAAACTTTATTGTTGCATTTCCTGCCCTCCATCCTCTTTCTCATTCAATATACTTCCCATTATCCCTTTCATTGAAATTACTTCCTCCTTTTGTCAGAAACTCTCCCAACACTTCTTCAAAGGTGGAAAAAGAAAGGGTTTTTATCAGCAGTTTTAAAGTGTTTTCTGTGTTGTATTCATTGTATTGAGAGTCACAGCAGTGACTGAAACCCAAAAAGCCCAGTAATGGTTATTATTGCCTATACAGAACAGGGACTTGACAGGGAATCTGGGCAATGCCCTCATAATACTGAGCACTGATACTTTAGTCCTTTTGTGTGTTGTACAGATCTCATCTCTATCACTGCATACAAAAGAGAGTCTCTGAAAAGGTGTCCTATTTATGAAGAAAGAAATAGCCTTTACTTGAGAGGTTTTTTTTTCTTTTTCTTCAACTTTTAATTGCAGCTGAAGCAAAAGAACTGTAAATGGAATCTGATTTGCATGAAATTGCACAGGCAGGCTGGTCATGTACCAAGTAGAGAAATTCTATTAACAAGAACACTTGCCATGTTGATTCTTTACCAAGATGTTGATGGAAACAATGTAAGATCCCTCCAGTGGCCAAAGTAATGCCATAAAACTTGGTGGTGCTTAACTCAAAGCCTGTCCAAGCTCTTGATAAACTTGTGGTACTTAAGCAGACTGTGTGCTGTGACCTATATTTATCTTGCTGCTTCTCTTATCTTTCATTGTTATCTTTTGCTTCCTTATTTTGTTCTTGTGTTCCCTCTCATCTTTCACTTAGATTAACATCTCTTCAAGAACAAATCATATTTCATTAGATGTGCATTGCCCTTGCTTTAGTTGGGCTTCAGTTCCTGGAGAGGGACTATTGCTACTCCTGTAATACAAGTGCCACAGCTATGCCACTGCTTGTTTTAGTGACAGTGGAACTGTTACATGGATTGCATTAACATGACCCTTCTGTTCTTGAACTAGAGTAATACTTTAGGTGATGTTGACTGTGGACAAACACAGCAGATCTCAAAGTTGTCAGGTTAAGACATGTGAGTTTTGGCTAATGATTTCTTAAAGACCAGGAATTTGCCTCTCACTTTTTTCTAAATGAAAACACTGTTATAAATAAGATCTGATAGAAAAAAATGCCTCTAAAATTTCTGGAAAGGGTTTGATTGCAGATCTTGATTTACAGGGTGATATTTACCCCCCACCTTGTTTTTCTGTGTGTGACTCAGCAAAGAGATGCTTAGATTTTAGGCTGTTTTATGGAAATCTTGGCTCATAAATGGCAAAACCAGCAAAAAATTACAAAAGCTTCAAAGACAAATGAGAAATTCTTAGGGGAAAAACCTGTGGCTTAGAGTCCCATAGGCATATTATGTAGACTAGAACTGCCCATAGTATTTCAATCTAAGACTGTAGCAGAAATAGAGAATCTGTAAAATAGTGTGAGAAACAGAGGATCAAAACAGCATCTATACAAATAACAAGATCTTGTAGGAAGAACTGAGTTGAGGACTGAGAGAAATATGAGCAAAATAGATTTAGCAGTTGTATTAAACTGTGGGTGGCACAGAAAAAGAAAATAAATACTATCAACTAGGACTGAAAAATTATTTGCAGCAGCAGTCACATCTTCATGCTTTGTTCCACGCATATTAAAAGTTAATTTTTTAAAAAGTGACTAGTTGCATTCATAGGTCTATTAAACACCAAGAAACAGGTGAGTTGGAAATACTGGATCTTTTGAGCACATGCAGGGAAATAATTATTCTCCAATTGTCCTACTCTGTTTTAGGACAATCACTAAGACTCTGGGAGGCTTTAGTGGACTCTTCATCTGTTTTGATAGGTCAGTTCTCAGTAGCTAAATGATACAACCCTCTTTCTCCATCTTGTTTCTAATAATCTTTGAAAGAAGAAATTTTGTAGTTGAGAGTCAATTTCCACAGATGTTGCTTTCTGCTGCAGTAGCTACTTAAAATCCTGACGTTTTAAGGTTCTACTTTACTTCTATTTTCACTTTGTTACTGTAGACTCTTGTATCAGTCAGTACTTGCCAGTGTTTTTGATAACTGTTCACCCAAAACCTTGATTCATTCCTGTCAGATATGACCTTGCTTCCCTAATCCTATTCTGATGGCTTTTATCTATCAAGACAATTAACAATGATAATTTATGGCATTTATGCTAACTTTTAACTTCCATTTTTGTCAATAATGATTTTGTGAAAACTTACTAAAAAGTTATGTAATATTTATTTTAAATCTTTATCTATAGCAGATAAATGTATAGGAAGTGAGAAATCCAGTGGTAGTTTTAGTAACATGATTATACTTCTGCAATGTACAAGAACTATTGCTAGTGATCAAGCTGCTTTTTCACTTGGGTGCCACTGTGTATTTTTTACTATTTTAGGTGAGTCTTTGTGGGTTACACAGTCATGAACTTACAGCTTTGGATCAGAATAAAGATCCACCTTGTTTAGAATTTTGTCAGACACTAATACCCAGTGTTCCAGAGTAAGACATAAATCCTAGAATGTGTTTCTCAAAATTCCTCATGTCTGCTTCAGTAACGTTGAGGCAAAATTTGCAGAACCTAAAAGTGAGAATCCATTGACATAACATCACATGACAATACTGCTACTGTTTTGCATTAGAATGCAAATGTGATTGAGCTGAGAATATAATTACTTTGGACTAAATCTTGGAGTTGGAAATGGAAGTCTTGGAGCAACTTGGTAGCAGCATTGTAGTTGACATGAATGTGGAAAGGAATGCAAAGTGTTGTCCTTCCTGCAATTCTCTCTTTGGCTGATTTTTTTATTTCCTATTCTACAGCAATCAGCTACAGCCATTATTTAAATGGTGAGAACTACTGTAGGATACTGCAGCATTGTGTTTCAGCCACATAATTGGGGAATCCTACAAGATCCAAACCTTCCTGCCATCACTGTCCCAGTGCTGTATTCAGCATTTTTCACAACCTATTGATGTGCAATAGGAATATCGGATTTCTACCAGCAGAAAGTTGTGCCAATTAATGTTTTGGGTTCCCCACTTTTCCCTTGGCATTTTCTGAGTAGTAAAATTAATTTTAACCTAATTAAATTCAGTGTTATTCCTTATTTTTCTATGGGATCCATGTGCTGAGTAGGGATGTCTGGTGTAGATTTCTTTGTGTTATCTATAGCCTCGCTTGTTTCATGATTTTTTTTTTTGTCATCCCAAATGTGTTTTAAAATATTACTCTTCTATTACCTTTAACTTTTTTGTGAATGCTTAAAGTGTAAGTCAAAAGAAAAACCAGGAATTCCCCTGGCTCTCTAACTGCATTTGAATTTAATTTGCCTGTTTCATCTCCTTTTTGTCTTCTCTATTTAAGTTGCAAGTCTTTTGAATGGATTCCTACATACTTCATTTGTAATGTGCCCAACACCATTGTCAAATGACCCTTAGTCTTTTCTGTAATAAATAAGATTTATAATAACATGAGTTTAAAGATAATCTGGAGATACAAAAGCCCTAATTATGCAAGGGGAGGTGGGGGTTGGGGGTGGGCAGTTGGAAACCTTTTTTTTTTTTTTTGTAAAAAAACAAAACATTTATATGCTAAACTTTAGTTTTGTGTATTATCTTCAATTATATGAAAGTTTCTGGATTTATTATTACACAGTAAGAAAGAAGAAGATGCACAAATAAAAATTTTGAATGTGTCATTGCTTATCTGATCTCTCTAGTCAGTGACTTATCAGTTCAACTGAAAAGACATAAAAGACATCCACAACCCTGAATAAAAGTAAATGCTCTTCATGGGGTAGATAGGAAGTTGAACTTTATGCTCTTGGCATGCAGAGGTTGAGGAAGTTGCTAAATAAAACCACTAGATCTTTGGCAACCTCTGAAAACCTAAGCAGCATTTGTCTTATGAAAACCTTGCTAACAAAACGGTGTCCTTGTTGTGTGGGTGACAATGCTCTCTGGTGTTTGGATCAAATCCCCATATTTTTGTTGACTTTTTACTGTATTGTACATTTTATGTAATTCAAGCACAGCTTTAAGGAACAGGTCTGTCCTCTCCATCTGTACGGATACCTCGAGCAATGTTTAAATTAATCACTCAAGCATTTTGGTGGGAGTTGCTTTTGTTGCTTTTGTTTAAGGTCACATTTGAGTTTTACAAGGGTTAATTCAGAATTCATGAAACAAGTAATTTTCTACTGCTGTTTCATAATCCCCTACATTCTTTCCTTGCTTGAAATTTCTTAATGTTAAGGTTGATTTTATTGATTCTTTGAATCTATTCTTCTGCTGAATTTTTGCTAGACACAGGGTAACTAATCTTAGTTATCTTGTGTTCATAATTCTGTTTAGCATGAAATTGGTAACTGATATATTAATTATAATAATCTGTTAAATATACTTTACCTATGTGTTAATTATAGCAGACCATTCTCATTTAGTTTTCTGGATAGGCTATTAATTCAACCCAGATGGTAGAGCTTTTTCAGACTGTAACACTCCGTGTTAACGGAATAAATCATGTTGCCAAGATACAGGAGCAAAAATGTTATCACATCTGAATAGGTTTTAAAATGATATAACCATGAAAGGAACTTGCCTTTTAATCAGTGAAGAAGCTTAGCTGGAACAGGGTCAGTAACCCAGGCCTGCTTTGTAAGGCAGGAAGCATCACTTGGAAGTGCACAAATTGCTATTGTGTACCAGAATGTCAACCATTTTGAGAAAACACTTATTTTTTTTTCTGCCTAAATTAAGCAACACAGAAGACATGACGTAAAATAATAGTCTTGGTTTTGCTTGAGAAAATAATGAATATTGTTAAACTTACCAGTCTTAAGTGGAAGGCATTAGAATGCCTTGTTCACTGTTGGCACACCCAGTTTAAACAAAAGGAATCTGCACTGCCTGTAAAAAATGTCAAAATTCTTCTCTCCTCCCCTTCAGTTAAAACAGATATTGATATCACTTCCTTTTCCCCCTTTCTGCTGTTAGTTTGCTCAATATGCAGTTCTCTGCTGGCAACAGAGAGTAGGTCTTTTGCTTTGACATGGTACGTGTTTTGGGTGACACATTACATCTTGACTACCTCATTTTTAAAATCAGTCTCCCCTCCTACAAAGATTCATACACACCTCCACCATGTTTACTTGCACAAAATCTTGTGATTTTGGTTTTTTCCTCTCATTGGACATATTCTAAAGACATAAGATGGATCATATTTGGGTATTTCAAAGCCCGCTACTTAATCCAGATGAATGAATCCAAGTAATCCTTTAGGAAATGAGATTAATGTCACCTTTAGCATCCCTTTTTTACCTTGTAGAATAAGCAGGTTTTGAATGATGGGCAGGGAGTTTTTCATTTTAATAAACCTAGGTAACCTAGTTAGGCTGAACACACACTCTAAGTATAGTGAAACAGGCTGTTCTCATTTTCTTACTGCTGTAAGAAATACATTGAATAACACTTTTAAGTGTATTATCTGCTCATATCCGGAAAGAAAATGATGTACTTGAGAAACACTCAAACTTATGTATTAAGATCATGCTCTCTAGGTGTATTTACTAAAACACTGTTAACAGGGTGGAATAAAGTAGAATACTTTTTCCCATCTTTTCAGAAATTGTCCCTGTAAATGTTTTATACTTTGTGGGGAGTTTGGGTAGGGCAATTAAGAGCTGACAATTATTGTTTGTCTAAACCTTTCTGGGCAGTACCAGTTTCATGGCTCAGTAACACCTTTGGGACACATGTTACAGATATTAATTCAACAGTCAAGAATAAATGAGAGAAATAAATACTTAAAGTATTGCTAATTTTTTATTATCTCAATGTTATTTCTGTATTTTGGAAGCAAAAGGGCGAATGTTGGCTATGACTTGAGACACAGTTCTGTATGAATTGAACCTCTATTACCATGAAAAAGGGGTCAGTTGTTTTATGTTCCCCATCATGAACCCTTACTCCAGACTGCATAATCAGTTACTATATAGCTCTGCTTATCTGTATTTAGTATTAGAAATAGTATATTTTTAACTCCATCATATATACCAACCTTATAAAATGGGGCTGTTGGCTAATTACTGTTAAACATGCTGTTAATTGCTTTGCTTTTTGTAAGTCTAGGCTCTGATGGTTTGTCTCTTGGAATTAATCTGCTCTGTTAGGGACAAGTGAAGGGAGATACTTGAGTCCTAGTCTCAGGGATTTAAAGAAAGAAATAAAATAGTCCCAGATGGTCTTGTAGACTCAGGAGAACTATAAGAATAATTTCAATATCTCTTTTACCTCTGTCTGGAAAAAATGGAGTGAAATTATTAAAATGTAATGCTTGCTGAGTGTGGTTTGGTCCTCCATCCCCTGAAAGCCATCGAAAGAAACAATTGACAAGTCTCCTAACTCCCAGAATTTTAGAGATACTAAAGGTACCCTCTTAAACCACAGCAGGAATTAGCCTAATATACAACCCTTCTGATACTCCCATTTAATTTATTTAGCCAAATTTGACTTATTTTCTTACACAACAGTGGTAGGAAAGACCTATGGTCTGAAAATAGGCACCTGAATACAGTGCGAACCCTCAACTTGGAAGAAACGTGCACGAAAACAGAATAAAAACACCCCCAATGTATAACCTGAACTAGGAAATGTTGCCAAGCTAAGTATCACTAAGAAGTACAAAAACACTCGGTGGTTATGAGTAGCTTTTAGCTGGGGAATGTAAAATCTGCAATGGCACAGATAACGTCAGTCTGAATTACCGCTTTCACAACGACACAGATGTTAGGATAAGGAAGCATAAATGGAAATTAAAGAGAAACAAATTCAGAACAGATGTCAGGAAACATTTTTTTCATGCCGAGAATCACAAACGTGTGGAATGGCCTACCAGGCAAGATTGTTAAGGCAAAAGCACAGGGGACATTCAAGAAGTGATCAGATGGCATCATAGGGGAATTGAGTAGTAAAAAAGGAAATGAGCATGCATAAGGCAAATGGTTTTAATTTAATCCCAGACAATGTCCGTGTTCTTACAATATTAGTGGTTGCATATTTACCTTGGATAACACAGAATTCTTACTAAAAAAGGCATAAAATAGCCTATATCTGATCACAAAATCAAGACATTTGTCCTCTTTTCTGTAATGTCTGTAAACATTGCATATCTAAGAAACATTTTTTTTCTGTACCATTTCTTTCAGTGTTCTGTGTTGGTGGTCTGTACATTTTAGCCATAAGGTTATAGGGGAACTTGTGATTAGGTTTAGAATATGTTTCTCAGGAATGGCTTTTTGTTGGTGCTATCACTTGTCTTTTTAGGACACATGCTCCCCTGAACTCCATTTTTGCACAATGTGCAGGTGGAAAGGAAGATGTAATTCATCATGTGGAAAAAAGCAGATGTATAATTTTGAAAGTCCCAGTCCCACACCATTTATTCCTGTAACTGTGTTTTGCCTGGTCTGTTAATTTCAGTGGGGCTCTTTATGTCCACAGGTATGTACACAGTTGTTTCCAGAATAGGGTTCAAATGCTTTGTTAGACTCTTGTAGGACAGGCAGGTATCAAAACAAGGAGTTGTCCTTCCTGCTGTGGGCTTTATTTTGGTGTAGAGAATTCTGAGCCTCAAAGGTGGTAACATACAGAAACTATAGATCCTAAAAGCCAGACTCAGATTCTGAATGTGAGAACCAATGTTTTGCATCATCACTCTTTGCTGGGTTGAGTTCAATGGCAAATAAAGGAAAGACGGAAACAGAAAGCTGCTCTGACCCGTATTTATGGACCCCTTTTGTTACCTGACTGCGCAATGAAAGCAGCTCTGGAAGTTCCAGTGATCCCATTTTTTGCAGCTTAAAGCACCATCAGAATAACCCAAATGCTTATTTTTATTATTACTCTGTTCATTTCTGTGATGCTTCCCTGATGTTCTCATTCACCTGATCTCACAGCTGCGGTACTGGGAGAATTCTTGAGAAGAAGACTATTGTGATAGGAGTATTGGGCACCACTTGGAGCTTGGATCTAAAAACCAAACTAAAAAGGATTTTTTCCTTTTCTGCTAAATCCAAACTTGGCTTAGAATTTTGCTTCTTGGATATAGAAGCTTGGCTCTTACGCACAATAACATAATTAAAATTCAATGTACACATAATGTGGATTTATTTCCTCTCAACAGCGTTATTATAATAGTCTAAAAAGACCGAACCTTAAAGTGAGTTACTTTGTAGGAGTTTTGTAGGTTTCAGAGAACCACATCCTCACTGTGTAAATCATCATGGCACTGTAGGAAACGATGGCAACTGAAGTGAGTAACATTTTTCATCTTTCCTACCGGCTAAGTGCTGCTTCCTGACTGTTGTAACATCATTGTTTCTGTTATCAGGATTTTAATTTTGCAAGCAGAGAAATGTAATGGAATTCACCTAGAAGATAATTCAGTTTGACTTCCACTTTATCTTGGCTTCTAATATTGTAAGTTGTTGATTTGTAAAGTAAATTAATCAGTTAAACATTGATTTATATACAACTTCCCTTTAAGCTTTTCTTAGATTATATTTGATCAGTGCATATCTGAACTCCTAATGTTCAAACAAATCATCACCTTGTCACTTAAGTGTAGACACAGAAAACTAAACAATACAGTGTTAAATTTTCTGTTGCAGGCTGAAAATGCTCACTGGGCTTTTCTTTTTTTTTTTAATGTGCTTTTGACATAAAACCAGTTCACTAAGTCACTGTGAAATTCAATATCAGAATGGGCTTAGTGATTTACTAAAATCATATGTAAATCTCAGAGTCGTATACTGTGTATAGATTAGGAACTCTGTAGAAAGAGCTGTAAGAAAATAAAGCAGTAGAGCTGTTAGTTACTTTCGAAGGTTCTGAAGTTTTAATCATAACCTCATGTTGATATTGCTGTTTCCATCGTGCTTGGCAGCAAGTTGCTGTTTTAATGTTATATTTGTATTTCATTGTTGGTGTCTGAAACCAAATTACAATGATGGCAACATTTTCTTAATTATGTTCCTATCAGCTAATTAACACTTGTGCAATGCATACCAGGCATAGATTAGAACAAGAATGAAGACGTCCCATGTCAAGGAGAATGGGCTGTGAGATTATGAATGAAGTCTGATGGAGCTCAGCATCTGTTCCCTCTGACTTGCTGGGAGAGCTCCACCTGCTTGGTCTAGCATGCTTTGGAAATCCAAGCTGCAGTGAAGGGGCCACCCCTACACCAGCTCTAGAATGGTAGGGACACTCCCTGGGTCAAAATCAAGTTGGGTACTGATTTTACAAAACTGAACCATCAGACTAGATACATTAGAAAGGAGACAAACTTATTGATAGTATTGAATGCAAGTATCAACATACACCAAATTCTTACATGTTTTTGCTGAGTCACTGGGTACCACGAAATGTTATGCAAGGCCTTTAATATGTCTTACCCAATAATTTATGTTAATTGTTGCACAAAACCATCCCATCCAAACTCTTACCTATTACTGGTTCTTTATTTCCCTTCTACAGGTAAGTCTCAAAAGTGGCAATGTTAAAACTTCCATCCATCCCAGGATGGATCATCCAGGAGGATGGCACATCCCAGGAGGATTTTGAAGGGCATTTGAGAAATGGTGCATGTTATATAAACCTATTCCTGGCATGTTAGAGGCAACCTAATTTTTATATGTTTGAAAGTACCTGCAATTCTAAACCCATTCTATTTTCATGATTCTGAACACAAAAGGATGCATTTTTATGAGTGGCAAGATATTTTAAATAATGAAATATAATTCCATCAGCACAATTTCTCCTGTTATTTATTACTGTACTAAATTATCTCCAACTGAAGGCATCCAGTTTATAATGAGATCTGATGATTTATTTTTACAAAAAATATTAGCTTTATTATTTATTAATTCTAGCAGTATTCCTCCATGTATACTCCATAAATATTAACATATCTGATGTCTCATAAAGATATGATGAGAATAACATTATTCCTGATGTATGGAGAAGATTTGACATCTCATTTTTATGTAGTTGATCTTCTATAGCTTGTAGTATCAGGAAGCCAAATTAATTAAGAACTTGCATCAAAAACAATTAAACAGTTCCAGTGTAAGGATATTTGGAGATTTGTTTTCAGACTAAAAACACTGTTTAACCAGAATATTATCACAAAGATAGTAAAGTGAAAGATTATATTCTGTTCATTTGTGGAGGGCTAGGAAAACTCTAGAAGCCCTTTGAAAATGCTCTATTGCTTACAAATACCTACATGCACATACCGAGAGCTGTGTGAGGATATTGATATGTTCTCACAGGAGATAACTGCTTCTCTTAATAAAAAACATATGTTAAATATTATTTTCAGTAATATCAGAACAGTACCACTATCTACACGTACCGTGTAAAAATAAGCCAGGTACCTCATCATGATGCTGTATGAATACAGCTGTTGTCTGAAACTCACAAAGACCATCTGGAATTTGAGATTTATCAGAAGATTATTGGTCAAGGCTGGTTTATCTCAAAACCCCAAGTCCTTTACATTTGTGCTGACTTATCCTTTTGTGGAATTTGATGTGGAGAGATTTCCTTTAAGCTTATTATATATTTTGTCTGATTAAGAACATGGCAGTCTTTTATTTTGATACATGTGATTAAATACAGGGCTGTTTTGGGAAGTATTTGAAAGCCAAATGTACGTGTTGTTTCATTGTCATGTCTCCCAGGTTCCCTGTTCAGGTACAACTCATCTATTGCACAAACATTTGCAAATACATCGTATTAAATCTCAGATTATGAAGACTTAGAACTTGATGTTTATTTATGTTTCCCCAATTATAGGTGAGCTTGAAACACTCAAAGGGGTGTCATAGTGATTTGACAAATGTAAATTTAACCTAGAATTAAACATGACATAAATTATTTGTGTTTTATGTTGAACTGTCTTTTGTACCTTTTGAACAGAAATCTTGTTTTTCCAAATAGCTTGACTTAGGTAAGTCAGCTAAAGGTTCCTGTTCTGTGGGGAGGAGAAGGCAGAGCTCCTGGTTACAATTGCTCCACTCCGTGTGGGTGACAAGTCCCAGCTGATAACTTGGCAACAAGAGAACAACAGAAGAGAGGAGTAGCCTCAAGTCTGTAACTAAAGCACATTGTCAGGTATTCTGTGAGGCATTTCACTTATTCAGTTTTCAAGCAAATGTAAACAGACCTGCAGTACTTCAGTGAGCTCTGATTTTATAGATATGCATTATAGTAGTTCCAGATGTGTCTGAAGCCAGTGTGAAATTGGTGGATTCAAGAAGGCTTACTTGAAAACCTTAGAAGTAAACAGTAGGAACAAGTCTAAGGCACTTGCATTGCATTTGTAAAGATTTATGTCAGCTTGTTTAATGTTGCTTGTGGCTTCTCTTGTCATACCTCTTTTCTCATTAGAGAACAGGCTGTGATTTTGGCTCCCAGGCACATCTTTTGGCAGGACATTGTAGAGATGGTGTGGCCATCACACACCTCTTCATGTGCAGCATATGAGTTCTCCCTGACATTTATGTGCTCTATTGGAAAGTGGTGATGACTTGCCTTGCTACAACTGAGCTCAGCAAACTGAAAGTGCTTGCACTTCAACATCTTGTGGTGTTGGGATCCCACAGTTTCTATGCAAGTATTGTTATTGATAATCATAGTAAAAAAAAAAATTATTGGCTCATAATACATTTTTATTACGTCATTGTTGCATAATACAAAGGAGAGAGGTGTTGCAGCTCTTTGAAACTGAGAAATGAAAAATAGTTTGGAGTTGCTATGTATTGATACAAAAGGGAAGAGAATCTAAGTGGGATACACAAACATGTACACAGCCCATACAAGACACTGAATTAGATAATTGCTACACATTTAAATGGCATTTTAAAGCACAAGGCTCATACTGTGACACTGTAATTGTTGGAGTGCCATGGAGGCTTGAGATGCACTGGCTGGAATGGAACAGCTCATTACTAATATGAGGCAGAATCCATGCATAAAATCAAGCAAAGAAACCTGTGTGTTTCCTAGGCATTATTGCAATGCCAATCAGAGGGCAGCATGTGTCTGGAATTCTAAATCATTTTCTGGATGCATTTATTCCATCTCCTTGGTATAAAATACCTACAAATGAATTCTAGGGCTCTCCAAAGGCTTGTATGTATTTGCCACTGCTCATATTTCTGAAATGTATTGTCAGTCATTTGACAAATACTCAATGTGAAATAACTGCCAGTTCACTGATATTCCAGACTGTCACCTTCATTCTACTACTTTCCTGGGAGGAAAAGCNTCTGGAGGCAGTAGACTACAAAACATGACTTTCTTGAAGGGCTGTGGATAAGGTTAAGGCCACTTCTGCAGAGAATAAAAGCTAACCCTCCTAAGCGGGGAGTGAGACACTTGCTTTTCTGAAGTGAAATTAAAAATTAAAGGCTATTTTGACTGTGATGCAGCTCTCTACTGGCATTTTTATTTGTGAGAATAACTTCATTTTGGTGCAGTTTACAGCAGCCTGAAAAGCTTTATGCAAAGTTCCTTGGTTCCATGATTTCATTTGCTTTTGAATCAAGGCAGACTTTTTTTGGTAGATGCTTTGTCCAGTGTACACATGTTACATCAGTAAAAGTAACTGAGCTGACAAAACTGGTTTGTGTGACAGTTTGGCACAAAAGATAGAGGAAAGCAGGGCAAGGATGAATAGCATTCAAGATGTGTTTTTCTCCAGCTCAGAATAAAAAAAGGATTTGTTTAATCCATTTTAAAACTGAGAAAGTTATAACAGAGCATAATGTGAAACTGGAAGTAGTCTATTTATTATAAAAGGAATTTTAGTATGTGACTTAATACATCTATATGTACAGGCTTTGTATGTTTTGAGATACTCCTTTTTTATAGCAATTTTGAAAAGTATTTGTTAGTTGTAGCCTTGATTCCTTTTTCCTTGATTTCTGCATTTCATGCTGCTAGAGCAATACAGAAGTTGAGTGGTAACAGTGGTGGACCAGCCTCTTTTGAGATTTTGCATAGGTACCCTTTATCAGTACTTTCTCCAAACTGAGGGTTAAACACAATGTCTTATTTTGAGATGACAAATAGAAAATGTACCCCCAGAATGGTGTGAATATATAAAATGAGTGAGTTGCTTTAGAATACATTTTGCTTGCTCTTCAAATGGTGTTACAGCCTTTCAGTCTGAGTGTCTGGTTTAGACCTTTTTCTTGTATAGTATTTTTTGGAAGTGAGAAATAAAAGACCAGTGTAATTATTTGGGCCTCAGAGAATTGTGGCAGAAAATATAATATAAATATCCAGTAAATATTTAACAGTGCTACTGCTGAGCACAAAATAAGCTTGATTAATGTACATCTATGTAGTCTTTTCAAGAATTGTTTATCAAAGGATAAAGTATTCACTGTATGCAGTATGAGTCTACAGCCATATCAGTATTATTATAATTCCGCTTCTGATCTTTCCTCTGAGTATCTCAACTTTCCTTGGTGGCTGGCATTAAACTTTTTAAAAAAGAGATTATTAATAACCACATTTGAGTTTGTGAGAACTTTTATCTGAACTTGTGTGTTATCTGATAGAAGAAATAGTCTGGAAAAAACATGTTAGTTCTCTTTATATTTGATAGGATACAAAAATTAGAATATTCTGGTTGTATTTTGTGACCACTTACATTACAAATTAGAACAGACTTACTGGTTCTATTTGGCAGAACGTGGTAACATTGCCCAAGAAAGCAGATATCATGTCTAAATATGGGTAGAGATAACTGTAGCCAAAAAACCAGCCATGGATGCAGATGTCCCTGCTCAAGTCCTTGCACCTGGGCCGTTTGGTTTCCAAACTGACCTCATGACTGGCCACAATGGCTGCCTTCTCTTCAAGAGCCAAAAATGGAAGAGGCTTAAGTGGGTCCATATGGCACACAACAATCAACAGCAAAGATGCACTGCCAACTTGGTATTGCAACTACAGTTTGTATTTCAATGTGCTGTGGAATTGGTTCACTATTCACAGAAGAGCAAGTACTGCCAGGAGCAGCTCAATCTATGAATTTATCTAATTATGTCCTAAAAGCACCAGAGAACTGCAGTATGATTTCAGATGTTGGGAGATGAAGCCAAAGTCAATTTAACCTGAACTGTGCAAATTCCAATTTGCATCCTAAATCAAGAATTTGAGCTTCCCTTATAGATATGGTGGCAAACAAAAAGTTTTAACTGTACCGCATCTTTTGTGTAGGAAGCAGAATATACCATCACTTGACTTCCAGGAGTTAAAGATGACAAAATACTATAAATAAGCTATTGAACAGAGTTGTGACCTTGAACAACTGGGTTTTTTTTTCTCCTTTCCACCTCAGACTTCATAATAGAATTTATTTTAAAGCAATGATACGCATCTCAAAAGAGCAAAAGATCTTTGATATAATTGCCATGAAACTAGAAAATCAAATGATATTACTGTAAAATTCTTGTAATAGCCTAGGCAATAACTTGATTGTGTTTGAGTGCTATAGCTCTGTTTGTTCAGTAGTTGTTCATTATGTAGTTTTATTGGTTATTTTTCTCTTTTATCGTCTGCTGATAGAGGGTACTTAACTATTTATGAGTCTCTCCAAGGGTGAAGTTTGCTGTTTTCTGGCTGGAATTACAAGGAGAGGAACATAATGGTGCTGGGAACTGTAACACCTGTGTGCATTTTTATATTGTGATGTGGAGAAAGATTTATGTGAGCCATTCTTTCCACCTGTAAACATGGTTTGGGTAGGACATGGCCTTGTGACTCTGCTGCTCTTGTGTACTTGTGGAAGATATGAACCAACACATTTCACTTGATAAGACACGGAAACACCTGTCCCCGAGATTATACTTAATTGAAATCTCTTTAAGGTTTAAAAAAAAAAAAAAGAAATTGAGCAATGTGTTTAGTTGGTGTATCTCTGAACACATAGAAGTGCTGTGGTAAGGTCTGGAGTGTAACTGGAAAATACATATTGTATGATATTGAAAGAGTCATTAAAATACATAGCAGATGATCTGAAGATAGTACTCTGTCAGGATTTATTTGGCTCACAGTTGAGCCTAAAAAGTAGTATTCATTGTGTGTTTTTTTTTTTTTTTCTAGTGTAGAAAACTATTCCCAATCATTTTTCCAGACTGTGTCACTACTACTTAGATTGCGTAGCTTTTTTTCCACCTGCCACTGTGTGACATAAGCTCACATTTAAATTTGTCATGTTTTCCAAATGATGCTTTATTATTCACCCCTTTCATCTTTATTCAGAAAAGTGATACTTCCAAAAATCCACACTTCCAAACTATAAGCACATACAGCCTTGCACAGTCAACATTTTCCAGAGCTGCTGTGAAGAACAGGTTTTCAAATGCTCTTATTGCAAAGCCCATGCAGTTCTGCAGATGACATACTTATCAGGAATGGAAAACTTGGACTCACAGGAGTTTTATAAGTTCAGTAACATTCATCCTGCCATCAACTTCTCTCTGAAATGTTCCTATACCAACAGTGCTCTTCTAAGCATTCTGGAAAATCTTTAGAAATAATAAAAAAGTAAATCTAATAGCCTACAAGCAATAGTACACAGAAGCAATGTTTGTAAAAATAGCAGTCACTCTACACACCCCAAACTGTTTTTAATATACAACCAAGTCAACAGACATCAGTGCCTGTGCCACAAGCAGAGTGCTTATACCTATCTTTTTGATGTTGAGCCTTTTATTTGACAAAATTATTCTCTAAGAAAACAATGTATTTTTGAAAGGCCAACTAAGTTCATATAAGGAATTGCTTCCATGCAGGAAGGAACTCCATGGATTATATGTCTCGTTATAACATACAGTTTAGGAAACCAAATGGAAAATCTATTAAACAGTTAATGATTTTTATCTCTATCAAATTTATATTGTATCAAAATGTATATTAGTAATACTTCACCTTGAAAGAAGCTTCCCATAATATCCTCATCTCGCCTTTACCAGGCACACTCTTCTTCCAGTTATAATGAGAAATAAATTCCCTGCAGTGTAAGATTTACCAACTGAATGGTTTCTAAAATGAGAGCTGAGTAAAATCGTGAAGATAGTTGACATATTCCACTATGCCCACAGTAAGTAGCCTCTGCCAGCACAAAATCATGAAAATCCCTGCAACACTATATACTTTTCCACTGTTTGAAATTCCCCAATGATACTAAATAATCACTGCACATGAGAATGATCTAACACAGCTAATGAGATGTTGATAGCAGTACAGAATATCTACTTGCTGGAAAAATCCCTGACAAATTAGTCACTTCTCTGATGACTTTATAACCTGTCTTTTCCTGCAGCCCCTGTCCAATTAATACTCTCTATGCCCCAAGTAATTTTTCTGGTTTTTTTTTTTTTTTTTTTTTGTCAGCAGTTTTTTTTAAAGCCAATAAATATCAAACCACAACAATAACACTTTCTTCCCTATGGCTTCCATCACTCTAGAAGCTTGAAAGGCTGTTCTAGCTGGCAGACCTGGAAAGTGATGCTGTTGCCATACCTCAACCATAGTTCTCTTATCTCATGTGACAATGTTGTGTTGAAAAGTAGATTTAAATTTTGGAACGGGAAGTAATGCCCAAAACTGAACGTTTTGTACTCTGGAGTTAATGAAGGAGTATTTCTTGAAGACAGTCCATTTGGTAGTGCACAACCAGCACAGAAACCAGAGGTAGCAGTTCTATAGTGTTGATTTATCATCTAAAAGAGACCAAAAGAGCAGGGTCTGGGTTACAGGAATATGACCCTGTGCTAGATTCCACTGAGGAGTATGTCGTATGTCTCCTCTGAAGAATAAATGTAAGAAAGTCATTTGACCCACAGCAGAGGCCCCATCATCAGCTGAATCTCACAAAAATATATTGATCTTCTGAGAGCTACCCCTCCCTTTAATAAGTGTAGGGAGGTTGTACAGTGTTATTTTCCCTGGCTTGTGAGCTTGTAGGAGAGGGGGTGTTCTGTCTCTTTTTGTAGTTTCAGCACAATGAGACGTGGACAATGTTTCTTTAGCTTGTGGTGGAGGAATGTGAGTTTATCCATGTGTAAGTAGGGGAAGGAGGGTCAAAGTGTTTGCTCATGAATACTGGGTGGAGGTGCTTTACTCAGCTGGCACTGTTCTCACAAAGGACAGGATGATCTCCAGCAAGTGCAGCATGGCTCTTTTAGGATCAGCACTGGAGAGAGTACAGGGGTCCTAGAAGCTGAGTTGTTGAAATTTTTTATTATAACACTTCTCACAGCTACTTCAATACTTCCTTAACTTTGCAGATCTATTTTATATTATTTGCCATTTATTATTGAAAACCCTTACATGCAAAATTTGAATGTCACTTGGATATAAAGTTCATATGGCTGTGGCTTTCCTTTATAAGATTTGGATTTCTGCAGTCTTGCAGATGACTCTTGTATATTGCTTATGAATTCAACATCTGACATGGACTCTCTGTGATCTTTTAGGAAAGGGCATTAAACTTATTCAAAATAAACTCAATTGTTTTATTTTGTGTGCTGCTGTTACTGTAAAAGACCTTGAGCAAGGAAGAAAGGAGTATCTGTGATACTCCTTTTCTGTGTTATTTTAAGGCCCATAAATACATGTAACAAAAATAAATATAGTGGGTTAAATTACAAGCTATTGGATGGGTAACTTTAATCTTTCCTGTTCTGTAATTGCCATGATTCAGCTGTGAGAATTTCATAGCTTAGTAGAAAAATGCATCTTTCTAGTTTTCTGCATAGTTTTGTACAGCTCCAGTAGCTAATTTGGTTGTATATATGAAGTTTTTTTATTGTATATTGCTGAAACAAGATCAAGGCTCTTAAAACATCTCTGGCTACACTTCAGTGTACATGGTGGAGTGTACCATTGAAAATAACCTAAATCATTAGAAAAAGAAATCCAGTCTACCACTCACTTGGAATCTGTTCACGAAGTAGAATTTAATGTGAAGAAAGGTAGTTGCAGAAGACAGGATAAAATCGTTTTAAGAATATATTTACTTACATTTGTTACTAGAAGAAAAAAAAATGTTTAGAAGCCACCTATTACAGTTTTCCTCTGAGAATTTTCTTGTCATGATGTGTCAAATATAAGGTTATTTTATGATGTTTTCTGTAGTAACTTCAAAATACCAGTTTGTATAAACTTATTAGCCTTGATATATGTCTAGTGTAGTAATAGGCAACCATAAGGCTATGCAAATTCTAATTGTGATTTAAAAAAACCAACATATTAAGTAATCTCTTAATTCTAAACTTTCTGAAGTGGCAGATCAGTGTCAATAAGTGAGCATTACTTATCAGAAAGTTTCGGACACATAGAGACATGACAGTAATATTATTTTTAGCATGGCCAAACACAGCACTTGCAGATGGTCACGTAAGACCATAAATGGCAGGCCTGGGATAAAGATGTCTGACTACTTACCACTCCTGACAGTGGCCTGCTGAGGGGTTAAAGCAGTTCTGAGGGGACTTGGGATGGGGTTCCTTGTACTTTGTACTGGTTTTCCATTCCCCTGGGACACCTTCTTGTCTGAATGAGCCTGATGAGGAGCCCTGGGCAGTGCTCAGGAAGAGGCAGAGTAGGTGCTCCCTGAGCATACTGAGCAAATCCAGGCACTTGAAGGGCTGGGGAGAGTTGTCCCAGAGAATCACGACCAAACTCATGTGTGAGATAATTTTGAAACAAATGGAGACCTGTCAAAATTTCAGGCAGATCCAGAATGCTCTGTGGCTCTTTTAATGCTGAAATGGAAATTTGGGAAGGTTTCAGGACAGATTTCTTCTCCAGCACCTTAGCAGGATTTTTTGTTTTGGAACTATGGCTTGGTTGTCTGTACTTAGATATGTTGTCTCTTTAGAAATTGGGAAAATGGTAGTACACCTCTTGTTCCACAGCAGTGAGGGTTATGTAAGTGGTAATTAAAAAGAAACATCTGTTTGAGATTGTAAAGGCAAGTCTTTACCATCAAAGCAAGAAGCTACCACGCACTGGAGGAAAGAACTGGAACGCAGACAGTCTCACAGCATGTCCTTAAAGCTACTGTAGTCTCAGTTCAGCTACTTCTGCCCCTGGTTTATGAGCTTTGCCCATTGTGACTGTGGTAGTACCATACTGACCTTTCCTTGGCCCATCTGGTATGCTTTTTGAATGAATGATGCTGCTAACAATGCCCCAGTTCAAGCTGATGCTGGAGTGCAATTTAGTCATTGTTCACCAATGATTAATCAAGAAGAGATTCCATAATGAAGTCAGCATTAAAATGTATGGGCATGTGGCAAATCAGATTGAATGGCAATATCTCAGAATATATAGCATCATATTGTTAGGTTTCCTTTGTGGGTTTTGCTCTCCTGGGGACCTGAGGATAGACTGTGATATGCTGAGAGCCCTGTTTATTTTACATTTTAAATGATTAGTGGAAGATTAAACTTTCATGCTAACTGAAAAATATAATGAAAATGCTAAATTCTGGTCTCCCTATATAAATAGTGTTAGCTTTTACATGATGCATTTTGTTCTTTTGTTCTTGCTGACTCATAGTCCATAACCTTTCTCTTGATAATGCATTTTAATTCCCTGTTCAGTATTCCCAAACAAAAAGGCATTGTGATGTAGTGGAGGGAAGGAGAAGAAATAGCCTAAAAAGATAAAATAATGGAGGAGAACTATTTTCAGATGATATCATTAAATATAAACAAAATTAAGAACAGCCATGAGCTGATGAGGAATTGGATTATATTAAAAGTGGCTGTGACACTGAAATCACAGAAGGGGAGTTGTAGCTAAAACTGGTTTACATTAGGTGAAAGTGTGCCTGTATATCTGTGCAGCTTGTACCTGGTGCTGTCTTGCAGGAAGGGCTCAGGTTAAACCCACTTACTATGAATTGCCAGATAAACTTATAAATGCAACTACATTTGGGGATATGTGCCTCTTATGTGCATCCTTGCCTGCTTCCATTCCAAATATTTGAAGGTGCTTTCAGGCTGGTCTCATGAAAAAAATTGTATCAGGACCGTTTCTCAAGCAAATGGTGATACAGAGTTTCCAAAAGAATGGAATTGCTGATAAAGAACTGGTACTTCTAAAAGACTACCCATTTTTAATCTCTGGAAAGCAGATAACTTCTGTTCATATATATCTGATAATTCAGGCAAAGGATTCCTACAAATATCAGGGAAGAGGAAAGTGAAAAGAAGCACTGAAAGAAATGAGGAAAAAGTGATGACACCGTGGTATGTAGGGGAGGGAAATACAGTACTGAATACATAGTTAAATGTTCCATATACTTCAGAAAATATTTGTGAAGGGTATGTATTATGATTTATCATTTAACAAAAAGTTCTGTGATGTTGCTTTTCCATTGTATTGAAGGTGCCATTTATTAAATCATTGTCTGAAGTCAGAAAGCAAATAGCATGGTTCATCTTGGATTTGAAACAACAGAGTTCCGATGAACAAATTTTTTTAAAAAAGTGAAAACTCAAAGTTTTACAATAAAAACTGTTGATGTCGTGGTCATCTCACTGCCACTGCAACAGAATACGTTAAAGAAAAAGTACAAGAGGTTTGCACTTGGTGGAATACTTGTCCTTACAGCAAAACATTCCTACCTCTGTAGTTTCTTGCAAGTAAAGTTAACACAGGTGACTGTAAGTGCAAACCCTGTTATGAATAAATGGATCTGTATTTGGGGGAAAAAATGGAAAATGAAGTTACTTTTTTCTTTTCTGTTGTATACAAGATGGTTGTCAACAGACCAGTTGGAGCATCTGATCCTTCTTTTGTTGTCTACTGGATGTGTATTTCATTTTTAATATAAACCAAAACTTTAGCAATATTTTTCCTTGTATCATTTCAAGGAGTAAGAATGGATCTTCCTTTTAAACACCATGTATTTTGATGTTTTTTTCCACTCAAGAAGGACCAAGAGATTTAACCCTTTCAAGGAAGGACCAAGAAACAATATGTACACTAGACTTCTGGATCTCCACTGGGTTTTCCCATTATAGGTATCTAGTGACTTTCACTAAAATCTCTAACCTTACCACTGTGAGGCAGTTGAAAAACATTTTAAACATTAAAAAAAAAATCCCTATGGTGTATTGCTCTCAATTCCAATGAAATCTGAATTTAAGTTAACAATATATCTTATTCCAAGAAATGTTTTTCATTAGATCCTTCATGAAAGACTGGGTTGTAGGGCATGAGATCCCCATCATCTTTAATATGCAGCAAACCCCAGCATGTTTTATTCAGCAAGTCAGACCAGTGAGTGTATTCAGACTATAAATTTGTACATTATGTACCAATAAAAAAAAAAAAAAAAACAATGCCAAGAAACTGGAAAAGAAATTTCCAGTTGATTTTCTTTTTTTTTTTTTTACCTTTTTTTGTTTGGGTTTATAAAAATAACTGTGGTGCATCAATTATTCCCTATTGCCATGGATACAAGCGATACTTTATTATATAACTGTACAGCTGTGCTCAGTTCTAATATGAAAAACAGACTTTTTCATCTTTCTATTTCATAGTAACTGAACTGAGGTAATAACATCTCCTTTTATCTATGAAATCAATTTCTTTACCATTCTTGGAACTATTATTGATTAGAATTTCATTAAGGCATTCATAATAAAATCTATAGTAAATGTTTCTGTTCTACATCAAGGATGCTATGGATGAAGGTCATCCTATTATATACTGCATATGCAACAAAGGTGTATACCAGAACAGTGCTATTAAGGTTTAAAAGTCAAGCATTCAGGAACTACAGATTATTCAAATTTAGGCTATACTGCTATATGCTATGTGTTATGATGCAATCTTCAATCAGTTGTTTCCTGTATGTTATTTCAGATTGTTCTAGCTAACAATAATTCTAACAAAACACCAGTGAGAATGCAGAGATTCTCACATATTGCTGTTGGTGTGGCAGAAGGGACAAAAAGTTTGGAGAGTAAGGCCAAAATATCAAAGACAACTTATGGAGCTGTGCCTGACTATAGGTTGGGGAAAAGTACTGACACAAAAAAACCTTTCACATACTTATTCCCCACATCATTAGTTTCAGGTTTAACATGCTTTCCTGTATGTTGCCTTATTCCATAATTAGTGTAGAGTGTGAAAGGGGAAAAAATATTTTTCTATTTACATAAAAGCAGTCTTCTAATATTAGAAAAGCCAAAAAAAATAATAATGCAGTCTTAATGGTCATGTGCTGCTCACATTCCAAAACATAAATGCTCCAACATGTTACAATGAATTTAAGCCATCGCACATTTGTTTTAGAAAGAAATTGGAGAAACATGTTGGTACTAGTTAAGGGGATACTCTATATGTAAGTCTGCATTTACTTATTTTCATTTGAGTAAGAACAGATCACAGAAATTCACACAAGTATGTAAATATATGCAGCTATTAATACTTGTAGATAAATGTACTGTTAAATTGATTATCTCTGGATGGCTATAAGCCAGCTCTTTACATATACACAGATATGTAATAAATTTTGTCAGTTTGATTGGTTTATTGCCTTATATAGATACTCCCTCTTCTAGGATGGCATTGCCAGAAATGACAGAATGAAAGAAAGTAAACTTGGGGTGACCTGGTTTAATAACTCTACTCATGCTTTCTCCCAGGCACTAGAAAGTCTTTGGAGAGAGTGATTCCTGTGTGTGCATACACCAAAGTCCTTTCAGACATGAGCACACTGAGCTGTGTGTCCCTCTTACAGCAGCCCTGGAGGACAACCCAGCAAGGGCAGTGAAGGTGCTGCTCCAGGCTGCACTTAGGTGAGGATCAGCTCCAGTCCACAAAGGGAGGAATAGAGCAGTGGCATAAAGTATTTTACAGTAAATTGGGAATTTTTTTCCTTTTTTAACTTTGGACAAGTTCAGTGGCTGGTTAGGATCTTCCTGAATACCAGTTTTTGACTTCATACATAATACAAAATAATTAGGAATGCCCCATGCCTTTATGTCAATGTGCCTATGGTGCAACAGAGATGAGTTAGACTATCTTGTTTTCAGTTACTTCCCCTTATTCCTGAATTTCCAGGCTTTGCTGGGAGAAGGTACCTGAAGTGAATGTTCTGTTTATGCTGATGAGTGTTGTTACAGTCCCATTAGTTTTTAGAGTGAGTCAGGAGACCTCTTCTTTCCACTGTTAGTGAGGGGTTGACCTGCACTGGGAAAATTCTGCTTTCATTTTTCCCTTGTATAAATTTGCCTTGCCTACTGTGTACCTAAATTAGGGCATGGTTTTCATTTCGAATTACTGGCTCCCTGAACTACAGCTTACTAAAGGTAAACTTCAATGTTCCTGAGATCCTTTAAGATTCATAAATTCCTTACTGTGAAGGCGAGGGTTAATGACACTTGCAGACTGATTAACCCCAAGGCACTTGAAGGGACAAAAGCTGTGAGTAATTGTTCTTCGAATGCCCTGTTGTTAGAAAGGACCACGAACAAAAGCAAGGGTTAAGCTGAAATCCTGTTTTAAGGCACATGTACTGGACTGGGGAGTTGTTTTAAGCCTATAAGAGTCTGCTGCAATTGGAAACCAGCATTATCACAGCAATTAGCCTTGGGCATAAGCTTCGCTCTCCTATCTCCTGTTTAGATCATATATCAGCACCAGTAGTTCATGTTGTACTTGTAAGTAATGTACATCAAGTCTATTCAACTATTCAATTTTTCCATCATAATGCCTATTTGACAACCTATTTAAAATGTATTTCATTTTACACAACATTATTCATCTATGAATTGTGCACTCTTCTACAGTGCCCTGTTATCTGATTATTTTGAATATAATTCTGTATATTACTGACTTCCAATTCTGTTACATACTAAACGGAGTCATTAGGAATCCTGTTTATAATGGTGTCATCAAAAATGATGTGCTGTCAAGAATCTCTTATAATGACAGTAGAGAATGTGTGTTTTCAGAGATATTTAATGACTATATGGTTTTAAACTGCAATGGAATATTTTTAATGGATTCCAATATAATAAATCAATCATATATTGCTTGATTTAGTTACAGTATATCCATGCTAACTCTTTTTCATGGAAAACTGCAGTTAGCTCTGGAATATTTTTCCTTGTCCCAGCCTTTGGCCATTGCCCAGGTTTAGATTTTATATAAGCATTTATCTGAAAGATGTTTTTCTGGGTCATGTTTATTTTACTGGATTTCTTACACGATTAAATATGTGCAATACAAAATACTAAGTGTAATTTTAATTCTAGGACAATACTAGAAACCTGCAAACTCTTTAAAGGGAGAACTTTGCCAGTAATCATTAGGACTTCAGATGATTCCCAGCACAACAGAAGTGCTGCAGTTGTGTTAAACACAGAACAAGGGACTTCTTTGCCAGTCTGGCTGCAAACTGTCAACAATTCTGGGATTAGGCTTCAATTTGGTGTAACATCTTCAGTCCTATGGATTTGGATTGTTTATGTTCCTATTTTTCTTGGTAGTTCTCCTGACACAGAGCCCATTTATGTGGGTTTTCTTGTGTGCAGAGAACTTAGGAGTTTAATAAAAAGTATATTTCAATGCATTTTATCTCTGCTGACTTTGCTGCTCCCTGAGAAAAAAAATACGAGTGATCCTTTTTAATTTTCCTATTTGTGCCTTTTTTTTTTTTTTTTTT
>VXAU01005767.1:383933-444797 GCA_013399695.1 Formicarius rufipectus | reverse complement strand
CTTATCTTCCTTATGGGCATGGATGTATATGGACCTTTTCTACCAATGTATTTCTGTAGTTGAAAAATACCAATTAATTTGCATATGGCATGTACAGGATCAGTGCCTTTCATTAGTGCTAAACTAACATACAATAAGTTAAACCAAGTTTTGAATACAGTAGACCTTAGAGCAAGATGCTGATTTCAGATTATGTTTCAGTCACAATATATAATTTTCAATGTCCTGATAAGAAGAAAACAGGTTTTAGAGCCACAAGCCTATAACTTGAGAAATTTTCTGGCAGCTTTTTGTTTGATTTGAAGGAAAACATGCTTTTGGAGCTCCCCAGAAATGAAGCTTTTTTATTTTCTGTACTGTTAGCTCTATACATTTTCAAGGGGTGTCAGATTAGGCTGTGATTTATATCAGAGTGCCTAACTGAAATAATTATTCAGTATTTTTAGTAGCACAATCCACTGAGAAGAGAAAAATTAGTTAAAATTTGCTGACAAGAGCAAGATTTGGCCATATGGCCAAAGAGGTAAGATAAAAATTAAGCAATGTGTACCTTTCCCCCATTTAATTAAAAAACAGCAAACAAATGTTGCTTTAATTCTTTTTATTTTCACCTTTATCTAAGGATACCAAGCCTTCATCTGAATTGAAGAATGATTTTTAGATCATAAACTTGTATTTTTACTTTATAGTAATTTATCATACTGAAAACCAAATTAAATCTTGAGCGAATTTCAGAAAATAATACTTTATGATTCCAGATCATGTAGTTCCCTTGGGAACTGAAAAGGAAGTTGATAGGAGATGCATCTCTATTATTATGGCCCTTCTTTCTGTCCATAACTTCTGAAACATGCTGTGTTCACCTACCTTGTCCTGGGCAGACTTGTGCCCCTTTTCCTGGAGGTTACCTTACCATCACTTCTCCCAGAACAGTTATTGTATGCAATTGTTCTTGAACTCTCATTTGGAGTGAAGTGAGTTTATCAGACATGTATTAGTCTAATTCATTTTTGCCTGAACATAGTTAGGGCTGAACATGTAAATGAGTATTCTGAACTAGCTAAGAGGGTTAGGAACCTTTGAAATTGGAACAGTATGTGTGAACAGCTGCAGGTATTTATCACTTCATTGTCATGTGTTTTTTTCCTCTTGCAGGATGAGACACAAGTTGTTGACTGGAGTATAATCGACACTATTTCACTGTGGAAGTTGTGTTGTGATTATACATGTCCCAGAAATGCACTGTAGTTAATGACAGTCATGCACTCTGACCCATATGATTTTTTCTTGTTTGGTTTAAAAGAAAAATTTCTAATTGCAAAGCCACACTAAATTTCATGCAAAATAACATATTAGAATCCAAATTAATATTAGGTTATTAGCCTAAAGCTACTAATGAAGTGGCTGAACTTTGCAAAAGGATTTTAATAGAATTTTGACTGCCTTGATCATGGATCTTTTACATTAAATTTACATTAAACACATTATTAAGCAAAGTAATAATCCTGTGACATAATTCTGATTAATAATATGAACTATTGTGCAATGAACTTGGAGAGAAAGTTCATCCTTTTTGTGTTGATTAACACTTAATGAGACACATCAGGTTTGTATATTTGTGGCATTCTCTGTTTAGCTACAGCTATGACCCCGAATTGGAATGCATGAACAGTTTTCATTGGTGTATTAAAAAAACTAACAAAAACCCCCAAAACATTCTATAATCTTCCTATACTTAAAATATTTAATTGAGAGTCTTACATTTCTCAGATCTTTCAGCAATATTGTGTTCAGACTAGCACGTATCATTTCTTGGTGTACTTTCAACAGTCATTGAAAGGTGAGATTTTTCAAAGGAGCTCAGCACCTGATAGCTTCCCTAAATGAGCCTTGAAAAACATTTTAACACAGATGACAAATACATGACAGACCTTTTTTCCATACAACCTTTCATTCCCGATACAATATCCATTTCCAAGTGGAGCATTGCTCATTAGTCTCAGGATGGAAACAATGGACTGGTTTTCAGTGTGTTAGGTTAGGACTGGAGATTTATGGTCTTTAATAGTAATAAATGAATATTGAAAATTAACCTGACTTTATACAATTGTAAGTAAAAGCCGTCATGGTACAAGATTTCTTTTTCAAAAATCTTACATCCTAATGGATTTAAAAACACTGAGCTGCATAACAGTAGTATGATACCTTGGTGTCTCCTAATGAGATACATAAACAGCCTGCAAGTGTTGCAGGAAACCCTCTGCTGAAAGGAGGGTTCATAAATTTCATCCCTATGGGATTAAGATGACTCCCTGCAACTCAGATACAATCACCTAGAGACAGATTTATGGCTTAAAACACTTGTTTGATAGTAGATACCAAAATCTTTGAAAGATAAAGCATGGCTGAGACTGTCAGTGCTGCAGATATATGTTAGGAGGCTGAGAACCCACTTCTGGTCTGGGGGCTCCTCAAGGGGATGACAGGATGACTGCAAGGTAGCAGGACCCCATCCAAACCCACCCGGATGGCTGGAATTCTGCCTATCCACAAAGCAAACTTCAGCCTGGGCAACTTAGTGGGCAAAAATATTGCATCTTGGAGATGTCAGCAGGTGAAGGGGTGTTAAGCCTTTTTAGAATCCCTATGTTAGGTTTAAATGTGTAAATTTTAATTTAGCTCTTGTCCAGAACTGTTCAATCTGGGCTTGATACACTGAGATGAAATGGGTCACATACATATCCAGGATATGTATCACCAGAGGGCAGTGCTAAACTGAGAACTAAAATTTTATTTTGATGTGTATTTCATGTGTATGGAAAGAAGCTACTTTTGTTCTGCCTCAGATATTACTATTTAAAAACATATTTATTGAAACTAATGTGTGTCTGGGTTTAGGAGCAATGAGAAACAATAACGCTTTTAATTGGTGCAAGGAAAAGAACAGTAAAACATTACTTGTTGGAGTTCACAAAAGAGATTTTGCTGTTAACTGCTCAGAACCTGGAAGCTATTTTGTTAGTGCTACTCCTTAAGGACATGGCAAGATTCAAAAATAAATTATTGGGCACATTCTGTGCTTAACCTCCTCAGAACCCCTTGTTCTCTCTTTTTAGGTGGTGGGAGCAGGCATATTCTATTCCCAGTCTGTGCTGCTCATCCAGAGGAAAAAAGTCTTGTCTCGGAAACTGTGGCCTGAGCCACGTCCAGAGGCACAGCACACACAGAGTTACTGCAATTTGCATCAAAATGCCAGCGAAGTGCAAACGCTGTCCATTAATATGAATGAAGTTCACAGGATATTTACAAATTACACAAAGCCCCCCATTTAAAAATATATCTATTTGATGCAAGTCACACACGGGTGTGTGTGTGTGTGCGCGGAGCAGTTTCTGACGCTGGCGTGACAATAAGCAAATAATAAT
Source organism: Formicarius rufipectus (assembly GCA_013399695.1). Classification (NCBI taxonomy): domain Eukaryota; kingdom Metazoa; phylum Chordata; class Aves; order Passeriformes; family Formicariidae; genus Formicarius; species Formicarius rufipectus. The sequence goes on along the minus strand of VXAU01005767.1, from coordinate 441,372 downwards.
GGTTGTGTTGGTCTTGGCTGGCACGGCGACTGGGATGGGCACTGCCAGGGCCACGCGTGGGGCTGTGTATGGGCTGGCAAGAGCCCCGGAGCAGCAGCTCAGGGTTACAGCAGCTCAGGGTGACGGCTTTGGCAATGTCAAGCACACTGGAAAAGCAGGGACTTGGATCTGATCGAGGAAGTGGAGAAAGGTCACATCGAAAAGGATGTGTCTTTGGCAGGGAGAAAAGGCTGCTGCCTTCCCTACCTTCCCTTTCCTGGGAGCGTACACGGGAAATAACCAGAGTGTGAAACAGGAGGAGGATTTTATTAATGAGAGGCTGGGTTCTCATTAGTCTGTGATAATAATGAGGCACGTGGTGTGTCTGTGGAAATAGGAACCAAAACTGTCCTCTAGTACACAGTAAAATCATGTAAAATTATAAGGGGCATTAAGACGTCCTTGTAATAGAGCACACACAAGTAAATCTAGAGAGCCTTTTGCACAAACAATGATTCTTATCTTTCTTTTGCACTTGTGAATCACCCACGTGAGAGTGTATTTTGTCGTGAGCTGAATGAACTATAAAATCTTTCTCTGCATAGTATGCATTAATCATGAATTTTTATGCTATGAAAACCACAGTATCACAACTAAGTTGGAAAATGAACTACATCAACTTCCCTTAAAGCTTAAAGGCTTTTATTTTAAAATACTGCAATTTAATTCAAGAACATGATGCTCTGGTATCACAGCTATTTGGCTTCACGGCAATGAGCTCATTTTTTCATGAAGAATTACATTCCTAACCAATCCTGCGGATTAAAACAATATCATGGGGACTGGGCCATTTTTTGCACTTTAATTACTATAGTAAACCTGAATATCAAAATATAATTTTATAACTACTGAGATTGCTCACTTACTTGATGTGAAGAATGAGAATTTGGTGAGTTGGGTGGTCTGTGTTTTATTTTAATAAGAGGCAAAGCTATATTTTCCTATGGATTAAGTCCAACACAGAGAGAACTGTCAGTGTGAAAACAATAGAATTTATCTCCACTGATGTAGCTTGACATATGAACAAGAGCCTGAATTGTTGCCATGGCAATAAATGTGTAGGACTTATGCATGCATTTTCTGCTATAGGATTTTGATTAATGGCATTGACTAAATAGTCTGAAGTAGAAGAAACACTGCAGCAGGCCTGAGAATAGAGATGGCCTGGAATGGGTATGCACACCCTACTGCACACTTTTACTGGAAAAATAAACTGTGGTTGAAAGCGGAGTTGTCAAGTCTCCAGTAAAATATGAATCGAGGATTTAGCACTTATGCTTAGTGTGAGAATTCAAAATGAAAAGACAGTCTCTTGAAAAATGAACTGTTGGAACACTTTTCTATTTTCATATACGATATTTCTTCTTTGAAAGTGAATGGTTTGAATGATACAAATAGTCCTTTTCCAACTTTAGTGGCTGTGGGCTCGATACTGGTCTTGATTCTGAAGACTATAAAGGATCTAGTTTTGATTCATTCATTAAGGTATTGAAGCAGTGGGAGGGGAGAGGGTCAGTGTCATCTCGAGCCAAGGTCTTCACTGGGTGTAGGGACAAGTGGCTTTCTGGGACTGAGACAAGATACAGAGCACCTCACGTGAGGTGGTTTTATTAAAGGAATGGTCAGAACTTACTAGAAAGGCCCCTAAATAACACCCCATTTGAATTCAAGTGGATCTGATTGAAAATCATGTACCCACAGGTTTACCTGTGTTTGTGTGGCTCTCTATACTTAGCTACAGTGCATTTGTAATGCTAAATATATTTATTGTGAAAGAAATGGAAAGTCCTAAGTAGTGTTTTACAAGCTGTACTTGCAGTAATTTTTCAGTGAGTTCTGGAGCACATATGACTACTAATTGCATGTATATGTGTGATTTAAAAAGAAATTGGGGAATTTTGCAAACAATTTCAAACAATTCTAAAAATAAAATGTGCAAAACATATTTCTCATCTAGAATATGAAGATATTCATTCTTTACATGATTTTTAAATATATTTTATTCCCATATTTGTTCATTATAAGAGCTATTTGTGTTTAATCAAGGGTTCAGCTTTTCTCCAGCTCATCATCTATTCCTAATCAACCCTGTCAAGGAATCAGGCTGCTGAATTTGTGATGTTGCTATCATTTCTATGGTAATAGGATGGTTGATGAGCAGAGTGTTATTGCCTTATTGTAGGATCAGGAAAAAGAAAGACCGGACTGTGTGGGAGGCAGTTATTGGGGACACAAGTGACTGTAGTTGGAGTAAACAGAAGCACAGGAAATGATGGCCAATTAAAAGTATTTTTGTGAAAGGATTCCCTTCCAATTTACTTCAATTTGAAGTTTTCTCTTATTTCATAAGCTCACCAATACCTTAAGAATACTTTCAGAAATACTAAGTATGTTTCACTACTTTTGCCATTATACCTTATGCTGTGGTGTTTTGACTTGTGCTTCAGTAATTGCTAATTGCAAAGGCAAGATGATGCTAATTACTTTAGAGTTTGAAAACCGGAGTTTACCTGATTCTCATGCTCCCAGTCTCTCAGAGGCATCGCCTACAGATTGGAATATTTGTCTCTCCAATGGGACATGGCAAAGAGGACTCTATCTTTTTGCTTTTTCCACAACTCTTCCAAAGCAAGTAAGAAGGAAAGGAAAGCAAAAGCAATCTAGGTTGCTTATTTTAAGAATAAGACTGTTTAATTTAATGGACTTGTCCTTTCAGGTCTGTTAGTACATTGTGTAGTCCATTATTGTGGATCTCCTCTGCTTCTGATACCTCTCATGCCTTACAAAGCTCTATTTCATTCCACGACTCACAGGGTCCAAGTCTTCCTTTCATGTAACATGATAGATATTTCCCCTTCCTCCACTCAAGGTGTCCTTCAGCTCTGCTGTTCTCAGTGCAGGAGCACCATCCCTAGGCAAAAAAGGATTCCAACCAAAGTGACTGTATCTGGTATATCAAATAGCTACGGGATGAAGTAGCCACAGGGAATATAAACCCAGACAGGTGTTGCTGATGTTCATACTGAAGACCTGACTAGGAAAGATCTTGAAGACACTTTTTTACTTTTATCTGATCATTAATTGGGTCGATCTTAGCTGAGGAAACTCATTCAAATCCATTTCAACTTAGATACAAAGCAAAAGTCAACATAGCTCTTCTGTAGCCATTCATAGGTTCTTAGCAATGAAGGGATTCTTCATGGTGCTTACTGGTACCTGAATGTGAATAATGGCTCAAGTACTAAAAAGCCTTAAAATAATTTTCTCATTCGTCTCCCTTGGACTTTCGAAAGGGGACCTTAATACAACTTCCACTGTAGGCCAAAGGGGACTGTCTATCTAGACTGGGGATGTCACAGCACATTCATGCATTTGACAGGTTATCACCTTAATAAGAAGACTGTCAGAGACCTTCCAGCTCTTAAGCAAGAGGAGAGCCTAGGCCAATTATCCTGATTCAATCTCAAAAAATAATGGACTTCAATGGAATTCCAAAGCCTGCTAATGGACCCTGGAAGTGGATGCAAAGCTGAGGAGCTAGTGAACCATCATCATTGCACATGGACCTTTGCATTCCCAGGCCAGCAGTAAGTACTGTGATCAACACTGGTTCTCAAATGGATATCCTTTCCATATGGCGTAGATTGTCCCAAATTTTCTGACCTCTGTTGCCAGATGAGAAGCAGGAGTAGGAGTTCAAATGACAAGGTGAAAAAAACCCCAAATATTGTGAGATTAAGCAAATAATCCCTTCTCCAGAGACTATACTGAAGTTACATTGCAAATGTATTAGGTTTTAATCTATTTTTGGATAATTTTAAAGAGAATCTAGTTAATCTGATATGAGAGATGAAGCTGGGCTCTTCTTGGTGATGCCAAGGAATAAGATTAGAAGTACCAGGCACAAACTGTTGCACAGGAGGTCTCCCTCACTGGAGGTATTCAAGAACTGTATGGATGCAACCCTGTGCCACATGCTCTGGGACAGCCCTGCTTGAGCAGGAAGGTTGGACCAGATGACCCACTGACCCATTCTATGATTCTGTGAAATGTCCCAAGCTTGGCATGATGGTTTTTTAGGATGGGCTGTGGAACTAAAGCTATACAGGGAGGACCCTGATATATAGGAGGTAGGGCTCCAAACTATGTCGAATGTAATATAAACTCTGCAGCTGGTCACTTCTTCCCTAAGCTTCTTTACTGTGTGATCCTCAAAAATCAGTTCTGTATTTGTTCCTTTTCAGTATGTCCTTGAGTCCAGACTCTGTGCCTGCAGTATCTGTGATTTTTACCAGAAAAGAATAGCTGGAAGAGTTCAGTTGTACATGAGAGCAAAGTAGCTGAATTGCAGGTCTACAGGTAGAACCTCCAGTACTACATTTCTTTAACAGATGATCTTTCCACAGTCAGGATTAAGGTCAGTGGTTGGAGGAGAATGAATTTTCTCTACAGCTGATCTGGATTATGCTATGAACTCAAAGCAATAAAACTAGCTCAAACCTCCTACCACCAACTCAGAGCACAAGGTATTGTTTTTGTTTTGTTTTGTTTTTTTTTTTTTTTTTTTTGTTGGTTTGTTTGTTTGGGGTTTTTTTGTTTTTGTTTTATTTGGTTTTTTGTTTGTTTTGTTTTGTTTTTTTTTCAACCTTAGATTCAATAAATACCACAGAGCACAAAACAGAGAGTCACAGAAACATTATTTCTTGCAATAAGTTTGATGGGGTTTTCACATATCACTGTGGAGGGTCCTCTGAGATAAGAATAGATAAATCTACAGAAACAAATGATAAGCACATTTTGGTACTTGCCTATTATGTTTCAACTTAGTTCTTTTAAAATAATTTGTGCTGTGAGTCAAGGTCTTTCTTAAGTGCTGTCTTAGATAAGAACCCAGAATCAAGGTCTTGCAAGTCTGACATGTCCATGCTGTTTCAGACAATTTTTATTTTATTATTTAGAAGATAAATCTTTGTTCACAGTCACAACTAATAATTTTTACTGCTATCACATAAAAAATCCCTTATGAAAGCCAGATATCCACTGCCTCAGCACCATCTAAAATTCATAGCTGTGAGGTCCATATCTCTCAAAAACCTAAATACAGAGTAGGGAGTTAGGTCTCAGATCAAACAAATCACTCACTGGAAAAATCAATATCCTAAATTCTTGGTCAAATTGGATTTGATAAACCATCTGAATATTAATAAACAAACATTTCTAGGATTTAACTTTGGGGCACTCTTATTAGGTCTATGTGAATACACAGCTTTGTGGCTTGAAAGAGAAACAGAAAAATTATTAAAACCCAATGAATAGTAAAAAGGGGAATATTTTTAAAAATCTGCCAATTTATCATTTGATGCTAATTTTCTGTTTGTGTAATCAAGAAAACAGGCTGGAAAAATTAGAAATGTGATATTCACTAGTGCACAGGATTATTTTTCCATTTTTTCATAAGGTTGCTGATAGTCTGTGAATTTTCCTGGGAGAGAGCTTCTATGAAAGTATTTCTTTTCTAAAGCCAAGAAAATATATTCTGGAAAATTACCCTGTTTATCTCTACTGATGATGTCTGCCTAGTGAAAATGTTTCTAATTGCCCTTGCCTTCCAGAGAAGCAGTTCTTATCATATCACATTATCATGTAATCTTCCAGGGCCTCAGATGTGACATATGGGTTTATTAGTGGGGAACATCTGAAGTGACACAGTTTTAACTGTACATGGGGCCAGCCAAGATGCTTGCAACCTTTAGGATCAACAGAGATGATTGCTTTGAGAACTAATGATTTCTGCTTTTAAAATATACCTAGCTATCCTCAGCAATGTTCACACTTTGGTGTGGTCTTTTATCCCTCTAAATCAAATAACATGATAAATTACATATAGTAACCACATACAGTGTAAATTTTATACCACAACAGGTTTTAGTAATAGATTTTTCTCTTTAAGGAAGTACCTCTGCTCCAGTCTCTCCAAACAAAAGAGTCTGCCTTAAAAAAAAAAAAAAAGAAGAAAAAAAAAAAGGCTGTTTCATTTTATATTGGAAAAATACAATGTGACATCTGGAGAATAAATTGTTCAGTCAGCCAGAAATACGCCTTGTAAAAATTGCTTAGGTTTCTGTAACAAGATTATTTACTGCGACTGTTCACCTATAATACAGCACACTTCTGAAATGGACCTTTTATGAAACACATCAAGCACTGTGGAAATGTATTCAGTGCATTAATCTACAACACTACACACTTTACAACACTTTTAGAACAGATTTTGAAACTCAGATCATCTAATGAGACAGAAAGTTTTTGCTTTATAGTCATTCCAGTCACGTTTTATGCTAAGCCCTTGGGGTGTTTAACATAATGCAATAGGTTTTTTTGGAAAATACAGACAAACAAAATGTATTACTTTTCAGATGACTAGTGAGCTCTGACTGTTCTCTGTGTATTCCCATTGCCTGGATGTAAGGCAAATACCAAGTCTATCATTTGCTCTGGAGTTTTATAAATATTTAAGCACCTCAAAAGGTGTCAGTTTCTTATCCATTTTGTGTAATTAATAGCAACAACTTGATTATGATCTTAATAAAGCCAAAGACAGGGCCTGGTTCTGAGAGGGTGGAATGGATTTGCTGTGGCTCTGAGTGTCTCAAGTCTCAGCAAAAAATGGAAGCAATAAAAAGGATGTATTTGTGCCTTGTTTCAGGCCCTAGATATGTAAGGAGCTGCATGTTTTCTGTAACAAGGTGGTTTCTAGGTCTGAATAGAATCATAAGTAGAGATAGCATGGAAGATGATTGAGGAAACATCCATAGGAAACAATGAAAAATTAAATTTTATTAGTGATATCTGTGAATAACTAAATCCCAAGTGAGATGACAGCAATAAAACATTTATTTCTGCCTGTCAGGTTACAATGAAGTTGCAGGAACGTAGGAGGGGTTTCTTGACATGCAGTTCAGAAACTACTGCATTCAAATTATGAGATAGATAGTGAGTCAGTCAGCAGCAGAATAAACAATAGTCACCAAAGTGGGAATCTTTCAGTGTCTAAACACAGAAGGCAATCTTTAATTGCTGTCTTGCCTGAAACTATGAAGAGTATTCTCTTGACTGGTAACAACGTTGCATAAATCACATGTTGGAATGCTTGATTCAGACATCGCTGCTATCATACTTTGGCAAGTCCCAAAACAACATTCTTTTCCTCAAGAAGTCCATTATTAAATTGAGAATCAAGATCATAAAATTCCTGAACTGTCACTTGTCATTAAAGATGTAGGTAGTAAAAGAATCCAGCTGGAGCATAAGAATGCAACATAAGAGCAAAAGGTAGATAAAAATGCACTTATTTTTCAGTTCAGCTTCCTCTCTGTTCCAGCAGCATGGTTTATAGGAGGGTCTTGGCACAGGCAAGCTATAGGTTTACCTTCAGGTTTTGGGGTAAGCATTCAAACCTGCCCTATTTCCTTCTAGTTCAAGTTGCTTATTGTGAACAGCAGTTCAAAATGCCCAGCATTTTACAGCATAGGATTTGAACTTGGAAATTGTAGCTGGATAACAGTTACTTCCAGTGCTTTATACCAAACTACTGCATTTTCTTTGCCACAAGATGATGGTACCATATGGAGAAGGTGAAAATTCGTTGAGTAGAGGAAATGACCAGTTCTCGAATTTTTAGTTTCTGCCACTGACTCAATAATTGCTCTTAGAACTTGAATTTCTCCTTGGTAGTCTAATATTAATTTATCTTTGTTATGGATTTTACAGTATTTTGTATATACATAAACCACTGTATAAGTGGTTTTGCTTTTACTTATATTAAAATAAGCATTTTTTAAGAAACAGAAGTAATTTATGGCAGCTTGTGATAATTGAGAGGTGATGTTATCAGCTAGAAATTGTTACCTGTCGTCTTGCTTTCAAAGACATTTCTTAATGTTTCCTCTGTCTTGCCACTTAAAATTAAATCATTCCAAGATTGTGAAGTATTTTTCTTCAGAAGCCTTCTGATGTTGTCACTTCTGTCAGTCCTCAGATGTTCAGTTTTTGCAGTGCTCTTGTTTTCCTGCAGATTTTCTTCACAGAATGATCCGTGTCATTTTCTAGAAGCAGCGTCTACTGTGTGTTTACTACTTTGGTCACCAGAATACTCATGCAGTGGAAGATATTTTGTTTCCTGGAATAACCTCTGGGTTCTTTGTACTTAGAAATGTCATAGTTTATCTCAAGTGCATTTACAACATTCCTTTAATTTTCCATGTTTATTTTGCTTGATTGCTTTTACAGTCCTCTTCATTTTAAGGTATGGGTGCTTTATTTGTCTTCTATGTGATCTTTTTAAGCTTTGTTTACATTTTTATTTCATGTCCTTGATTTTACATATAGACAATGACTTGAGTTTATTGTTAGCAGATAGATACATGGAGAACTTAATCTTATGCTAACATATACTGTAGGCAATTATAAATGGAAATGAACGATATATAATGAGCTACACAATGCATGTCCCAATGGACTAAATAATAAAGAAAAAGTAAAATATGTCAAAGTAATTGTTTTACTCAATACCTGCTTTCATTGTCAAGTAGCTAATAGAAAACTGAATCAATCAGGGAGAATAGTGCCAGCTCTATCTATTGGAATTCTATTATATCCCTTAACTTTCTTGATAAAGTTTTCCCAAGGACTATTGTGTTTTTCAACTTTTATGCCCCAGTGGTTGGTGCTGTTGCTTGGGGCAGATCTGAGAATTGTGTGAATAAACTCAAACACCTTGGGCATAGGAGCTAAAATAAAGTTAAATTGTTATTCCCTTGTTATTTCAATTTCCCCCCGTTTAGAATTTGATCTTTCCATCAATAACTGGGATTCCAACTCCCTTAGAAAACACCTGGCAAGAGCTGCACTCTATATTGTCTCTGATCCCCTATGTCTACGATACATTTAAGGAAAAAATGCCCCAATTACCAAAAAGATAGAAGGTATTCCTACATGGTGGGAGAGGGAGATAAGCAAGGCCTTGAGCCTTTCATTATTCTGGATATTTTTCTACTGCTTTTCAGACTTGGGTAAATCAGGTTTTTAAATGTATGATCAGGAAACTACGTATGGAATACAGTAGTATTAGGCAGAGAGAAAATAGGGAGGTAAGTAGAGCTCCACACACTACCCATGCTTTGCTGTGCAATTGAAGTAAAATTAAACCAGCTGCTGAAGGTGTTCATATATCACACTTAGAAACAGGATTTGAAGGCAAGTTACGCGAACTTCTTGTGCTATGAAAACTGGCAAGGTTTTTTTGTGGAAGTACCACTGGAAAAACTATTTCCCTGTCCATATTCTACAGATGGAGTGCAGCAAGATGAATTTTCTTGTGGATTCATGGTTATAGCATTAGACAGCTTTTAAAACTTCCAGAGATTTTTCCTGTTCAGTTATGATCCTGCACTGAAGTGATAATATTGCCCTTTCTGTGCTCAGTAATCCTTGGTCAGCTACTTGGGCTTACTATATCATTAATTTTTTTTCAAACAGAGTCCCAATATTAAAATAAAAATCTACAGTAAAAAGATGTGAAATAAACAAGCTTCTGCTCTGTAAAACTTCATAGAAAATACATACAGGAAGCCAGTACTATCATAGTAGCTATATTATTAAGTATACTGTAAATCCCTATGTAACAAAATAAAGGGACTACAGAAATGGAAAAATTCAAGGATAATACTTGGAATAGGAAAATAGATATGTTCTGGTATTAAAATTACTACCACTATGTAATAGCCATTCCTCAAGCCTGCACAACTGCTATCCATAGAAATTGCAGAAAACCAGCCCCTGGTTCTGGAGGAATTTGGACTTTGGCTGCAGTAGCAGTGTTAAATGCTTCACCAGCCTACCCTGCCCTCCTCAGTAGATTCCTAAATCATTGTGGTTGCAGATGTCAAGGAAAGAGGCAGGTTGTGCGAATCCCATGTTCCCATGCTGTAACACCGCTACTTAATACAGCCCTTGGGCCCTTTCCCCTCTATAGAGCACAAGAGGGCTACTCCCAATTCCCACGGTGCTGGGAAGGGAGGAGGACACTGCTGTGAGAGCCACTTTGTGTTTCTGTGTTACAGATTCCAGCTGGCACCTTTCCTCCTTGCACAGGAGGGTCATATCACTTTTATAATATTAGATATATCCTTCCCTCAGCCACATCTTCCCTTCCCTTCCCACCTCATTCTGTGACTGGAGGGTGGGGTCTCATGTTTTTGGGAAGGCAAGGGAGGGGCTGGGAACAGCAAAAAGGAGTCTCCTCACTTGAGCTAAAAGATGGCTCTGGCCTGCATGTATGAGTTGTGTGGCAAGTCCACAACACGTACATGGAGATCGTACCACCTCAGAAGATGTACTGGGGTAAATAATAATAGGGAAGGCACTAGACTCAGATTAATAGAAAATGGAGGCTTTGGCCTGGAATAATGAATTTATTTGGACTAGTTTTGGGTAATGTCGGGTGGAAATCTGTATTAGCAGGAAGTGCACCTGTACAGTAAGTGGGGAAAAATGGTTGCTGATTATTAAAGAATGTAGCTGAGATCATGATGCTTGCACTGAGAAAAGAAGGAAAAATGTGCCTTTTTTTTTTTTTTGTAAAAAAGCTTTCTCCAAGTAGTAGTGTATCCATTCTATAGTAGTTCATCTACAGCATTGTGACAAGATGAGTTTTAGCATCTGATTAAAAAACCAAAGGGCTCAGAGAAAATTATTGGCTGAAAAAATGTTAAATGAGTATATATTTTCCCTGCTAAGTTTATTATCTCCTTAAAATTTAGAGTCAACTCTCTGAAAATGGTTTTCATGTATAAAATGATCCTAAATATGTTTTTCAAAATGATCTTTTTAACTGGCTATTCGAACACTTGCAATTATTCTGTTACTGTGTGAAAAACCATTTTGCTTAAATAGAAGAAACCTTCAGCTTTCTCGTTACATTTTTTTGCAGCTAGTAAGGAAGCTAAAAGCATGAGTAGAAGTTGTACTTTTCTCTGATATAATTGGGAAAATTTTTTCAGTTCTCACAGTTTGTAGCATGAGTTATGACTACATAAGGCTTATTAGCCTGGTGTCTGTGAGTATTAGGTTACTTATTTCTGACAAATCAAAAGAAATCCAATATGTTAAAGAAAAAAAATTACAGCAGCCAAGAATTAATATTACAGCTTGCTTTTATAGTCCTACAGAAAAAAAATCCAATGAGGAATTCTGCATGTTTCTACATATAGAAAAAGGCCTAACTTTGTAAATAGTATATTTCACATAATAGTTAAACAAGTTACATTTTTTTCCTACTTACAGCAAGGTATGCTTGGTAGGAATGAAAGTTAAAACTGATGCTCCCAGTCTTGAAATACTTCCAATTTTCATTTTTTCCAAGTATGTGTAAATACCTTAATCTTACTACAGAATTACATTAAATTTGTCCTCTTTCGGTCCTTTTTCTTTGTACCTCTGTATCTTACACGCATTCAACAGGTGGGTCTAAAATCACACAACTCTTTCTTCTCCTCTGCTTTCCCCTCTCTTCAAAGCAGTTGTCATGAATTCAGTTGTTCTGCTCTAGACATTTTGGTACATCTAATCTGCAGAATAATTTGCAGTATTATTTTATAGTTCAAATAATGTTCCCTTGAAACAAAAAAACGCTACTCTAATCATTTATTGATCGACTAGTACTGAAATACTACAGATCTCTGGCACAAGGTAAATTAGTATTTTATATCTGATGCCACACTGCAAAATATTAGCATTCAGATTAAAAACAACTGCAGTCTGCCAAGAAAAGCTAGATTTAGGGCCAAAGCAATTGGATTTTGAAATACATTTATGCTTATTTTTTAAAGCATTTCAGTTTTGGGAAAATGAAATTGAGGGTAAGCTTTTTGCCTGGTGCTGTGCACATCAGGGGTTTACCCAAGGGGATAAAAACCAAGCCATGAAGTTAATTTAGCTTCAGTACTAGACAAAAATCTCTTGGCTCACATAAGCAATGCTAAAGGTTGAGAACAGCTGCAGATCTCTTAAAATCATGCTTTTTCTGCAAATTCAGTTTTTTGTATTTCTATATGCACCATGTATTTATAAATATTTCTATGGCTATGTAGCTTCCTCCTTTTAAATGGGTTATTTTAGTAAACGTTTGATCCACATTGAATTTATTCAGTTTATTTCAAGGTCAAGATTAAATTTAAAAAGAAAAACATCTAGAGAGAGAGTCATTTTTCTTAGATGTTATTTCAAAAGGTGATCTTTCATAGGAATAGCTAAGTGATTTGAAATATTATCTGTACATAACTCAAAATATTGAAAATACTTTTTATTAAGTGTTTTAGGTTTTCCTTTGAAAGGAAACCTATCTTTCCTATTAGTTTTTTTAAGAAGAAGCTAAGAGCTGCTCAAAACCTGTTCCTTCAGCATGCATTTTTGCAAACACTGCTGAGCAAAACCTACTTTTGTTTTATAGAATGAAAATAATACTGTTAAAAGCAGAAAACTAAGTACAGAGGACAAAAAAGTTTCAAGCTGCTTAGTCTGTTTCTCATGTTAAAAATTAACTAAATGCATGTTGGTTGTATAGAAAAGAATTTTTAAATAGAGATACTTGTTCTTGCTAGGTAGAATTCTGAAACATCTATTGGAAGGTGCTGCCGTTATCTGAAAATGCTATCATGCATGAATTTTCCAGAAAGAAGATTTTTGACTGAGTAGAATTTAAAACATGATATTTACTTATATGTGCTGCGCTAACTGAATTATCATTGGAAGCTTTTGTAATCACTCAGAAATGCTGACTTCTCAGAAATGTCTCTATAGAATTTCAAGTATGAGCTCAAGTTGGTTTTGCTTTTCAGTACAAACTCCTGTATACATTCTGGCCTGTACCTCAGATATATTTTGAGGAAATAAGATTTGTATATAAAATTCCATGTACCACCTTGATGTCACATCTCAGGAGGCAATTTGTCTCCTGAAACTTCCCAAAGGTTACTCATGCTGAGTACTGCCAGCAGCACACGAGCTGTAGCTTGTGTGAAAATGAAAGAGCAGTATGTTCTCATCTGTTGACCCTCATAGATTTTTTTTTGGTAGACTTTTATTTTTACTTTTGTTATTGCAAGTGAATAATTATTTCTCTTTTTTTGTCTGTTTAGAGGTTCAGACAGAAGCTGCTAGTTTGGGGTTCAAGTTTACAGTTCTCCTTGCTGATTGATGCCAGTAGTAGTAGTGTGTTCCCAAGTGTTCAGTCCAAATAGACAAATACCACAGTAGTATTAATGGCTGTAACCTCAATGATGTAGCTGGAGAAATGGTAAATGGCTTAATCTTTGTATAAACATGATAAGTGATCAGTTCCTTGTGGATTCAGCAGAGTGATTGTAAGAACACATGTGCTCTTCATGCCTAGAGAACCTTTACACTCCTCCTTGTACTGAGTGCATCCCTCATGACCGTGTGTTAGTGCACAGAATAATGGCAAGGCTTTTCTTCACCAATTGCCATTAACGTGCTATTTATATTAATAAATCAATAAATCAGATTTTTTTCTCCAGTGTCAACTGAAATGGAGGCTTAAGTGTTCCAATTTTAAGACATCATTCCTGAGAAGAACTACCTAGCAGGTAGTGCCAGATATCAGTGTGTTACATAATACAGCCTGTGTGATAGTAAGGCTTGATGCTGTCACCTTCTTGGTTTCTCTTATGTCTAGAGATATCCCAACATCTGCCTTTTCACAGCTGCAGATTTGCTTCTCATAACGTCATGATAATGCATTTTCACTGCTCGTGTCTATAATTATCTTGCCTAGTATTTGAAGTTCCCTGGTGTCAAATATCAAGTAGGAATACTCGTATTATCTAGTGTTATCAACAAGCTAGGAAAAAAATGTTTCTTGAAATTCTTGCTTTCCTTTCAAGCTGTTTTGATGATCATTTACAGCCACCAACATGACACTGCTCCCTCCCCCCACATAACACACATACATGCACCCACATATTTTTACATCTTGGTTGATGGAGGGCATAATTTTGACTCTGAAAATTCTATTTAGATATAAACCACAGAGCACTGCTCTATTAAGAACCATGCTGGTAACACTGAGTGAAGTAAAAGTCCATTCAAGCATTTCAAGAGGGTGTTTATTTAACTGATCTTACATTATTAGTTATCAAAACAGAGTATGAGTATTCACGATAAAGAATTATTATGTTGTGCCTTCTCTTTGGCAGTTAATAATTTTGATATAAAAGGTCAATTTTTCAATAACAGCTCAAGGTTCAGTTTTGCTTTATTTATCAATTCTATCAGATAGCCAATGTTGTTTTTTGGCAGCCCTCCCTGTTAACAACACAAAGAAAAGGGAGTTCAGGGACCAAAACAAAGAGTACCAGCAGGTCTATGAACACAATAAATATCAACCAATATCACAGTCAGGCTATTTAAGGAGACAAGTTCACTCCAGCTCAAAGGGCACCGTTACACCCATGTATTTCCTGAATCAATAGGGAGATTAAGTGACTCTTAGACAATTACATCAACAATTTATTGAAAAATACTGTTCTTTTTAAGCTGACTGGTCCTATAATGACCTACAATGTTTGAGGCCAGAAAAGCAGTCAAAAATAGTAGCAGTAAAAATAGAGTTTTCTTTTTGGAAGTTCATTTTTACTTCATAATTCCACTTCTATAATAGATACATTGTGACAGTTTCAAAATTGTGGGAAGGGATAGATGTTTAAAATACCCTAGTAGTACTATGAATGATCACAAAGAAAAAAAGAAATGTAAAAGAGGGGTTTTCCAGACTCTGCTCCTTTCTCTTAAAATCCACAAAGAGCATCACTGTTGGAATGGAAAATGAATATTTACTTTGGAAAATTGCTTGCTTTTTGAATAAGTCATGTTGCACAGGGTAGAATGGAATAACATACATCATAAATTAATGCTGTTAAAATGAATACTTGATATGAATCCTGGGAAATGTTTTTTGCCATCAGTGTTTGAAAAAAGTAGGAGATGTGCAGAAGCCAAACCAATTTGCATTGCTTGAAAACATGCAGGTTTCTCACTCCTGATGAATTAGCAAACACTTTTTACCAGCTCCATCCTCTACTGTTGTCAGTGTTTACCTCAAAAGCAATAGTTCAGGAAGGTACAGGGGGTGATTTGGAAGTAAATCAATACTGAAGTTCAATGAAAAATTGTAAGTTAGAAGAGCAAAAAGAAATTAAATTCTCTGGACCTAAACACCTGACATACTTCATATCACTGAGCATAGGCCAAAAAGGTTGTCTAATGCACAGTCTCTGTACACTTGTGAGGAGATATTTCTTTTATTATGTTAAAGCTCTGTATTCCTGTTAGGCCAAATTGTCGATTACAGCATCTCTCCAGCTTCGGACTTTTCTTCTCATGATTCTATTCCATTTATTTCTTGTGCTATCCTCTTGCCATCACCCCCATAAATGGCTCAGTTATTCTCAGTAACTGAAATACTCTGATTTAAACATTTTTATGTTCTGCGATAAATTGTTCAAGCAGCTACTTACTGCCTTTCCTATATGAATTAGTGTTTTGGTTTCCACTCAGAAGAAAAATGCTCTTTAGGTTAACCACTGTAAATTGTGCATATTGTTTGGTTAGAATGGCCAAACATCACTCTTGAACACCACTGCCACTGAAAAAAAGAGACGTGCAATAACCTTCTGGGCCCTGTGTCTTCAATATTTCGGAAAGAAATGTAGTAGACCTTTGCTCTTTATGTGTAGGATCTCATTTTTCTAGTTCTATAAGAAAGCATTTACTGTACTTTCTAGTGTGACAACTGCCATATTGAGTTGTTTCATGATCAGCATTTAAAAAGGATCTGATGACAGTAAAAGTAGCTGGTCAAGATGGAGGAAGCAAAAATAAATTAAAAATTTCCATATGGAATCTCTCCTCAACTGTGACTGTAAACCTCAAACAGGAGTAACTGGGAAGCCCCTTAGTTTGCTCCCTGTGTTATCCCCTTCCCCTCAACTCCCTGACCTCAAACTTGTCTTTATCCACTGGGCACTGTAAACTCGTACTTTCAGTTTTATAGAGAGCAATTGAAACACAAGTACCTGGGAATTACTGTATTAAAGAAGAGCTCTAGTTTTGATGTCCAACATTCTGACTAATAGGGGTCATCTGCGAAGTGCTCATTAAATTTGTCTTAATATCTGAAACATGGAGTTTTAAATCACTTCAAATAATTCTCTGTCAGCATTAAGTAAAATTCTTTGTTTCACCCACTGTGTATCTCAAGAATTTATCTATGTGAAATCTAATCCCTCTGTGAATCTTCTTTAATTTATGGCCTTAGCAAAATGCCATGGCAAGGAGTCTCAAAATCTAATTATGTGTTGTGTGAGAAAAATTATTTTCCTTTTATCAGTTCCTAATTTGTCCTATTTCAATTTAATAACTAACTCATTTTGTTGTATTACGGAAGAGAAGAAGAAAAGTTCCCAGTTGACCTTCTTTATAGCTTTCATTACTTCTTAATACACTTTTTGTCATGCCTGTTGCTATTTGTCTACTTTTCAAGAAAATAAAATAAGTTTAAAAGGCAATTATGTAAGAGGGTCTTTTCCCTTCCATCATATTTGTCTGTTTCTGTGAACCCCATTTCTTGAATATCCCTTATGAGATGCAGAAAATCTATACAAGTTTTAATCCTCATTATTTTATTTTATTCCTTCTATAGAACTTGTTTTTTCTTATTATGAGGTCCTGCTACAGGCCATCCTTCAGGTCTTCACAATATTGGCCAGGTGCCTTTCCTGGATTATGTCGGCTCAGAATTTGCTAAGATTAATGAATAATTTCCACTGCCTCCACAATGCACATTAGTTTTCATTTATCAATATTGAATTTTTTCTGCAGTGGCTTTGACCTAGATTTGGATGATGCTTACAGATATCTCAGAACTTGAGAAACCTGAATAACTTTATTGTTTAAATTTGACTGCCTTGTTTATTTGTAGTTCAATAACTATACCAAACCTGATTTTGTCACCCTTGGGCACCACTAGTGTTTTGTCAAAATAAGACATGAAAAGAAGCTCAACAGAATCATGAAATCAAAGAAAAGTCCTTGTTCTTTCTTCACTGTTTAATCATTTAATGAATATATTTTGTGGTATTTGGACAGAGCATTTTGGAACTAGGAAAAAGGACTTGCTCTGACATTGTACTGATCTGGACTGGTTTGGTTAACTTAGGGGAGACTCAAGATTTGTAAGGAACCATCCACTACCATGATCTCTTGCATCTGGATTTCACTGAAATGACCTTAGAGTGGATTTCATCTCTGAACTACATGTACTGTAAATGAGTCATTATAACTTTATGATTTACTGCACATTCCACCCCCATCTTTATTTCTTACTCCCAGCACAATGGCTGACAAATTTTATTCAAAAGCCCTAGAAAACAGAACCAGAAATTTTGTGTTGAGCTTTGAGTGTATCCAGATTAAGAATCCTATCTGAGTTCAGGATCCTTCACTGTTGCTCTTGTGCTCTCCATTTGTAGTGCCAGGGAAAGGATGCCAGCGTGTCTTCATCATCATGATGGTCGAAATTTGCTGTAGCTCAGCAAGAAGGCACTGAACTGCTTACAAGTAGTCCAGGAGCCCTTTCCTTGTCCATAATTCATGTGACACATAGATTACCTTCTTGACTACTTATATTTCCTAACTGTAAATGCTGTGCTCTTCATCTGATGTGCGCCTTAGTCAGGATTCAGTGTAATTCTTATGAATTGATTTAACAATCTTTGCCATGTGGTTATTGAACTTAAGAGGTCTAAATCTATGTCACTGAGCTGCACTGTTCCTAATCACATAGCACTGCTTTTTCTTCACCTTTGTCGGTTCTCTAGTGTCACTGGAACATTTTTGGCACTAAATCTGCCCCTGCTGCTCCCTCGACAGCCTCATTAACTTTATCCTGAGGTGTGGATTTTTGTCAGTAGCCTTTTCTGAACCCAATCTCATCAGTAGATCAATTGTAATTGTGCTCTGAAATGGTACTTGTTCCGATTATTAAAGCTGGAGTATGTATCCACTTGGTTTTAGGACTCGGGTGCAAGTAGTACTTGTTCCTCCTGCTTTACAACCTCCTGACGGGGGCAGTTATTTTTAGGTGAGTAACTTCGGTTGTGAGCATCTGATGTGTAAGAACTGCTTACAGAGCAGGAGTGTGTCATTACAGAGGGTGTACCTACACTATATGAGTGCTCCCATGAATTCCTCATTTTATTCTTCACTGACACTGTATCTGCTTAGTTTCAAGGGCATTGCAGAGTGGCGGTGGGGGTGGGATGTAGAAGGCAGCTTGCTGCTGACAACCCTGGCATAAAAATTCTTTGTAGCACACACAATTTGGATACCAGGCTGAATTTTCAATGGTAATTAACAGGCTGAGTAACCTCAGCAGTTGTTTATAAAGTACCTGCAGAAGTTGCTCTCTAAAGGGTGAGAATTTTTAGTATTGAGCGATTTATACTCGAGCGGATTCACTCTGGGAGCAGCACTATACCTAGATCCAAATTCACACTGAATTAAAATTGGGTTAGGTATAAACAGGTTCCCCATAAAAGCATGAGAATTATTATGAAAGAGTGTTCTGTGATAAATTTGGAACAAAATGAGAACACTAAAAATAACAGTTCTTATATTTCATATAAGCATTTTTTCTGTGGAAAAAATATTGGTAAAAATATTTTTAATTAATATTCCTCTGCCCCAGAAAAGCGAACCTATTGCAGAAGAGAAAAGCACAGAAAGCTTGTTTTGAATGCACATACTGGATCCTATGAGCTTTAAAATATGCCAACATTTGGCATGTTCCTAAAGGCATTCTGTGAACATTTGTATAGATAAATCACATAAAATCACTTCTGCAATAATTGTTCACCTTTATTTTCTGAAATTCTTGAAATTGGCTTAGTAGAACCAGTGGCTCATAATGGGCCTGCACACAAAATGGTCAGAAAGTTGGTGGTATCTTTAGGCCACACAGTGAAAGACAGTCCTGGTCAGACTGTGAAATCTTGTATCTTTAAATGGTGCTCACAATCACCTCCAGGACTAATGAACTGTGCACAACAAGCCACAGTCTGAGACATGCTATTCAAACAAGCCAAAGAGGTGCAAGGACCACAGGGTTCTTTCAGCCTTGGAGGAGGACTCCCTGTGCTCTAGAATAATTTAATGGAAGGAAGTGTAATTTACTCTTCTGACTCACAGGTCTGTTTGCAACACTGAGCAGGCAGAGGGAAGTCCCCCTCCAGTGAGAACCCAGGAACACACCAGTGGCTGCACGTGCTGCTGTGGACACCTACACCCAGCCTCTGCCAGCCACCTGTTTCCCATTTGAAGCTAAAGAGGTAAAGCAGCTGGGCAGTTTTACCATGAGGGAAACCAGCTAGGTGCAATTGTGGTTTGAAATGCTAATAATAACCTTTAATAGATTTCAACTAACAATTGGTATAATTTAGATATGGTGCTGCTGCTGCAGAGGTAAGAAAAGCTGGGCAAGTCACACAGGCACCGTGATGTGTTTCAAAAGCACTTCCATCCAACTATCTAGATTCAAGCAGATATCACTATTGATTATCACTTATTCTACTGTGACTACTGAAGAACATAGCAAAATGTTTCAACACATACCAAAAAGGATCATAGATTTCTCTTTTTCAGGTTTTTTTGACTGGGAATAAAATGTGCTTCAGTGTATTTGTATGGAAACATGTATAAAGGAAAGGAAATGGAGCAGGTTGAATTTGTTCTCAGGAGAAAAAGCTTAGGACATGAAGCCTAATACTGTCTCTTAAAATATCTAAAAGTATAATGAAGAGGGTTTGAAAGAAGTCAGCAGTATTAAAACTTCAGCCATACAGAGGTAATAATGTGAGTATATTATGAGTCTTTAAATCCAGTGGCATTTAGTGGAGAAAGTACTATACAGGATTAAAAATCTAAAATTTAGATTTTTGGTTTGAGACCCTGTGCTATGGGGGACCAAAGAATGTGGTTTCATACTGAAGTACAACATGGCATTATTTGAATTAATCTGTTTCTCTTTGTGATTAAAGCCCATTTAAAGGTGTGTAATATTGCCAAGCTAGAACTGACTGGTATCATTCATGAATATTTATCATGCCACTGATTTGGTTTCTTCTATTGTGTTCCACATAATATTGCTGCTGACCAGACTAGGGATGGCAATGGTGGTGTTGGGAGGACAAAACTAAAAAAAGATTACATTCTAGCCAAAACAGGATTTCTGAACAGATCTTAAAAATTGCTTGTGCTGGTTTCTGTTTTGGGAAATCTGAGAGGCCTGAATTGATTGTTGTGAAATGCAACCATAACAGTGCAGTATTGTTGAAGTCCATATGTTCACAAGCAATATAGAAGAAAGGTATAAGAAGCAGTTGTGTCTGGAAACATAAGAACTATGCTGCTACCCTAAAACACTGATCAAGTGTCAAGTTTAACAGAAAGGAAGTGCTCACTTGTTTTATGCTGAATGGTCCACTTTTAGAACCCATTAAGGTCTTATGGCAACTGAAACTATAAATGGATTCATGAAGATATAACATAAAGTCATGGGATTAAGGCCAGCAGTTTTTAAATATGATGGCTCACATGAAAACTTAATCTCAGAAAGCTTTTCTTGGGATGTATATGTTGAAGAGGACACTTCCATACAGCCCCTGGTTCCTAATCTTCAAGTTGCCTCCTCTTGGTCAATGCCATAGCCAGAAACAATATCCTAGTTTGCAACTGTAAAGATACCATGACGGGGTTTTACATTCCTCTTTTACTTACAGGAAGTTACAAATTTGATAATTTTTCTGCAGTCACAGAATTCCATGCTCACAGACCTCTGTCTGTTGCTCCAGAGTGCTTTACCCACACAGGTATTGTAAAAATGCAGTGTGCGCATTATCTCCCCCAAACAGAGGTGCAGACGCTTCTAAACTGCCATTCTGGTGTTCCTGACTGGGAAACTTGCCCTCCCATACACACATTTGGTACTTGTACATTATCTTTTGGCTTCCTATCCACATGCCCATCTGTTCTGATGGCATTGTGCCTGCTCACAAGATGGTGTGCCAGCTTCACTAGACAATGATGCCAATCAAATAAGAGTTGCTGCAAGTGCTTTCTTTTCTAAAAGTAGCCCCTCTCAAGTGAAAGCAATTCTATAATGGTGCCACTTGTCTCCTTTTTCCTGTTTACACCTGCTGACACTTATCTTCCAAGTTAGTGCTGAAATAGTAAAGGGGAGGAAGAGATGTAACATGGGGTGACTCTGGATAGTCAGAAAATACAGGCAGAATCAGTGGAACTTCAGAAAGACGTTTTGAACATTGAGCACACTGCTCATGTTGAACAGGATGCAGATCCAAGAGAAGGCAGAAGCATTTAACTGGGAAAAAAGTGTTTGAGAGTAAATGTTCTGCTGGGGAAAAAACCCAAACAACAAAACAAAACAGGTATTGTATATATATTATTTGTGTGTGTACAACTTTGAGACCATAACCTATAGAGCTGAAAGGTCTAAGTGCAGGTATAC
This sequence comes from Formicarius rufipectus, assembly GCA_013399695.1. Taxonomy (NCBI): domain Eukaryota; kingdom Metazoa; phylum Chordata; class Aves; order Passeriformes; family Formicariidae; genus Formicarius; species Formicarius rufipectus. Next base: position 419,672 of record VXAU01005767.1, on the reverse strand, counting down.
CTCTTCATTCTGCTGTCTGTCAGTGCAGAGTTCCTGCTCAACTCAGAAGTAACTGGGAACTGCACATAAGAAAAATCTGACATAAAAGTCAAATTGTTAGACAGTTTGTTATAGGAAGTATAACCAGCTATGACTGAAAAGAACTGCTTTCTTCCTTTCCATTTGTTATATCAGGAAAAATGAGTCCAGTATTTCACATGTGAACATGTAATGGCACTTTCTACATTTTCTGCTTTCCTTTGAAAGGTTTTCAACTCTGAGAGCACCAGTTTAGGCACAATGTAGAGCATTTCGGTATAGTCTGCAAAGCTCTCAGAGGTGTTAGCATCTAGAAAGTCATCTGAGAACATAGCAATGCTAAAGAAAGATTAGGGTTAGTTTTTTTGAAAACACCGATCAAATTATGACTCTTTTTAGGTATATCATCTAATTCTTCCCTTCAGAATGCTTGCTCAGCTTGGTATTTTTCCCATCCCTAAATGGAGTTAGTAGCACCTTGTTTTTAAATTGTGAAGTCAAGAGTTAATTATTGAATTTGCATAGCATATGGTAAGAAACTGTGAAGCAGTTCCTGAGGTGCACAAACCTTGCATTATTAATCCATGGAATTACTGGGGAAAAATTAATCTTAAACAGAAATAAAGGATGGCTCTCAGTTCTTACTTATGATGATCATCTTGATACTTGAAAGCCCCTTAATAGCCCATTAGCAACCCATTATAGCAGCCTTTCTGCTAAGGTGACCAGCTCCCATAATGACAGACATGATTAAACAGAATACAGCTCCATGGCTTTGGCACTGGTTAGCAGTCGATACACAATGCAGGCATTCAAATGGCAGAGAGACAAGAAACTTGGGTTATTGCTTCCAGGAACAAGCTGGGCAGAAAGAAAATAAAAACTGACTCAAGGATAACTAGCTTTCCCTTACTGATGTAAAGTGCAGTCCAGAGAAAAATGTATTTTCAAATTCTCAAATGTATGAGGAAAACACTGCGACAGAAGAATGGTGATTACCAATAATCAGCAACTGAAGATACCAGTTTCTGTATGGGGTTCTTGAAATTTTTGAAGTTATTGTCATGTTTTTATTTTTCTAGGGGAATATTGATGCTGCAAAACAAAATAGGAGTGGTATTTATGTGAAAAAAGACAACTCTTACAGCTCTTATAGTTGACACAGATAGTACAAAAGGTTGAAGATTAAACAGTCATGGAAGATGGAGTGAGCTGCCTAAAGTGTCCAGAGAATTAAATATCAGACCTAGAAATGTAATCTGGCTTCTGAGATCTAGACAAATGTCCTTGTCTGGGTCAAACTGTTACCTTTTGAGGGCAATAGCTTGGATGTCTAATTAGCTAATCTTCGAAGTGAGTTTACATGGGTGAGCAGTGATAGGACCTAACGCCTATACAGAGATGAAAAGGTAATAGTCCATGAACTTTTACTAGCTTTGCAAAGAGAATTACAAAGTTTTACATTCGTAGTGGTAATTGATCTAGGAGAGTACCTGATATTATGTAAACACACTGTTCATAGCTAAGGATATTTGACAATGTAAGAGTTCCCCTTAGTCATAGAAAATGAATAAATCTCTGTTGTATGAAAAAAACTGAAAGGCAGCTTTCAAATTTGAGAACAATAAAATCCAGTCATTGACCCCGAAAAGCTCAAATAAATGTTCACTTATAATTTACATACAAACAACTTGCATCAAACATTTTCTGAAGGAGAGGGATGTGAATGACTCATTGGCAAATGTAATCGAGATTAACCCTTGACCTTCCACTCTCTCACTCAGGCTGCTGCTACCTGAGGCTGTTCATTTAATGCAAAATCATCTCCATTCTTTTATGGAAGAGTTGAATCCGTTGCATACCAACATTATGGGGACATGGGATTAACACACTGTAAACAAGATTTGTCTTATCACAACTCCTAGCAAGAGACTGCTCTGTAGAACTGTAAATCGTCATGAAGCTGTCTCCTTAATCCTTTCTGCATTCATTTTTATTAGATTTCTTACTGCTTCCTTCAATCATGTTTGCAGATTATTAAAAGTAAGAGTTTGGGAATACACAGTCTTTTGAGCTGTCAACTCTGACACTGCTGCATAGACAGAATACATATAAATCAAAACCCTCCTAATGTTTGCTTTAGTATATTCCAGTGTAGTATGGTGTGTAATTGTGCTGTTAGCTGCAAGTCTCCAGGTGAGATTGTAAGTGATTTTTGTCCCCCTTATCAGGGCTTTATGACTTTTATAATACTAAAGGAACACTCGTTTATTAGCACGTCAGGCTGGGAAAACTATCAGGTTGATATTGAAATCACTTTGGTTTGTTAAATTCTTACCTTCATTTCCATTTTAACACTTCAAATTTTCAGAGTTTTTCAGCGATAAAGCACCTAGAGCAATAAAAACAAAGTAATGGAAAGAACAAGGGAATTATTTTCAAGGCAGGGGAGGAATGGGAGTCTTGTTCGCTCCATACTGAGCTCAGGGAGCGACTCATGGGACATCACGTTACAATCAGAGCTGTTCCAAACTGTGTGGCAGCTTTGAGAAGTCAGGAATTTAATTAAGAGTGGAAGCAGATAGAGCACACCTGTATCTCTACTGCAGCCTTCACTCTGAAATTCAGCACAGTAACCCCAGCATGCTGCTGGGTTTATATCTGCCAACCAGAGCTGTCCATAACCTTGTAGGAAATCTCCCTGCCATAGCTGGGAAGAACATCCCCCATCCACAGAGTACCTCTTCCCCCCTCCTCCCTGCTGCTTTTGATATTATAACCTTTCAGTTATTGTTTTAGGATTTCAGTTTCTCTGCTGTTTATGCCATGTTTATTCCTCTCTAGAATATTTGACTCTTTGATCAGATGGCCCAAGTGCCTTCATGGTGCCTGTTACCCACAGCAGGTAGTTAACGAAGTTCCTTTTATTGACTGCATAGCTTTTCTTCTCTAGAAAGCAACAGCACCTGCAGCCCTCCTTTACTGAAAGGTGGAAAAGGAAGTATTTCTTACTTGCTGGATTTTTATGGGTTTCCCATTCCTCATTCACAGCTGTCCTTCCTCTAGGGTAGAAGACCACCACCATAAGCACCTTTTTCTACTTTGACTCCTCAGGAAGTGTTAAAGGTTGTATTTCTTCTGAGCCCCATCAGGGGACCTATATAACCCTCCCTATACTCCAAGTAGTTAGCATATCTTTTATAGTAAGCTGTTAGGAATAATGTTTGAAAACAAAACCTAATTAATCACTAAAGTGGGTAAAAGTGAATAATTAAATGATGATAAAAGGTATCATTCATAAAAATGGCTAGTTATAATTTTCAAAATCTCTTATGTGTCTTAATTCACTTGTGAAAGTGGGAATGCAGCTCCTCTATCACTTAAATTGTTTTGGAAATGTTATATACCAGGTCTTGTTTCTTCCACTGAATCTATTTTATGTGCTCATGCTGAATGGTTTCTATGCAGCTGTCTGTAACAGAGCAGCCTAGCCCAGTGCTGGATCATTAAATATTAGGCCAGTGTTAAACTGGGCTGACTGAAATGCTTGTCATTGTCTGAGAAGGGATGAAAGGAGGTTTTACTGTGCTTTGCAGGTGTATGCTTTATGAGAAGTGATGTTCACATGATTTGCGTTCATTTATGAGGGACCAAATGTGTCTAGTGATGTCAGGATAATTAAAGGGAAATATTTTACAGTTTGCAATGAGTAGAGCTCTGTTTTTCTCTAGAAGTGAGGCCTGGATACAAGAAGATAAATGACTCTGGTACCAGAACACATTTGATCAGGTTCATTATACATGGCTTTGCACATCTTTGAATTCTGACTGAATTTGCAAAATGGAAAGGGCAACATCGTGTCTTGGGGTGCACTCAAATAAGAAACCTTTTGAAATGTGTGTTTTTACCTGCCTTGGCAGGGGTTAAACAGCAACAGAGCTAGAGCTGGCTAGTTTTGCTCGAAGGGGCATTTTTCCACTGGTGTGCAGCCTTCATTTTCACTTGTGCCTTGGGGAAGGTTTTGAGGAACAAAATTACTTTATTGCCTGATTGCCTTGCAAGGGGGTAAGTTCCAAGCAGGTTAGTACAAAGGGAAGACTAAAGCAGGCATGTTCTCCCAGGAAACAGCAAAACTCAGGCAGCGTTTGCCCATGGGTTTGGAGGTTGGTGCCATGTTAGATGGACGAGGCCAAGGGATGAGGCGGAAGCTGGAGCGGGATGTTCTCGTGGCTACAGTTCTGGGAAACCTCTCAGGTATCTAGGACACAAGAGCAGATCCTGGAGCAAAGCAGGTCTTTGGAAGAGTGCAAGCACAAATTTTTGCCATCCTGTTTCTGCCTGCACCAAATTGCTCATGGTCAGATTTAGACTATATGCCAACGCCTCCTCAGTGACACCAGACAAAGTGCATTCAGGAAACGGATCTTGACAGAAGCTGCTCTTTGAAGTTCATGTCATAATTGAACCATTTGTCAACTTCCCTACTGGTTTCTGTTTCAATTTATAAGTACAACTTAGGAAGTGTTCCTGTCACATTTTTTTCATCTTTTTTTCCCCACAGCAAATGAACTCTAGAAGTACATTGTCTCTTTCTAAAGTAAGAAAATCAGTGCATTCAGTGGGTAGAGCATTCTTGTTTCTTATGTTATATTTCTGAATCTGCCATGGCCCTGCAGGGTGATTTGGATTAGCAGTTTTCCTGTACTTACCTGCTTTACAAAGAAGGTTTGAGAGCTGTGGGTGTGAAGTACTGGAGGCCAGTCATGTTACTGAGTTACCCATATTCAGGTTTTCTTCTGTGCCCAATTCCTGGTAGGTATGTTTCCTGTTCTCTCATGCACACCAAGGAAACACAAGAGGAATTGGGTAGTTTTTATTCTCATCTCTCCTAGTCCTCAGTGTCTCACTTCAAACAGTCTGTATATCCACTGGTACAATATATTGCTTAACATTTACTCTTTTATATTTATATTATCATTATCTTGGCTTTCAGTAGAAGTTAATGAGAGTACTCAACTTATTTGGATACAGTTTTCTTCATTTCATTTCTAAAGTAATTAATTTTGAAAATGAACTCCATGTTTTGTATTTCCTGGCCAGTTCTTTTTACTCTGCTCTGGAATATACATGTTAAATCCCAGCATGTTTGTGTTTTCCTTTCTGTAACCTGGGTGGAAGTTAGGAACTGTATCCATTTCTCCAAGTATTTTCTTTTATGTTTTTGCTCAGTTGGTCTTTTTCTTAGTTTGCCTTAAATGTACCAATAAGCATGTCTCGTAAGAGAGAATTTCAGGGAATACCAGCTATGGCTCCATAATATTAACTTTATTTTCCAAACCTCAGTTTTTTGAAACAGTAGAACTTAATTTTTTGTGCTTGAACTCAAGATTTTTAGATTACAAGGAACATCCTAAATGTTTTGAACCTGCATCTTTAAATTACTGCTATTATTGGGGAGGGGAGGGCTTTGCTAGCAACAGGCTTTTGTTTTACTCTAAGTGCAATTGCTCATAGCATTTTTAAATGTGGGACTACAAACAGAGTTTTTTTCTTAGCAACTGCTGTCTCTCCCAGTGCATGAGCTGTATTCTAAGATTTGAATATGTAAAATGACTAGGTCAGGCTGCCATGAGGATATAAAAATTATTGGATGAAGTAAACTTTTGCCTAAAATTAAGTTTGCGGAAAATCGAATATCTGTTGTTTAGTTCTAAGCAGATGTTGAAAAGGTTTTCCTGGAAACCATCCTTCTTGATAGTATGTCTTTTGATCTGAAGCCAAATAAGAAATCTGGATGTTAGTCTGGATCTGGAAATTTTCTTTAAATAAACATATTAGTTAAGTATGTAAATCTGCTTATCATCACTTAAGGAATGTTGCCAGAGTAAGAAACATCTGGAGCTCAATATCAGCTAACTTATTAATTCACATTTTTAGTATGTTTCATCCAGAGTATTGTAGGATTCTGTTAACTCAATTGCTTAAGTCAGCTTTATCTGAAAGGCAATTAGCTGTAAGTTCTGTTGTTTACACTGAGACTCATGTGAAATCCATGGGGTATTGTTTTATAGGCCCAGTCACTCAGCTTTCCAGAGCAGGTCAGGAGCAGGCCAATGCACACTGTGGTATGAGTAAATCAGGGCTAAAATAATCATGCCTTTGAAACACCAGTGCTTCCTTTCACAGGAGGCAGATTTTGGAAATAATTGTTACTGTTTAGCATTATGGACTACATGGTCTCGTTTCTTTATCTGAACTCATCTCTGATTCCAAGAAATGCTTATTTGATCTGTTCTTGATAAGAACATAAATATAGATATCAGTACAGCTCTCTGCCATAAACCTTCCACAGTTTTAGGACCACATTTTCTCTTAAGCTTCAGAAAGGTTCTCAACTTTTAAATCCATAGCAAACCATTTGTATTTTTTAGCATTTTCAAAACTGATGGATGTTCTATAGTGTACTGCTGGCATAGGTGGTAGGTTTTATCAACCCATGACATGTACCTTGCAGTTACTGAAGCGAGAATGGCTCATGGCTGAACCTTCATAAGTGAAAGGCCTAGTAAATTAAGGAAATATATTGTTGAGGGAAATATTAGTTATTGGTGTTGAGAAATTAGTATAGATCTCTATTTATAAAAATGGTATAAACCCCCATATTGAAACTATGAGTCAAGCTGTAGAACTGCACAAGCAAGCATTGAATTTGCAATTCTACATAATTATTATGGAATCTGCCTGGTTCACACACTGTGTTTGGCCATGCAGTTGAGGTGACTCAAAAAAATAAAAATGTGCACATAATTCTGAAATTCAAGTAGCAAGACTCATTTTAAGGTTATAAATATCCTTTTTTTTCTTTTTTTTTTTTTTCCCAGGGAAATTTGATTATAATGGTGGTCTTAAAATTTTGCAGACCTGCTGGAATTCAGAAAATGCACAAGCTCCAAATAATATCCTGAACAGATCCAGGCCTTATTAGGAACTTGGTAACACTCTAAGGTATTTCAGGTTTGTGTACCTTGAAATTGAAGACTATCTTAGCTGCATGCTCCTGCAACAGGGTATTTATGTTTTGCTCAGGCCCAAACCAAAGCATTCAGTGAATTATTTTTCCTCAAGTACTGTTCATTGCAGTCACAGTCCCTTTGCTGTGGATCAGATGTGTTGGTCCTGTGTCCTTGAGCAGGTTATGTAATATTTTATGATTGCATACTGCTTGATGTGGCATCTGCTGATGAATTTGAATGCAGCCTTACAGATAGCCCATAATGATCAGTATTACTATTTTTAATAACTTGATTAGATGTAATGACTCTGCAGCAAGGATTGCTTTTCTGTTGTTTGTACTTGTCATTGTGGAAGGGAATGCTCATTCAGAGTTCGATTTCCTTGATGCTGCCATAAAATGAAAGCTACATAACAATATCCATAATAATTTGGAAATATAAGGCAGATGGAGCCTTTAGTTTATAAAGATGATTTCCTCTCTTGTTCTTGCTGCAGCTCAGACTACAGAAAGTTGCATTAGGGGGAAAAGGGTTCAGCAGTTTGTGATATATAAAAGGAAAAACTGAAATACCTTAGTGTGAAATCTATGAAGGAATTTTAATATTAATGTAGCAAAAAAAGCTCACAGCCTCTGTTGCTGTTTAAATTATCATTATGTTTCAGCATTTTAATAAGTGGAAGTTGCTTGACAATGTACCTACTGTGTGAGTTAGGCTGTTCCAAATATTTTTCCTGACTCAAATCAATTAAGAATATAGTGTATCATTGTTTGTGTGCTTTTAAATACAGTTAGAGCCTCCCTCTAGAGAGTGTATACATTTGAAGAGACAATTTTTTGGAGGACAAGAAATTACTAGCAGTGCAGTGCTGAAAAAGTTTGAAACACTGAAAAACATTGAAAGTATATTAATTTTTATTACAGCCAGTAATTATCTGTGGCATTACTCAGCATGTCATGTACCTATTTGTTTTATGTCCTTATTATAAGTTTTGTTTCTATAGAATAGATTATAGTTTTCTACTGGCCAAGATAAAAAAAACCCACAAGAACAACATGGGGAATATAATAATATATATAAACCAAAATTAATATTTTCTCATATAGGAATGTTTCCATTCACTTATTTTTTTAAACGACTCTCAGTGCTGAAGTGAGAGAAACCTATCTTGTAATATTTAAAAATCTTTTTCACATCCATCTCAGCATTGGAAAGAGCAGTGGAGTTGCAGTAATTCTCATAATGCCTGTCTTACATGCAGGCAAAATCTATTTAATGGGTAGCATTACTGCTGTTTGCTGTTGCGCTTTTATTTAATTAATGTTATTTCACCTGTGTACAGATGACATACTGGGTTGGGCTCATAACATGTCAGTTATTGTGAATAATTGGCTTTGGGTGAGATACAGAGTCTGCACAGGCTCAGACCTGTTCTTTGAACTGGATTACACCCATGCATGGGCTTACTTGTATCTGTGTTAGTTTGGACACTCTCCAGTTTCTCTTGTGTTCCTTTTCTTAAGAAAGTGAAGAAGTTTGCCCAAATTGTAGGGCAAAGTTACTAAATATAATGTAAAGAAACATCTGAAAAGATAGAAATATGTGATACTGTTAATAGTTTTCAGTCTACTTTGAGTGAAAGACAACAACTGACTGGTGCTCTCACTGCTGCTTCTGGAAGAAGCACAAGAGGAGAAGGTGAGTCATTAGTATGTTATAGGAAAAATGCAGCTCAGTATTCTGCTCCATTTGTGAAGCAGACTTACTGAAAATTCCTTTTCATTGGCAGTGAAAGGTCTAAAATGATCGACTGTGTGTGCAAATGATCACCACTGTAGCTTTTAGGCTGCCAAGTTTTGACATAGGTGTTCAAATGACTTCCATGGAGCACTCGAAAGGCAAATAATCTTTCTATTGTCATTGGGTGTTACAGATTGTTATTTGCTGAATGAAAATGAAAACACTTTCTCTCACAAAGAACATAGAATTTCATCACATTCATATATCTCAAATAAGCTGTCGAAAAGGAAGATATTTAATGGAACTTGAATTTTCTTGAGTTCTTACAGTGATAATAGGCCCTCTTACTCATATGCACCACTCAGCAGGTGTCAGCACTGGAAATGTGGGCCTAAAATTTTCACATGGACTTTTCTCTGTTATATTATTATGTTTTAAAAACAATAAATAGTGGTTTTTGTTGAATCCAAGGAAGAATTTTTTTTTGTGACTGTGGAATGTGATTCTGGTGAGGAACACTGTGTAGTCACAAATAGCCAGTGAATCACACTTTACAAACAAAAACCAGCATATAAAAAAAGATCAAGGTTTATTATACCTCACTTACTATCAAAGAAAAATGTAATGGCAGATGCAATGCTAGCAAATTCATGGTGCACTATTCACTTTTCCACAGCAGATGAATAACTGTCATTGATGGACTGGTCAGACAGACTAAAACAAAATAACATTCATCTTTTACAGATCAAGGATTCACCTGCTTTCTTTTTCAAGAAAAACATGAAAGCTGGAATGAAGTTTTATTGGAAGCAATGCACCTTCAATGTCAGTAACAGGCAAATGAATAGTGGAGTGACAGAAGGTGAGCTCAAGTTTTGTATTTAATATTTTATTGCTAAAAGGCATGGAATTTTTCTGAGTAATTCATACTTCTAAGAGCAAGATTGAGCAAGACCCAGGGTTGAGCACCAAGTGAGGAGGCCAAATAATTTTTCAAACTTTACTGCATGGAACAAAATCATTTAACTGCTCAGGATATCTCAGTGTGTGTGCCATGGACTCAGCAACACAGAGAATGAGATACTCCCTCTACTATCTTTTCTCTTTCTTGCTGGTGGGTATTTTTCTTTATGGTATTCCTAATGACTCCTTCTGGGTTTTTTTGAGGGGCATTCCTCAGTATGGTTAAAATATTCTTGAAAACCATAGGTTATCTTTGTACATTAAAGAAGAGCTCATCAGCATTGGTAGAGAAGCTATTTTATCCACATGCCTTCCCATATACCACCTCCCCTATCCCACTGGACTGTACCTTTTAAGTACAGGAGGAATGTTGCAGTCAAATGTTAGTATAAGGATTGTTTTTGTAGACTTTGGTTGTGTTTCAGTGTCTCAACATTTTCAACGTAAAAAGTACTGTACCTACATAATGTACTACTTCTGTGCATTTGGAAACAAGGTAATTCCTAACAAATCTGAGAGCTAGGTAGGTCTCTGTGCTTTGGTTTGATTACAAAGGTTGAAAAACAAATAAAAATCTGAGTTCCTACTGTGAAGATGAATGCATCTCCTTGTTCACATCAGTGCATTTCCTTTATAATGCTAAATGTAATTAGGGGATGGAGAACTGAATACAGTGATAGCTCCAGTGGGGACTATATTTAAGGTAGAAAGAGGCAATAACTTAAAACTGTGTGAAACAAGCAGAAGATAAAGTTAGTGGTTTTATAAATTAAATGTTATTAAAAAAATTTCCAGTTCAAACAAGTACATGCAGAAAAAACTGCCCTTTCTATAATTATTTCTCCAAAAAGAAAATTTTGTTGCTAAAAAAAATTAAGGGGCAAGGTTTTATTTGCTGCTATGTTATCTAAAGTGCATGGCCTTTGCAATAAAGAAATCCAGAACATAAAACAACTTTTCTAATGAGAGCTGAATAAACAGTGAGCTACTTAGGTTTAATTTGCAAACTATTAAATTTGTGATAATGCTATTTAAACACTATGGTTCTCTACCCTACTTTTCTGATATAATCCTTTCTTTGTGGCAGGACCATGCCCTTTCAATACATGTTGTCATATCTCTGATAAAATGGAGCTGAGAGTGATGACAAACGCAGAAACATCTGGGAAATGAGAAAAGCTGAGTGTCAGATAGCAATCAATGGCTCACTTACGGCGATTATGCTGGGGAAACGAATTAGCACGTATGATGTCATTTGCACCCGATCGGCCGGTGAAGGGCGGCAGCGCCGCTCCCCTCGGGCTGTGACGGGGATGTCTGCGCAGATGTCTGTCCTAGAAACGCCACACACCCAGGAGAAGCTGTCAGCTCCCCGACGTGCCGCCCACCTCCGAAGAGACGGAGGAGGGCATATGCCCTGTGGCAGCGCCATTCATTAGGGCAATCTGTGTAAGCCACACTAAAGAAATGAGCGAACTGGAACAGAATGAAACATAAATTGTAAAGCACGGAGAAGTTCCCCTTCCAGTCAGTTTAAGCTTCCTGGCTCAGTCCAATCTCGACACCTCTCCACTGGCACATAACTTACTCTGTTTTGCCAGGTCTGTCCTTCCCCATTTGCCTAAGTTTTTTTTTTTTTTTTTTGTCATTTCAACTTAGCCTGTTTTCTTTCTCTACATTTCCTGGGCAATTAGTGGAGTGATTTTGCTCCTTTCCTTTTCATATTATGTCAACTAATCACTTGCCAATATTCCTCTTGCCTCTGTTGGGTTAACATTTATCCTAGGCAACAATTCAGCTTTCTGCTCCCCCTCCTCTTAGTACTCCTCCCATTATTATTTATTAATGGATTGCACAACTCTCTACCAAGAACCTTGACATATCTTAAAGACTTTCAATAATTAAGCCCCACAATGAGCCTATAAAGGATGCAATTATATTATCTATTTACCAGATGGCTAACCAGGAACAGACAGAAGTTAGCTAAATTGCCCTGGGTTAAAAGTTGGGGAAAGGCAGCACAGGGAATAGAATCCAGTGTTAGTTGAGTTTCTTTGCCAAAAGCTTGTAGTAGTACAAAGTGTGGATACCAGCTGTTAGGGAAACACTTTGCTGGCCCAGAATTGTCCTGCTCTTGCTAAGAGCTTAAGATGTATTATTGAATAGGTTTTCAGACTCAGTCCTTGCCCTTTTCTTTCCTAAGGGGACAACAGAAACATCTGAACTTGTAAACTTAAAGTGTGCTGATGTTTTCAAGTCTCTTCAGTAACTGAGGTCCCTGTGTAGCTGGATTTTTTTTTAAATTATTATGATAAGTGTAGTAACAGCAAAACTCTTTCAAGAAGAGAAAAGTCATTGCCTGTCTATCAATCTATCTGTCTGTCATAGTGTGAACCAGTCAGACAGCCTGTCCATAGCATCAAAAAGCCATGCTAGATTTGTTATCTGTGTGACCTGCCATCTGGACTACATACTGAATTCTCTGTCACCATTAAACAGATGAATCACACTTTGTAAATAGTGACTTTAAGGATTTCTTTGCTAGAGCTACTTGTTTGGTGAGGCTGGTAAATTCTTGAGCAGTCCTTGTAATCTTTGGTCTGGAGGTCCATGTTCATCCTATTATCATGTGCATTGATATGTAGAATATTGAACAAAATAAAACTTGTAGATTATTTGAGATTTTGGGTTTGCAGTGCATTTATGGAAGCATTGACATAAAGCTCTAATTATTTTCATGAAAGATCTTAGGATCATTTTATGTCTCTGGGGACAGTGTTACAGTGCAGACTCATAGTCGTTTCATGATCAACTATATACCAACTATATACTCATTTTAGAGTGGCCATGTTTAATTTTCATGCTGGGAATTAATACACAAAGGATAATTATGATGATGGACAAGAGTACTAATTCTCTTCTGCAAAAGTTGCCTGCTAAATTGTGATCCCTTCTATAAGGTGGGTCCCGTCACCTGTGGAGGGAGAGCTGATGTGTGAAATTTTGTCTTTAAGTTGTAAACATGAAGAAATGCCTTTTGGTCATTTTGCCTTGAACTATCTATGGATTCCTGGAAGCTTTCCGGTATGAACTTCGAGGGCAGCAGCTTCCAAGCACATGGTATCCTCAGCACATTTCCATATCTTCAGGAATGTTTGTGTCCTAGTGCCCAGCGTGATACTTTACAGTAGGACTAGTTGCAGTCTCTTGCATTAACTCAATGGAATTGCAGAAGATCTTTAGGGGCCATTTGAAATTTTGTCATGAGGAAGATTAAATGCTGAAATCTAGATTGCCTTTCTACTTTGTGGAGGGAAAAAAAAGCCCATCCGTACGAAATTGTGCTCATTACTGAGGAAAATAAATTCTTGTCTGTCAAGCAAATGGTCAGGTTTTAGAAGTGGTTTGACTTGCACATCAATTACTAGGGAGAAACAACACCTGTGTACACTAATTATTTCTTTAATGGAAGATTTTCAGATATAGGGTCAAATTCTCCACTTGTATCAATTGTATGCCACAGAAATGTCATTGTTGTCAGTGGAATAACTACTGATTTGCACTGGTAGTAGGTGTTTAGAGTAAATCAGGTGAATGGGATGTTATGCTGCACAGTATAGGAGAGTCATCACAATAAATGACATCTTTAACTTTTAAATATATACTTTATATATTCTTAAATGATCAATGTCTCTTTAAATACTGCTTGAGTTAAATTGAGTGCAGTTTTGTTTTGTCTTTGTCTCATGTTTGTTGACTTTTTACTCTCCTTATTACTGTCAAAAACATTTTGATGTTATAAATAACAGCATGGATTAAATATATTCTTTGTGACAAGCAATGTGCAGTGTATTCACTTCTTTCTTCTAGAAGACAGATTATCTTTTTCATTATTTTGAATCTGCACTCTTCCATTATTCTGAAGATCAGTTGAAGTACACTGAGACCCAGTTATGGAAAAATGATGTGCTGTGTGTGTATAGAGATACATTCTGCTTGTGATGGATATATGTTTGCACTTGAAAATATCCATAGTCATTCAAACTACAGTTTTAAGGAAGTTGCAGAATCCGTGGTGTTGTTTTTATTTACTAGAGTGGTTCTGTATGATGCTGTGATACAAGAGCTTGTGTTATGAGATTGCACATGATTCATGGGTTAAATCAATTAGGCTGAAATCATTCCCTCTGGCCAAAGAATTAGATGTACAAAGGATCAAAACTGGAGAGGTCATCGTGCATGGATTGTAGCTCCCTGTGCCCAGGTGCTTGAGGAGTAGTGTCCTGATTCCCACCACTGCCAAGCATTCTGCAACGTCTGATGTTCTGGTAGGTATTTTTATGATTATATGGATATGGCCAAATCTTTTACAGGTGTAAGTTGACTCGAGTGAAACTGTCTGTTTGTCATCAAAGGGAAATTTCATCAATGGTGTGCATTGTCCCCATCGCACAGGGAGACTGATGTTTTGTAAGAATCTGACCTTGTCACTCCCTGTGGTGCACAGTTCAGTAGGAATTCACTTAAATAAAACCAAGATACCACAGGAGGAAACATCAAGGGCAGTTAGACATACGGTTTAGGTGCAGACAGCACACATTGTATGTTTTCAAGTTATATATTTTCACCAGATTTCACATTAAGCCAGTGATCTGCAGGCAGGAGAAAGAAAGTGCTTTTCCTGTGTAACTGTCCTAGGGCTCACAAAGCCCAGTGACTGTGAAGTCTACTCTCATCTCAGGCAATTCTATTTTATATTTGTCTTCATTATTGAGCACGCTTCATATTCTCTTCCTTGGCTCACTGCAGCTTCATTGCTTCATTTTATGTATCAGGAAGCCGGACAAAGCTCAAGTGGCAGCAGAATTTAGACTTTTATTAAGTCAGATAGAAATCATCTCACTCAGTAATCTGGAAAGATGAGGAGGAGTCATGGGTTTGGCAGGATGGTCTTTTTTAATTACTGTGGATTTCTGATCTACATTTCCCGGCAGTTTAGCATACTGTTGTGGACTTGCAATGTGAGTGTCAAACTCCCATCTAGTGGTTGCTGTACACAGAGAATATTGGTTTAGCTTGATGACAAGTATTTAACTCTGGACTGAAAAAAATGGCAATTCATGTGAGATTCTGATGGTTGTACATAGTGAAATTTATTTGTCTTTCTTCCTCTTTTAATGATTTAGTTATTTCACATGTTGAAATACTGTAATTACAACATGACTCATTGTCAAAGCAAACAAACACAAACAAAAAGAATTATGGCATTATACTGTGCAAAATGCGAATGTGCCACCTATTGGTGATGGCCCTGCACTTCTTGATCAGTCTCCAACAGGTCAGCGGCAGTGGCACCACGGACAATGTCGTCTGTGCCACACAGCACAATGAGCCACACACAGCTCTGAGCCTACTTGTATTAATGCAGGACTAGTGCTGCAATAATATAAAAGCAAGAATTGAGCAATAAGTGTGAAATAAAGAACTGAGTGTTAAAAATGTGCAAAGAATAGAGTGACTCATTAAGTGTCATTATGATTAAAGAGTTCCACTTCTTGCTAACAGAGTTCTCAGCAGCAGATTGTGGAACCAGAAATACACTCTATAAGGCAGAAGTTTTTTGCTATGTGTGAAGAGGAAAGATATGGTGAACTTGTATGTTTCTCAGCCATCTGAGCTGTAAATTTGCACCTCTACAATCCTCTCAAAGAATCTGTTAATAACTTTTTGGAAGCTATTCTGTTTGAATCTTATAAAGAAGTAAGATTGGGCACTGCCTGCACAGGGTCCAGGCATGGAAAATGAAAAGCCTCAGGACATCTGACACTAGAAACTCTGTTGTGAGAGTTTTGTTTCCCAGTTTTCAAAAGGAGCCTTCATCCATCCTGTATGCATATTCAGAATTGTATTTCTGCTGATTATATGATTTACACAGGTACCTCTGCTCTTCTGTAAGTGCCAGTAATTGTATCTGCACGTGTAGAAGTGGTGACTGTATTTCAAATCTGTAGTTCTTCTAATTTGATCTTATCGTTTATGTAGCAGTTACCAATTTTCCTACTCTACAGGATAGCATTCAGTCACTGCTTAGGGTACAGTACCACCTCTACTTCATTTAGTAGAAAAAAAAATATATTCGTTTCCTCAGCCTAAAAAAAAGCCATAGTGTTATTTAGTACAAATTTTTGAAATGTGTTTTTGCTCATAATCTTTTTCCTTCCTCCTGGTTTAGCTTTGGTGCTGGTTTGGGAGGGTTTTTTTTGGACTTGGTTTGGTTTGGTGGTATTTTGTTTGTTTTGTTTTGTTGTTTGTGCTTTGTTTTTTGTGTTTGTTTTGTTGTTGTTTTTCTTTTTTTTTGTTGGTTGGTTTGGTGTTTTTATTTGTGACTGGCTCAGCTTAGTGAAAGGACAGAGTCAACCCTGACTGGTTGCAGTAAGCTAAGCACTGGTGTGTGACATTAAATGTACACACTAGAATGTAAGATGTCAATGAAAACAAAACCAGTTCTGGAGAGATAAGGTAATGATGATAGCTAGCACAAAACAAACACAATTAAAGTCCACCACAGTATAATATTTGACTAATCATCTAAAAATATTGGTTTTACTTAAACCCATCAGCCTAGATAAATCTCAGAATGAAGAATCAAAGAAGCACATCGGAAAATATGGGGTATGTTGTTATACCCATAAAGACTGTAAAGCAATAGCTGTGTCAGTTCCTCTTAAAAATGATATGCTTTCATCTTATGTCTTAATGTAAGATCGTCTTTTATAGCAGATGTTCTGGGAGTGCTCCCTCCCTTACGCAATGGCAGAAGCATACCAATGCTCCTAGAGAGGTTTACCTTTCAGAGATGACAAGTGCTAAAAGAAAAGGGGGGTGTGAACAGGTTTATAATCTACATCACAGATATGTGGTAAAGGGTTTTAAAATATACTGTGTAAGGAAGAGGAGAAAAATCAGACACATTAAATAAAATCTATATAAATAGTAACAGTGAAGTCATACAACGATCTTTAGCAAAATAAGCCCCGCTAAAGCAGACCATGAGCAGTGAGAGCCTGCTATTTCTTATGGGATGCAGTGATAAAGAAATTACATACTTATTTGAGAGGAACATAAATAAAGATTAATAGGTTAATGAGTTATTTTCCTTTCATTACTATACTATTGTACTTTATTATAATTGCTTTGCACTCATTTAATTAAATTTGAACTAGGGCCAACACAAGATAATTTGTTTTCCCTGTACTAAACAATGAGTATGCAGATTGGAAGTACTGAAGCAGTAATCAGCCCTCTGTTTGCAACACTTTTCTACTCTGAGTAGACATTATAATTGATAATTTGATTGTTGCAGCACTCTGTGCAATATATTTTAAAGCAACATTAACATAATGGAAATTATGTTGTGTGCCTAATCCGAGCTTTTCACTGTGTAAGTATATGACTCCCATTCTGTACTGAATTAGGGCACTGTGCACCAAACACGCATACAACCTTTACATACCTCATGTTGGAATAGAGCTGTCTGCTTCTGCTCTCCATTCAGTGTCTTCCCTATCAAGATCTATCATCTATGTTGTACCCAAAAAGAACTAAAATAGTTAAGCTAAGCATTTCAGTGAAACCTGATTTGTTCTGACAGAAATCTGTCATTAAAATTAAGAAGATTTTGCATAGTTGCTTTACAATTTTTGCATTATTTCTAAGGAAGGTGTTTATCTGGCTCATTAGAATTTATCTTTCCATTGTCCCCTTTGAGTTTCTGAGAACCCTAATAATGACTCAGATGTCAAGGTAGGAGTTTTCAATGCCTTTAATATAAAAAAAGTTATCTGAGGCTCTCTTTTTTTTTGCATATATATATATATATGACTTGAGAAACAGAGTGTATTTTTTTAAATGTTCCACAAGAATGAGAAGAAGGCTGAGGTTCTGTTTGATCTCTTCTGTATCCCAACCACATGCCCACCATGTGGGTTTAACATGTTGTTTGCTGTTGACTGAGGAGTTGGCCTGACCCATTGCAGCCCTGAGGATGGTGGGACAGTCCTGAGCAGTTGTGTGTGACCTCAGCCAAGGTTACCTTGCCTTTCAAGTCTGGGCCACAAAAAAGTAGTGGAAAATCAAAGTGGAGTGAGTGATGGCTTATAAAAGTATGCCAACTTTGTTTGTTTTCTGACAAAATGAGTAGCTTTGCTTGAGTAAATATTTGAGTCACCTCATTTAATATTTGCCTATTTACTTTATGACCTGAAGTGTCCCTGTAATAGAAAGGTGAGTTGTGGGTTTTCAAAGTAAGTTCAACTTGTTTGAGAAAAGTGTAGTGGAGAGTATTTCCCTTACTGTCTTTTAGAACTGAACTTGCAAAGTCCCCTACAATCTTTTTTATGTCAAGAATCCTAGTGAATAATGATGATTAGCATTTTAGAGAAGTCATGATGAGGTTAAATATGCCTGTTGGTCTGGCTGGAGAGCAGTGCAAGTGAGTGTGGAGTGGTCCAGGCTGCCTACACAGACTTCTTTTGTTCTGCACTGAGTTTCCACAGGAAGTGTTTGAAGGAGACAGGAAACCTGACAGGCTTGACTTCATTTTTGTTTTGTTCTAGTGTGTCATTCCTTTTTCTTTTGTTGGTAATTATTTAACATCATTATAAAGCTTAATATGTTAGGAGAGATGCCACTAAAACACTCCTGGAGCTCAGAGAAAATTAGAGGCAGTACAGAAGAAATGAGTGGTGTTACCTGCATTTAAAAAGGGGACAGAGAGTGCTCCTTATATTGCCACCCAGCTCAAAAAACAATTGATCCTCTAAGATGTTCTCATTGTCCATCACCATGGTCTGAGACTATGTGCTCCACGTTGATTCTTTTGGAATTTCTGCAGTTTCCCAGCTGTGTAAGAGGTACTTGGGCAATCCTGCCCCAGATACTTTCTCTCTGACAATACTGAATTTTTCACTAATTTTGGTCCTCGAGGTCTATTTAAAGTCCAGAAATAATGAGGTGGACTTTGGGTCAGTAAGAGGAGATGGAGCTGCCTGGCAGTGGTGAGGCACTGTGTGTTGGGAAGGAGCTGGGAAGCCTGTCTTAGACAAACTTCTGTACATTAGGGCGGAGGAGAGCTCCTCTCATCTTCATTCAAAGCCTGTAGGCTGATTTCTTTCCCACAGATAGTAGCACAAAACACAGGAGCCTTTTGTAACTTATCTACTCTGAGGCCTAACCAAAGTCTGCTGAGTCTTAATAAAGGTTGCAGTCATCCCCAGTGTGCTTCAGTTTTGCAATAAAGGTTAGTGCATTTCAATAACTTTGGAGTTTTTCAGAGACAGGTTTTGCCTCAGCAAGAAGACGTGGGATCCATGAACAACAGAGCATCGTTTAGTGTTCATATCAAGGAGTGGTGGGATTTTTCCACACCACCTTAGAATCTGTTATGGTGGATTATACCTTCAGAAAAACTAATTTATAATGTCTCAAGTAGAAAGTGGATCATAAGTGCTCTCTCTTTTTGTACAAAGCCACTGCTGTCAGTGCACAAGGAAATTCCAGGGAGGTTTCTGTTTTCCATTTACCGTACTTTTCAATTGATTGGTCAGTGGTGTGTATCCTTTTTCAGTTTCTTTATTCCCTCTCTTTCAGACTTGGAATATCATTGCCTGAAATCCTGAGGATAACATTATAGATTTCTTTTTATTTCACACAGAGACCTTTAAACACACAACACACCTGAATTGCCCCTCCATCTGGCTTTGACTCACTCTGGGTGTGTAACCCAAATCACAGACTGAAGGCTACAATATTGCTCTGCACAATTTAAAAGGTTGGACTAAAAGGGGTACAATCCTTTTCATAGGTGTGCATAATAAGTATAGCATGACTAGAGATGTAAGAATGGGAGATCTTGATATGAGGTGTAACAACCAAGCTAGATTTATAATGAAATCAAAAAGTGCATGAAGAAAGAAAAGCTTTCAAAAGCATAAGGGGATCATGGATTGAAAATAAAATAGGAGATTTTCAAAGCTGAAGTTTTGTAGCTAGAGAATTATACCTGCCATCCAGTGTAGATATTTATGTGGGATAAATAAAATAGCAGTTGAGACTGTTGAAATGCATATATCAGTCATCTGTAAGATAAAGCTGGTGGGGAAGATTGAAAGATTACAGAACAAAGAGGAAAGTGTAAGTAAAAGGGAAAAAAATAAGTTTGTGCAAAGGCCAAGATAAATAAGAGATTTTCTGAATACACAAGAAATGAGGTCACTGGAGAATGCAGTACAGTTTGAGACGTTGCAAAGGTAACCTACCTTTGGTTGAGAAAAATATATTTTTCAGATGTCAAATGTTTTGACTCAGTTTTCTCAATGAAGATAAAGAGAACACAAAGAAGACACAGAAACAGAAAATGAATAAGGAGTTAAAATAGAGTCTGAATACTGACCATGTTTGTGAGAGATGACAGTATCATGGTCAAAAGATCTGTCACTGGTTTTAGTTGTTTTTAAAAGAAGTTATTGTACAATCAGAAAAGGTTCAAACCTGATGGTAGTATGGTACAAGGGCAGAAAGACCTTAGTTATTTGTTAAAGTTAGAGAAAGCAGGCTTGTAGAAGAAAAGAAGTTAAGAGGTCATCTCACTGAGTCAGAATTCTGAAGGGAATAGGCAGGATAAATGCTACCAGGTTAGTTGAACTCTTTTGAGATGCAAGAACAAAGGAGCATGGAGTAAGAGAAATCGATAGCACCTATATTTATTTGGAATTTCTTGCACAAACTGGTAGCAATTGCATATACAAAATATTTCACTAATGACGAAGCAAGAGGAAATAATTGAAACAATAATTTAAAGGGTTAGTGTATCTAAGGTTTTAAAAGTGTAGACATTTAACACTAACATGTACAGTAAGCTGTTTTCTTTGCAAATAACTGCACATAATCATTTTGCAAGGCAGCTTTATTGGAATAAACAGTAAAAGTGGCAGAAAAACTTTTATTTAAAAGTTTGTGTTTAGAGGTGGTTATAACTGTGGTTATTGGAAATATGCTTGCAGTGATTCTCCAGCAGCACATGTAAGTTGCCTGTGGAACGAAGGAGTAAAAATTACAAAAAGATATTTTAGTGTCTACCATTTACCCTGTTTGAAAACATGTACAGCAGACGGGATTGTGTCATCAGAGGAGTTATTTGATTTTTGGGGGGATTTTTTTTTTGTTGTTGTTAATTTAAGTTTACATGTGTGTAGAGGAGTATACAAATACGTATATACAAATGGTATCAAAACCCACAAATTTGCCTACTGTACATCTGAAGAAAAATTGTGAGAGCACTTTAGGGATGGGTGCTCCCCAAGACCCTCCCTGTTTAACCAGGAGTTCCCCCTATGCTTCAGCCATGGTCCTCTTCTGGAACACAGCACTTAATGGAGAAGTGCAAACTGAAATGTGAGGTAGAAGGGACAGGAGAATTTTTTTGCCAGAGACAAATAAACTGCCATTCAAATGGCAAAATGGAGAATTCTGTCTGTACACAGACTAACATGTGCTGTGTTTGTTGTCATACTCAGGAATCGCTCCAGAGCTCAGATGAGGCTGTAGCATCCTCCCTGAAAATAGGAGCCTTTCTGCCAGAGTGATGATGGATCTTCAGATTCACTCAAGGAAATAGAAAACTTAATCTCCACTAACTGAAGCTTGGGTATCATGCAAGACCACTTCCATACATCCAGAGATGACCGCCTCTATAGAAACTGTCAGCAGAGGTCCCTATGGTCTGCTGAAACCTGGATCTTCCATTTTATTGGAAGGATATGAAGATGGGCATAAAGGTAAGTGAACAGTAAATGATGAAGTACACTGAAGAGTGGAGAGTGGTGTGTGATTGTGAAGGTGATTGAATACTGAATTGCTGTACATTGAAGCAGTTAGGAACATTGATTACTCCAGATTTTAAATATTAGTGGGGGAACATCCACTATCCAGGACATATACTTCTAGGATGTGTGCTTGAGAAATTTAAATATATATGCATAACCCTAAAAAACACCTATAGACTCAGAACCGTTCCTGAAACTTGTCTAAATTGCATTTTCCTTCACTAAGCTCATAGAAAAGATAAGATTTTCCCTTCCTTTACTCAGGCAAAGTGAGTTCCAAATTGGTTCAAATCCTGGTAATCCAGCCTGAAGAGCGAAATATTCCTGAAAAGAGGGGTTATGCTGTCCAGAGTACAGATCTATGCTGGGGCTGCTGCTCTTACAGGCACACCCGAGCCAGCTTTCAATTTGGCTGTTCAGGCAGTGATGTAGCTGCAGCAGCACAGAGCCACATAGGGCACACTGTTCACCCCGTTTTTCAACCATGGAACAACATTCACATCAGTGAATACAGTGGAGACATACCCAGAATAAGAATGTGATTTATTCTTTCAATGTGAGAAGCAACTATATGTTCAACAAAGGCTTTCCTTAGACTAATGGCCAAAGTAGGCCCCAGTGCAGCTCCTCTATAGACTGAGAAGAAAAGATTGTTTGTTGAGGCTCAACTGTCCCCAAAACCCAGTCTGCTGAGTGGATTCTGTCATGTATGAGGTCTCTGCTCACTTCATTGTCACGGGTGTTTCCACGAGCCTGCCATGCACGGCATAACTGGGGAATTTACTGCAGCAGTTGCTGATAGAGCAAATAATTCAAAGTCCTGTCACAGCTTGGAAAGAACAGATGACTACTATAAACCAGTTTAATATATCTAAGATATTGTTTACCGATGGAGTACAGGACAATGTGATTTTTCAATAG
Source organism: Formicarius rufipectus (assembly GCA_013399695.1). Classification (NCBI taxonomy): domain Eukaryota; kingdom Metazoa; phylum Chordata; class Aves; order Passeriformes; family Formicariidae; genus Formicarius; species Formicarius rufipectus. The sequence continues at coordinate 397,135 of VXAU01005767.1, read as the reverse complement.
ACCCTCTCATTCTCAAGGAATGGCAAAGCATTTAATGAAGGAATGAGTTAGAGTTGCGGTTGTTCAGTCCAGAGCAATGGCTGGTTTAGCCTTTCAACGCAAAATCATTATATGCTCAGCAGTAGCTCACAGAGCCATGGCCAGTAAGGGCTGTCATGCTGAGATGGGGGACACTGGCCCTGACACTCTCTTTGTCCCCTCAAACTGTTTGTGGTATTGCTTACTCTCTCCTCGGATGGGTACCAGAGGAAGAAAGAAGGAAACTTTTGTTAATTCTTCGGCTTTCCCCAATACCAGTGACAATAACTTTGACCATGTGGTGCCTCTAATTGTGCATTGAAAGGGTTGTAGTAGGTTGAGCTCTGATCTGCATGTAGGAACTCTGTTCTCCACAACTGCTTTCTTGGTCAGCATGTGCCTCCTGTATTCTTGTGAAACAAATACGTGCTCTTCTGCTCCAGTGTGGGTAGCTACCCTTCCTGAACAGTGGAAACAGCCAAGGAGTAAAAGTACATAATTTGCTTTCCAGGGAGACTTGACTTCAGCTGAATTTCAGTGCCAGTTATGCATATACTTCATGCAAACTAATGCTCCTGAAAATTGCTGCTCTTTAAACCCGGTTTATAATATCACACATTTTGGATGCTACTCATTTCAAGTCTTTTGAAATACTGTTTTAATTCACATATCTCTAGCACTGATTCTTGGATGTAATGTTGCTGTGTTCTTTGCCTTTCTTAGTATTCAGTTTAGGCTGTCATTACAGAAATGTAGGACCACTCTTCCCAGCAGTGAGGTCTGTCTCACCCATGTATTACAAGGATGTGATGCAGAGCAAATGACTGTACTTGCACAACCAGCTTGCATGTTTGAACTGGACATTAGCATAATTTTGGTGCTTGCATAATTTGTGGTGCACTTGACTGGAAGTGTAAGGTGGCAGTCATTGCTCTAAAATAAAGGTGGTCAGCTGAAGAAGGCAGTGGAAGTCTGGGGAGCTTGCAGAAGGGAATGCAGGGAAACTTGCAGAAGAAGGGGTAAAATGCATGTATTCAGTTGGCTAAGGTGAAGCTCAGTTATAAACCACATGCTAAAGCAGAGACTAGTCCAAAAGTGGCTGAAACTGCTGAGCCAGAAGTTACCCCATTTCAGTTTTCCATTAATGGTGGAAATGTAGAAATTAGTTGGACTGACATTATTCTCCTTCTGTTTGCAAATACTACCAAGGTGGCATTGAAATTACAACTTTTAACCTTTGAGAACTATATGGCCTGAAAAGAAGGGAATGGCTTTTGTCCTGTGCTGTCATCATCAGGGATACTCAAATCACCCTCCTTAGTCTGCAGCAGACAGTCTAGTTTTTATAATACTCTGGGAACCTGAACCACAGTGTGGTTAAACAAAGGCTAGCAAAGCTTGCCGAGCAGATGCACAGCCCTGGACGTTGCAGGCAGTGTGGCTCCTCTGCCCTGCAAATCCTGACTTTCACTCTGTGGCAAATGAGGCAGAACTCCATGAGCAGTCTATGTGCCCATGGTATCCCTGTTGGGGCACTTTGGCTTTACAGCAGCAACATGCTGCAGGTAGGCAAATGTTGGGTTTCTGATGGAGGTGGCTGGAGGCAGAGTTTCATTCCAGAATGCCCTGCAGTTTCTCCTGGTGTCCAGCTTTCAGCGTGGGCTGGTGCCTTGATGAGATTCTGACTTGGGTTTTGTCACAGTGTCAATGTGTCACATGCTTGACATACACTGTCGATGTGCAGCTGGCAAGGGACAAAGGTGCCGTGGCATCGTGGGCAGGAATGGCTGGGATATGGTGGCAAACTGCAAAAAATCTGGAAAGACCTGAGGGAGATTCCTCAAGGGACAGGTAAGGATTTATGGGAATCACCAGCTACCTGCAGTAACTGCTTTGGAGCTGCTGGGATCTCACTCCATTATTAATGAGGGACACTGTGTGCTTTTCTTCAGTGTCAGTTTTCTGGTAATTTTAAAAATACAAATAATAATAATAAAAGTAAAAATTTCCATTCCAGTTTTTCTAATATTTCGACTTGCTGATTCTTCAGGCAACTCACAGGTGTCTGGGAGCTTTGTCTTGAATAAATACATAACAATAGAGTATTTGCAATATTATTTTCCTTGTTTAAGATATCCTACACTGAAGCTGTAATACAGCAAATGTGGGGAGCTAATAGACTTTTTCTGAGAGTCCAGAATTTGCTTTGCCTAGGCTTTTTAAGCTGAATTACCACAAATCCTTCAATGAGTGAGTCTTAGGACAAATACTAAACATGTGAATTTTAAGTTACTTGTTGAAGAGGATTCATCTAGAATTTATTCTGAATGGGTAAAAATGAGATTTTGCAGATGATCAATTATTTCCACTTATCCCTCACAAAGAACTACACACACTGACTGCTGAAGTCAGTAAGAACCAACAAAAGAAACCAAGTCTAGGCGCTTAACAATAATTACTCACATAAATACTCTGAATTTATAGAACAGTAAGGTTTCATGCTTAGAGCACAGGACATGTTAATGGACCCCCAGCTTCGCTCTCCCTGTTCCAGCCCTTGCACACGATGCAGTGGTGGCTCAGCACAGAGCCAGAACCACTCTCCAGTCTGGATATTGGGTGGCCCAAACGTGGAGCCTCAGAGCAGGACAGAGATTGGGACTTCATGCTCCACAAATACAGAATTTCTTCTGGCTGGGCTCAGCTCTCAGAACTTGTTTGTCATGCAGGTTTTCTCAGATGTGGCTTGTCATGCAGGGCCTCACAGGTCAGTGTTTAGACATGTGAATGCTCTGGTCTCAATCCGTGTGGACAAATGCAGATTGATTGAGAAGACAATACCCTGAAGGCCTTTGATTCAATCAAGCACTTCAGCATATCCCTACCTTAAGCCATGTGGAGTATTTAGTTTTTAATGATGCACACATTTGAACAAAACCACAAGCTGTTCATGAGACTTCATGAGCAGAAGGAGAAGCTGTGTTGGTCAGCTCTTTTCTCTGCTGGAAATCATTCATTCAGGTCACCCTTTTACTATGAAAGTATGGAAGCAGGAATGAGTCATGCTGAGAACTTAAGGGGTAGGAGTTGCTCCACTGCACACAGAATGTGGAAGAGGGGTGTGAGGGTGGGGAGAAGAGCTGCTGCACCCCCTTGTTCCCAATCCCTGACCCAGTGCAGGGATGGATCCCAGACCGTCTGTGTCGTGGTACGGAATGGGGTTGCTCCAGCCAGGATGCTGCATCCTTGTGAGAGACTGGTTTCAATGTACCTCTCTGTGACTGCCACCCCTCCCCTGGTGGCCCTTGGTGTCTCTGAGGCTGTGCCTGTTTTCCCGTGGGCACTGCAGGTGGAGCTGCCCCATCCCCGGTCCCCACTGAGGGTGCTCTGGGTGGAAGAGAAACTTGCAGAGCTGAGGCTGTGACTGCTGCGAAGGAAGGGTGTACATCAGCAGCTGGCTGGATGTCATTGAGAGTGAAGGAAGGGGGGGAAAAAAGCCAACAAAAGAAGTTTTGGAAAAATCCTTCTCGAACAATACCTGTTGTGGGAACTGAGATGCAAACATGCTATCCTTTCATTTCTGCCACAGTTCTGAGTACTTCATTAATAGTAAACTTGGTTGGGAGAGTGACAAGATGGGAGCCAGCACCATAATTACACACTGCTCTTTTTGTGAGGACTGCCACGAAAGCAACGCTGTGTTCTCATTTTCTCCAAAGACAAGCAGGGAAACAAATTTCTAACACCTTGCCCTCTGTTACAGCTGGATGCTGTTCCAGGATGACATGAATCAATTAAAAGTAAAAATGTAACCCATAGAAACATTATTCAGTAGACTTCATACAAAAGAAGGCATTTCTACTTGGCTAATTAAAGGATAATGGGAAAAAATTGTGTGTTTTTGGCAGTAGTTGTGGAAGTACATTGTTTCTTCCTCAAAAGTCAGATCATCATAGCAAACACAATTAACAAAAGGAAAATGTTTCCTTTTCCTGGAGTTGGCTAATTAAAAACTTTCTCCCTCATCAATTCACTGAGCACCAAAGGAAACATTCCATGGCTTTTTAGTACCTGGAATGCCATATTTATTTTTCAATTGGAAAACCTGTATTCTAGTGAGCTCCCATATACACAGCTTACCTGGACTCTTTAAATAAAGCAGTGATCATCTTTATCATTGCTCTCTTGACTTTGTTTCAACATTCTTTTTAATGCAAATTTCCTAATCTAACTTGTAAAACATTTAGTATTTAGAATATACTCCTTTAAGATCCATCAAAAGAGGCAAAGCTGCATAACAATGCCCGGCGCTGGAGCATTGTGAGCCTGCTACAAAGGAATGAGGTGATTCTTTCTTTCAGGTCAGAAGGTCAGGCTTCACTGCATTAATTTTGCTGAGTCTCTTTGTTATTTATAACAAACAAGGTCATTTATTTTCATTTCCTTGTTTCTAATTGCATGCATCTCCTTTGGAGTATGAACTCGGTAAACAGGTGGCTGAAATGCTGGGGAAAATGCTTGAAGCTGTTCCAGAAAAAGGGCATGTCCCACACTGGTAAAGCAATTTGATGAGCTAGAGATTTAGTCATAGCAGGATGTGCACCTGCTTGAAAGCAAACACACTTCTCTTTGGCACACACAGATACATGCAAATTAAAAGTGATTATTTCACTCTGAATGGTGGGTTGATATTTGATCAAATTTAACATTGTATATTTTAAATAAAGCCTTGGTGTATATTAGTGAAATACCATCTCTCTTCAGCTGCTTTTGAGTTTTTTTTCAACTTCTCTTTGAGTATTACAACTAAATGATATTTCTTCACTAGCTGAGCCTACAAAAAGAGTATGTCTCTGGAGGAGAACTTTCTCAGGGAATCTTTATGATGAGAACTAACTCCATGCACTGAAAAAAAAAAAAAAAAAAAAAAAAAGGATAATGAAAGGCTAGATGTTTGACCGACAAGGAATAAACCAGATCTTAAATTTTTTATTCTAAAACGAATTCCCACAAACTAAAGGGCACTCATTGGAGTGATAGCAGTATGTCTTTTTAACCCTATAAGACCCACATTTCCAGGCAGCCCAAACAGAAGTCCTAAATACATTCATAGACAGCTTTTGCCTAGGTAGCTGTTGAATTTGCATTTCAAAACACAGGCAGTGCATGGCTAAATCTGTGACTGCTTTGTCCTGAGAGATGAGCTACACTATTGGGCTACCTTGATTTTAGGGGTAGTCCAGAATATAGTAGGAAGCAGTAATTGTCTGGCATGACTGAGCTCCTGTTCTTGCTGGTTGGGAACAAGTCCAGAGCTGAATCCATAAGGGAAACAGAGGGAGCTATTTTAGCAAGGTCTTCTACTTGCCCAGAGAACAGGAGGCATCATGCCCTCTGTTCACAGGCTCTGCGTGAGCTCTGGAGCTTAAGAAACTGTCCCTAAGGGAGGGGAGGAAAGCTGGAGAGATGAACATGCCATTCCAAGGGACAATTGTTTTATCCATTTTCTAAGACTGGGCAGTGAGGGGTTGTTTGGAGGAGGCTCCATGAGGTGCACATATCCTCCTCCTTCAATTGGCCTTTTCTGCAGATTATTTCCTAAGGTGGGGCAATTTGGTTGTAAGGATTATGCCACAGCTTTCATTGCTTAGGCTGCGAACTGTAGCTGTTCTATGAGAAGATTACTGTCCTGGGCTTCTCTTTCCATGCATATGAAAATACACTTTGTAATTTCAGGGAGAAAATATCTTTAAATGGTATGTTAGAGCAAAGAAAATATTTGTCTCTCTAAAAATGATAAAAATCCAAACCCTTTCTTTAGCAAAAGATTTGTTTCTTGAATGCAATTATAAATGTCATTGTACATTCTTCTTGACTTCAATGCTTATCTTGAGGAGTTCTGTGAAAATAAATTGTTTTCATGAAAGCAGAGAAGCCATTTGAAAAACACACTGTCTCAGAAAATTGTTCCTGAAGCAGAGGTCGTTCTCTCACTCTAAAAGAAAGAGAGTATGTTTTAGAAAACAAACCAGGCAGCCAGAAAAAGCTCTTTTTATTTTTTTTTTTTCAGACACTTCATTTTAAAAAGCAATGTGTAAATCACATGGAAAATTCTGCATTGATTATTTTGACTGCTGTAGAACCCTGGAATAATGAAGTAGAAACAGGCTTATATCAAAGAACATTGCATTTAGTAGCAAATTGGATTCTTATTTTACTACTGATTTTTTAATTTTTTTTTTAGATTTTGTTTTGTGATCAGATGTTTTATTAAATATTAACCATTCATGGATATGAGGACTGATTCTTTAAGAACAGCTTGGCACATGCTGTTCATGAGCTTGAGGAAATAGTCTACAGAACTGGAATCCGCCTTTGGCTTTTCAATGTTGAAAATGTGGGCCATTGAGATGGCAAAATAAACCCCCCAAAACCCTCAGCTCTATAACTGAACATAAGTTCTGAATGAAAGTATAGCAGTCTCTTTGGGAAATGTGATTGCAGTCTTCAATCACACTTTCAGAAACCTGTTTGTCAGTTTTAAGTCTGATGAGTTTATGCATGTGTCTACATCCCAAACTCTATTGTACAGGTACTAATAAAATAGTGCTTAATTTTTTTTAATTTTCAGCTAGAATTATGCTGCTATTAATACCAGAGTTATTAATATACTATCAGAAGACTACATCATTAATTAGGAGACCTAAAGGATAACTAATGGGTCCTTTGGAAGATTACTCCCAGTTATGGTATGGATCTTATCAAAGTATAGCTGTATGTGCTCAGTTCTATCAATTTTTTTTTTTTATATGTTCATATTCTCTAGAATTGGTCACTAATTACATTATAACCTGTGCTAGCAGAAGGTCTGATACTAATATCATGGGAAGTCACTAACATTTCAAAGGGACATGATGACAGCAGCATTTTTCAATAATGACTTTTGTTTTTAAGGCATGACTGTAAAACTAGACATGACTTTTTACCTTGTATCTTGTCAGCATGTCATCAAGTCCTTCCTTGGCTTCCAGGAGATGACCAAGAGCCCATCCCTTCCCCAGCCACCAACACAGGATGAGCATTGTGGTCACTGAGTGTCCACTATCCCTTGGTGGCTTCCGGGGACAGCCAGGGCACTGCTCCCTCTTCCCAGGGTGACTGTGCTTTATAGTGCAGGGTGTGCACCTGAAGAGTATCAGAGGTCACAGAGCTGTAGGCATGTTTCATTACCTAATAGAACATTGGATGAAACTCAAACTGAAAAACAAGCATGAGTGAATCTGTTGCAGATACAAGGGTTAAATGTAACCTTTCTCACCTGGAAAAACTCTCCACCGTATCTCACTAAGACTTTTCAGATATGTTTCAGTAATGAGACTTGGTTCTACGGTAAAATCAAAGTTTCCTCCTGACAAATTCCTCTGGAGTAACACAGAAATTTAAAGAAGGATGTGGATTGCTTATGGTGAGCATATTTTTCTTTCTGTAGATATTGTCCTTGAAAATTCCTTTAAAAAAGTTGATACAAATAACATTTTTTACACTCTTATAATAATTTCAGCAGTTTAAATTAAAAAAATATATGAATGTGGAGAGAGCTGGAGGAGAAAAATAGGAACACGCCACACAGCTTTATATTAACAGATGATATAAACTTTATATATTCACACACAGAGTGCCATCTCTAACTAAGTTTTACTGTCTTTCTCTAAAATGGCATCCCTGGAAGAAAGGAATACACTGCCGCAGTTTCTTAGCTTCAGTTAGAAATTTTATTCTTTAATGCTAATCTAGAAATGACAGTGTTCCAGTCATTGTTCTCCTGAAGTAAATTCTTACATTACTGGACAGTTCTTTTTCTGTTTTCAGTACTGTAATCAGTTTGTTTTTCAACGTGGTCTTTATCTCACAATAACTGTGTACTAGTATGTGAGGATACTGTAACACTGCAGTCAATAGCAACAGGATATTCACTCTGCCAAAAAGTAATCCTATATTGTCCATTACACACAGGTTATTTTAGAAGGTTGTGGAATACTTTCTTTAAAGCAGCAGAAACCTTTTTGCAGTAACATAGTTGAACAGTATTAGTGGTTGTCTCCGCTCTCTAAACAACTTAAAAACCCGTTTTTCTGATGAAATATGGTTAGAAATATTGTATGTGATTTGAGGTGGTAAAACACTTCAGGTAAAGAGACTTCAGTAATCCACAGAAAATATCAAGGCAGGCACATGTAAATATTTGAAAAGTTAAATAATTTTATTTTTTTCCCTCAGTTTCACAAAGTAATGCATTTCCTGACTTGCGCCTGAAAGAACTAGAATTTTCACAAACAAAAAATTTGCATTTGTGATATATTTTTTTTCCCCTGCAACAATCCGTACTTGTATTGTGAAATAGTGATATGCATTTTCAAGGAATGGCTATAGGAATAGTTTTTAAAAAATCCTTTGATCTGTAGTTCTCTAGTTGTAGCAACCAAGACAAACAGAAGGTAAATGATCATCTGGCAGACAAGAACTAACTCCAGCTCCCCTGATTATTTGGCTTCTCCCATCTGCTGGCTGAAATTTTCTCCTTTACTGCAGGAAATGTAGTCAGTGACTAATAGGTGTTTATTGATCTCTGCTTGAGATACTTTCTGAGAAATGTAGATATCAATGAATATTTGATCTGAATTAATGTTAAGAACAAAAGTTTTTTCTTTATGGCCTCATTTATATAGGATATTCATGCCTGCCTGATCACTTACAAGTGCCCGCTGATTCTACAACCTGATGAGAAGGGTACTTTAGTGACATAAACTCTAATGAATTAATATGCTACTATCTATACTTTTTCTTAGCCAAAAGATACCAGTGTAGTTGTTGCTTTGAAGGGTAAGTCAAAATATCATTGATTCTCAGCAACTGTACTTGGTAAGTAGAATATACGTCTAATTCAAAGCCCATTGCAATCAATTAAAGGGACTTTCTATTGATTTGAGGAGCCTTTGGATTCTTTTCTAACCCAGAACTGGTTGGTGCTGTCTGTCTTTCTCCTTCTGTATCCCATCTCTTTTGTGTTGTGCCCTTCCACCCTCCCCATGTGCTCTGGGGGCAGGGGCTACGACCCTCTTCCTTGACAGGTGCCATAAGGGATGCTGTATTCCTCTGTTTTCCCTTGTTCCTCAGTTCTTACAGGAGTCAACAGACATGGGGTAGGAGACTAAAGGAGCAGATGGGCCCTGAGGGAAACAGGGAAGTGCAAAGCATGCCTACGAAGGGCCCCAGAGGGCCAGAGCACACACAGGGACAGGGACACGGAGGGTGCGCTCCCTGCCTGGGATTTGGAAGATGCTGTGAGCATGCTGGATTCTAGAGTGGTGACTACTTCTCTCTCTCCCCTTATCTTTCTCTTTTTCTTCTCCTGTCTTCTTCTTCTCAAAATACCTTGTAAGCCAGACCAAAAATATTCCACTAAGTGTCTTGTGTCTCAATTAGTTAAAGTTTGCTGAGTTAAGTCTGTGAAGTGCCTTACTTTGGATGTTTTCAAATTTGCCAAGTACCTTATTCTACTTGAATGTTCTAAAGTTTGCAGATAATATTTGTTACTGAAGGTCCCGAAAATTTGGTTGTTTCTCCTGCTCACAGCCCAGGGTAAATCCAACAACCTTCCCCTAAACCCCCTGAGGGGGCCTGGGCAACACACACGGACCTTGCACTGTGGAAATGAATTTCAGGTCTTAACGTTGACTTTGCACTGTAAAACTAGAACGAAGAGTTTCAGTCCAGCCTTGGCTCATTCCACCCCTTCTCCCTCATCTTCCTGCCCCCTCCCATGCTTGCTGTCTTTGCCAGCAGGAGGGAACTGTGTGGCCAGGGACAGGGGCATTGCTGAGGGGCTTGTGGAGGACTTGGCTGGGTATCTCAGCGTTTGGGTTTTAGGGACCTGGTGTGACTGCTCTGACCTCTTGAGATTCCTTCCTGAACCGGTGATTTGTTGGAGTTAATCTCCCAGTGCCTTTGACTTCTGTGTGGTGATGACAGAGAAAATGTTCCTGAGAGACTGGTACTATTTCCATGTGACAGACTGGGAGGACACAGGCTTTGCAAAGTAGTTTGCAGACACTGTAAAAGGTACCAGTTTGTTCTGGTACAAAAAATAAACAAGAAAAAAGACTCGCCGGGGTTGTGTGGGAATCAGCCAGGCCTGGAACATTTCTATTTACCTGTGCAAGTTGAAAGGTTTCTGGGTAGCAATGAGAATTTGTGCAGGCACATATTCAAGTTTGTATATGACTGATTCACTCAATACAATTTCTGTGCTTACATCAGGAAAGCAGTTTGAGTGTTCTTAATGGCTTTTAAAATTGAATTGTGATGATGAGTCAGAAGAAAGTATAGCTGAAGATGGAACAGAGTCACTGTTGCTGACTGAATCATAATTGTTGGCACCAGTAGGCATACATTCAAACCTTTATGGAATAAGGCTTTTCAAAAAGTTTCTTCGAAATTGAGGCTACCCAGGTCCAGGGAAATTACTGGTGTACTCCACTTACTGTAGACAGATACTTGCTTTTATTAAACCAGCAGAAAAGAGGGGAATATTGCTCAAAATTATAGATACTTCATACTTCCAATTACTCTGAAAGTCAAAAAAAATAGAAGTAGAATCCAAAGCCATATTTTTATTGAAGGAACTTAAGGAGAATAGCTTGAGAGAAGAATTTGTTGGACTCCCATCAAGCATCATGTATGTAAAGTTATAAATACTTTGGCTCATATTCCATCTTTAATGTACTCCTGAGATAAATATATTCTAATTAATAAACAGGAATGATGTCATGCATATGGATTAAAAGTCTAACAGAGGTTACTCAAGTTTAATTTTTTAATAAACTACATTAAAGAGGTGTTGGGAAAGGAAAACACATGCCTAAATCTTTTGTTTATAAAATTAAAAAAAAAACCTCTGGTACAGTATCATGTAAATAATTTTATTTAAAACCACAAATTAGCATATATAACCCATTTTCTCTTCAGTTTTTCTTTAGCCCACTTATTAATTTCACTGTGGTCTTACTAGTCCTGCAAAAGATGTTGGGCACTAAGCAGAGATAACAAAGCAAGATTACGCTTGGGAACTGGAACTTTTTTTTCTTGGAAATATCAAATTTCTATGTTTTAGTCTCAAAATTGTATAAACAGACAGTAGTTCAAGACTTTTTGTTAAATGATACTTTAGGGATAATTGTTTTGCCTAGCTTGAGTGTAATTTTTTCAATTCTGTCTTATTCTGCTCCAATTTTACATTAACCTTCTGAGCCAAAGTTAGTGTAAAAAATGTCAAAATGGAGTATTTTGAGGTATTACTCTTATTTTCAGAAGCAACTGTATTGGAAACTGTGTATCCTTTTAGAATACTTGAAATTAGCATTATTTACATCCCCATTATTTACATAATTCCGGATCTTAAGCCTCCTGCATCAGTGGCAATAGCTGTCTGCCCACCGGAGCACCTGGTGTGCCTCCCACTGGCCACCTCAGCCAAGTACCTTATTCTGCGGGGCAGGAGATGGAGCGGGGCTGGTCAGCAGGGGCTGCCCTGCCAGGCAGGGGCTGCGCAGCAGCCAAAGCCACCCATGTGCTGCCCATACAACACATGGGTCTGCAGCCTTTCAGCGGCTGGTTGCAGTATGGCAACAGAACTAGAGCCGATGCTTGGAATCATTTGCTGTTCATTCTTTACTGGAGCAGTTTCCCTCTGAATTCAGAGGGAATGTGCTTTCAGATTTTCTTAAAAGTGTAGAGACCCAGAGCTAGGCACTCTCTACTCATACAGAGCCCCAAAACTGGATGCCAATGATTTTTTCCTATACCTGAAAATCTGCTTATTCCAACATGTACAATTTGGTTTATGGAATTTTTTTTTTTTTTTACCTAAGTAAGAAAACAATGCAGTATTACTTTATTAACCTCAGTTGAAATGTTGTTGTGCCTGTACACTACCACTTTTCCATCACTGTGCTGTAAAATACTCTAATGCAATGTTGTATGCAGAAACAGCTTCTTTAGTGCCTTTTCCTGAACAATTTGTTTCCCTCAGGAGCATAAATAATTTTGGCCACAGGTATGGGGTGTGTCTGTATGAACACTCTGTGCTGTATTTTCCTTAACCATTTCCCCTCTAGCAGCAGAGTGTATCTTGCAGCCTTTTTCCCCTTTGGTTAAAAATGGTTGTCACAATGAATATGAAATTGGATTAGGCACTTGACAGAATTCCATGTAAATACAAATGCGTATCTATGTTTAATTCTGCTCTTAGTGCATGTTAGAGATCTTCACTTCAAAGTGATACTTCAGAAACAATATCCTCAATAAGGGTGATCTGGTATGTTCCTGTGCCACCAGGAGCTACTTGTGCCACCTTAAATATTGAGCATAAGACTTCTAGGAACGGAATTGGGAAGATGTTCCCTTTCTACATGTTGTAACTTTTGACTGTTTTACAGTTTGCTCCCAATGTGTGCAGACAGTGCAGAGTCATGCCTAGAGAGGAAGTGTGAGGCACTAAACTCTTGAGACAGGTGTCAATCAGAGACGGGACTGAGCATGAGACCAGGATGCCTGTCCCCAGCAGCCACATAGAGATGCACAGACCTTCAGAGAAGGTCTTGGTGCTTTTTTAGAGGTAAACCTTGTACACTTGTGTTATCACTGCTATTTTGGAGCCAAATGGCGTAAGTCTGGGGTGTACTTTCAGCTGTATTGTAACTGCCCAGGAATCTGACCTAGACCCAGAAGAGGTGATGCTCTCCTGGTCATAGAAGTCTTCAGTCAAGGACGTGTTTTCATCCTTCCCTTGCACCTTGTTAGCAGGGCCCAGCTGACGAAGTTAAGTGGCCTTTGCACTGCTTTAGTGTTTCTTCCAAAAGTTCTGGGGCAGGATTTCGGGTCAGAAAAGATCCATGCAAGGGAGCAGATAAGGCTGGGCAGTGTCTACGACTGACTAAACAAAAGTGGGTTATTAGCGGATTGCTCTGCCCCATCACCCGGAGCCTTGGCGCGTTCGGGGATGGTTTCCGTGAGGCAGGCCGCGTGGTTTAAAGTCCTCTTCTTGACACTACGTTAGCAAAATCTCCTTTCTTCTGCCACCACCCCGCCGCAGCAAGGGGCAGTGGCGTCAAGCGAGAAAGTACATC
>VXAU01005767.1:189566-383630 GCA_013399695.1 Formicarius rufipectus | reverse complement strand
TCCCTGCGAGGTGGACGGGCACCCACCTGGGGTCCGCCGCCCACCTCTCCTCTCATCCTGCTCTCTTCTCCTCCTTGTTTACCTGCACTTTTCCGCCGCCTCTTTCCCCGCTGTCCCCGCCGCCCCCCGGCGCTCGCTCGTCCCCGCTCGGGCACGCTCGGCAGCTCCGCTCCCTCCGTGCCCCTGCCCTGGGGAACGCACTTGAAGGTGGATCTATTAAATCTCCCGGCGGGCTCTCCAAGTGCACTTCTTGGACCAAACCTCCAGCATGGATGTAAGATTTTACCCGGCGGCGGCGGCGGGCAGCGCGCTCCCCGGAGACCCCTCCAACCTGGACTTTGCCCAGTGTTTGGGTTACTACAACTACAACAAGGTGATTATTCCCGCGGGTGTTAATTCCTCGTGCTGCTGCGCGGGTCGGTTCTCCGGGAACCGGAGTTGGTGCTCCGTCGGGGCGGGGAGATGCGGGGCTGCGGGATGCGCGGGGCGGGCGCCGCGCTCCGCGGGGCCGGGGGTGACCCGGGCACCGAAAGTTGTATGGCTCGGGGCCGGCGCCTCCTCCTGCCGCGGCTGCGGCTGGGCTCGCCCCGGGGACCCGCCCTCGGGCCGGGGCTCGGGCGCTTCAGAGGGCAGGCAGAGCCGGAGGAGCTCGGGGGCCGGTGGTGCTGCGGGGCCAGCGAACAAAGGCGCGTCCCGGGCGCGCAGCGTTCGCGGCGGGATCGGGACTTGCCGAACTTTCTTTCCCTGGGCAGGAGACGCCGCCGCTCCCGGCGTGTCCGGCACGGCCAGAAGGGAAAGGAGCCTGCCTCTGCTCTGCTCTCTCGGCTCATTCCGGCTTGTTATGGGCAGTTTCTAACTGGAGGATTATACAAACGGGAGGGTTATCTAAAAGTGCATCAGCTGCTGGCACGGGGTGGGAACGCTCTGGGTTGGCGAGGGATGTCAAGAGAAGTTGCGGTACCTCTTGTGTCTATTCACACCTTCGCTGCGGCGTCTGCAGCGCTTGGAGCACACGGTACAGCCAGGAGCAATAGTCATCTTCCAGAGCCTACCGTCGTTTACAGACTTACGTTTTAATAATACGGGAATGATTTGTTTCACAAATTACCCAGATCTGGGAAAGGCAAAGTTAAGAATGACACTGTGACTCATGCTATTTTGAAAAAGACTTAGCTGTTTGCACTGTGATGTGTCAATAGCACATTGAGCTATTAGCACTGGGCCCTCACACATGCACATAAAGATCCCTTTCACACTGTTTTTCCTGGTGCTGTGTTTGTCCAACCTCTGGGGCCTTTTGTGAGGCACTGTATGAGATGCTGGGGAGCAGAAACGGCTGCACCAGGGCTAAAATGACGTTAAACCTTGGTGTTTGTTGTTTTTTTTTTAAAGAATTCTTTCAAAATGAATAAAAGTTCGCCGAAAACACAAAGGTGACTTTCCGAGAGGGAAGTAACGCAGGCTGAAGCAGCGGCTGGGTAAAACTTTCTCCCGGAGATGGTGCTCCGAGCGCTGCCGTGTCCGTGTCCGTGGCGGTGCCCACGCTCCGGGCCCGCGCATGCGCCCTGAGCGCGGCGAGCGGCGCGCCGCTTTGTTAGCCCGGGATGGAGCGGGATGGGGATGATGGAGAAGGGATGCGGATGGAACAGGGATGGGGATGGGAATGATGGCGATGGAGTGTCACACCCCAGTCTGGGCGCCCTGAAACACGCGGCCGATGCCCCCTGTGCTCTGACACGACATCTAATTTTGGGAACCTGCGGTGCTTGCCGGCAGCCGCCGTGTTTACTGTAAATTTCTCTAGTTCGCCGACTTCGGTGTGTTATGCACGGCGTCCGTTCTTTCAGGCTCGGGTACTGGTTGCTGAATGGGGTCTTTTTAATATATATTTTTGACGTCCAAAATTTTTAATGTCTTCTGGATACCAGTAGTTTATGGCCATTAACTTGCTGCAAGTACACAGTTGTATATAACCTTTTGACTGTATTTACCTTCACCGTGCGATGAAAACACAGCATGCATTCAGAAAAAGTCTAAAGCAACTAACTTTTGACCTGCTAAGGAACACATTTCGATTGTTTTACCCCTGACTGTAATTTTGGCAAGTATCTTCTAGGCCAGGCTTCCAGTCTGCAGCAGAAAATATTTTAATTAACAGAGCAGAGCTCGTGATGCCTGTGTCCTATAATGGATATCTTTGTATGGAAAGGCCTGATCCGGAGCAGAGTGACACACTGTTGTGTTGCTATGAGCTCTTCATTGGCTCAGCTGGGAAAACAGCACCGTGGTGTACAGGTGTTTCAAGGACAGAGAAGGAATTTGTGAATGAGTTCCTAGAAAGGACAGTCTTAACTGCCTTAATCTAATCTCATTTTCTGCATTGTTTATAATCTGTAACTAAAGGAATCATTGTAAGTTTTGGAGGTTTTTTTTAATTGCTCTGATAAAAAGAGTGTATTTATTTTCAAATCTTGCCTTCCTAGCTTGCTTTCCTTGTATTCTGTCCTTTTCCCTGTGTTCCTAAGGAAAATAAATGATTGCTCTGTTAGGCACTGAGATGACCAGAAGGGACAGGAAAAACAGAGCTGAAATATTTACTCTGCTGAAGTAAATGGAAGAACTGTTATTGATTTCACTGGGGACAGTATTTCACCTCAAGTCTTTCTGAAGCTCATTTGAGTATCCTGCCCACTCATCCGTGCCTGCTTCATTGTTAGGAGCCGAATCCATATTCTCCTTGTGACAGTGACATTGCCAGTGACAACTGCTGGGAAGCAGTGTGATAGCAAGAGTAAACACATTGCGTGGTTGTGTATATGTGCAAAGGCAGAATTATTTATGTGAAAATACTCTCAGCATCATTAAGACATAGAGTTGATGGCATATGGCCCATGTATGGGAGATTGTATCTTGTATCAGTGTCTAAAAATATCGGACATAAAGCCTTTTAGTGCAAGTACATGGTGAGACAATGCTGCCTTCCACCTGCAGAATTTCCCAGGACTGTACATTTTTTTCCTTCAGTGGGTACAGCACCAGCAGGACTGTGGCAGACTGTCCCATGAATCACCAGGATCTGATCTAAGAGTGCCCTGAGGGGAACTACAACCGGGATCCTTGAGCTTGGAACAGGCTCAGGAGCCATCCTGGCCCCAACCTGCAGATGCCCTTCACTTGGATTCCATCCCCTCTGCTGCCTATGAGCAATGTTGCCCTTTTGAAATTAGTTGTCAGTACTGGATGAGTAGATCTAAGAGGTCTGATTTTGGATGTTTTTGAGGGGGGAATTACTCTTGAATATATGAAAGGCGTTTCAAAACAGCCTGATGTACTTGAATATCCCTGCCATCATTTGTAGTGCATCAGTTTCTAGAAGATTCATTTGGATTATTTCTGTTGAGACGGTGTGCAACATGGTATACATGTGTAGAGGGCAAAAGAGGAAATAAAGACACACAAGTACAGTGATTTGTCGAAGGTTACACGGTCGGTCACTGACATAATCAGGGCCACAACCAAGGTATTCTGAGCTTCAGTCCGGTGGTTTATGCTGAATCTCATTTGCTCTAATAGGATTACTTACATGTTTAAAGTAAAGCATGTGCTTAAGTGCTTTGCTGGATCAGGGCCATATTTGATAAGTTTTCAGTCCTGGTGTGAGAGTACACAACTTGACCCTGCCTGTGTCTGGCTGGTGGTGGTTTGGGATAACAGGGATCCACCTCTGCTTCATGGAGTTGCACAAGTGAAGTCATCGTCTGCTTGCTTCTAGAAGAATCCTGCTGCGGTATGCTAAAAAAAATTCACTAAAAAGCAGCTATAAAAATTACAGAAAGTTGAAAGAGACCAGCTGTTGCAAAACATTCTGCTTCTGTTTTGAGCCCTTTTATGGTTCTGCAGATGGAGAATGATTTTGGACATTCGCTACATTTGAGTAGCTTTTTCTAAACAAACTTTTTCACTTATTGAGTAAATTACATGTCTTATACTAAAAATATTTAGAGAACTACTATTCATCGTAGCACATACATTTTTTTTATTAAAGGAACTCTAATTCTTATAATACAGTTTGAAAAAAAGGAAAAGAAATCTTCAAAACCTAAACACATACAGCTCAGTGCTTGAGTTATCATTATATTAAATTCCAGAATCCTTACTTCATTATTTAACAGTCTACATTTTATAATGTTTATCTCTACTGCACAGATTGTCCTTGAAGGATACAGATTTCAAACATACATACCTTAATTTAGCATACGTATGAGAATGTCAGAGCTTGATGTTTTTGGCTGAAATATTTTTCATTTTGCAAAGGAAGCTTGGGAAGTTTATCTTATTCTTCCAGAGGTAAAGCAAAGACAGCAGTAGTCTAGTAGTATGCTAAACTGGGGCTCTAAGTCATTCCTCTTAGTGTGTGTTGTTAGGAAAAAATGGATTACAGTTATGCAAACAATTGGAAATCACTCTAGCAAATTTAGTGTGGCTCTATATGCATGGGTCTTCCTCTCCTACAGCAGATGGTGAGAGACAATGGGTGCATGTATGCTGTTAAGATGGAAAGCTCCATGCTCACTCATCATCTGCCCTGCAAATATGCTCATTTACATCTGGGCTCTGCTCTGGTGCAGATGGGTTAGTCTCTGGTGACTGGAGGCTGATGTGTGCTGTGCTCATCCTGTACCTACAGCCCGACCGTGGCCACTGTGGCCCCAGGTGTTGGGAGAGTGCAGAAAGCACCAAGTTGCTCCCCTAACATAGAGGTGTACAGCAGAGACACAAGTGTAGGTCTTGCTGGAGGCAGTTTAGGTAAGGGATTGGGAACTTTCTGTTGTGGTATCAACTCAGTAAATGGCATTTTATCTTCAGTATTTTCCACTGATTTTCTGGCACACGTGGCAAGTGTGCTGAACAGCTTCTGTCCCAGGGCAGCTGCTCCCTGGTCAGATATCTCAAAACCTCAGGACTCTGCAGGCATCTACTGCTAGGGAGTAAAAAAGTTCCCTAAGTTATTTGGCTGTCCAACTCAGCAGTAAAAATGTTGACTATATGATTCTTAGTCCTTGGAAGAGGAAGTGCAATGATCATAAGAGTATGTCCACCAGAATGCAAATTACAGTTTCTATCATCACCCCAGCTTGCATTATGCTGTTTTTCAGGAGCAGTCACCCCAGAGGTTTTAAGATGTATCTGAGGAGCAGACTGTGAAAGGAAACCCCTGTATGCCAAACAACTGTGCCGGAACCTGTGCTGCTCAGAATGAGCACCTGTAATGGTGATACTGATGGGATTGTGCAGTGTACAATTTTTCTGTTGCTCAAATAATGAAGCTCCTATACAGAATGTACCATTTGTTACCAAGACATAGGGAATTGCTTGTATACGGACTATACTTAGTAGAAGTGGATTTTTAGAACTATTTTTTAGAGATTTTCTTTACAATGGGTATTAGTCAGGTGCTTATAATAATGTATAGCAGTATATGAAGAGTTTGAATGTATTGCTTAGAGATATTCGGAGTACTTAAGGTATGTGTGGAAATGACTACTGGTGTGTTTTTTAAAATAAGGATATTTTTTAGCAGTTACTACTCTGATGTGTGCATGCCATGGATATAACACCCATTCACTGTCTGGCTCTGGAGTGAGGAAATACTGACTAAATCCACTTTGGATTGGCAAGAGCCTCATGGCATCACCTGCATCAATCATATTTCACACAGAGGTACTGAGCGCAGCCTAACCTTATAATGAATTCCCATGAATTGCTAATAAAACAGAAACACAGGCAGTAACAGCTTCGGTTCTTTGGCAGATACTCGAGGTGACGGTGACTTGCGTCGGCTCTCACTTGTGTGACTCATTTGTTGCAGTTTTGTGCAGTGTCTGACAAAACAAGGCCAGTCAATCTGTGACCCGTGGTTTGTGCTGCAGCTTTTATTAAATTTACAGTTAATACATGTCTATATATTTGTTGAATTCTGATGCTCCCTAAAAACCTAAGTAATGCTATTGAATGATGATAATCTAATTTAAGAGGAGAAGAATTTGTACAGCACTAATCCTGCCTTTTTATCTGTAATCACATTTCTAGTGCTGTAAAATTGAGTGTTGTTATACAGACCTAATGGCAGGGTTGAATTTTCAAATGCTTCAAACTCTTATCTGATAGCTGCCTTCTGTACTGGTACCTGTCTGTGATGTATTTGTAGAGTGCCAGTCAGAACAGTATCTTTGCGATGATTGCTACCAAAATTGAGAACTCTGAGGTGAAAATCTAATCAGGACTTTAGATAACAATGTCACACAAGAGCCTTCTGGTCTTTGCCTCTGTGCTCTGTTCAGATGAAGACTTTGATGAGATCATGATTGCTACCACGTTATTCATTATTTATTTTTCTAGCAAGATTTCTATTTCATATCTTTTCTGCTGCATGTTAGCACGTGTCAAACCAGTCCAAATTCTGGTTTGAATGTATTCTCTCTGTTTGTACCTGAAACAGTATATTGAGAAACACAGGGGTGCTTAACTCGCAAAACCAGAAAGGGAGGCTGTTACGCAGCTGCTTCTGCTCAGGTACCTTGAATACCTGGACAAATGTTTTCATGAACTTCTCCAGACACTTCATGGTAATGGGCAGATTAGCTGAAAATACTGTTTTCATCACATTAAAATAACTGAGTCTTATGAGCAGAGTTCTGGAAGTATGATTGACCAGTGTTACAGACTGAACTCTGTTGGAAAAAAAGTGTGCTGCTAAGACTAGACAACATTAATTTAGAATTGAAAATAAAACAAGTTTTAAACATTTCATCTAGTTTTCTGTTTGTACAGTTCATGTGCCAGCTCTTGGTATCAAAGTTCCCTGTTTATGCCTGCATGACCAGTTTGTCCAGCAACCCACTTTTTGTTGAAAAGCAAGAGTGGAAAGAAAAGCAGTCCATTCTCAAAAACTGCTAGTTGAAAGTTTCCCTTAGTATTCATTTAAGCTTGATTTAGGAAAAAAAAAAATAAAAAATCATGGCTAGAAATATACTTTCCCCCACCTCCCCCTTGGCCCTTCTATCTTAGCCTTGATTATGCTCATAGGAGACTTACTCAATGTGGTCATCATTCACTCACTTACATGGGCATTAGATCAGGCCAGTCCTTGGGATTTCATGGGGGAAATTGTTATCAATGTGATGTTTTATTTTTGCTGTTACAGCTCTTCTTACTTTCTGGGTCACTACAGCCATATATTATCATTCCTGGCCAAAGACTTGTGAGAGCTAAGACTAATAGGGAAGACAGTGGGTTGTGACATAGTGAAGTTAAAAATGAAGTATGTGTTGGGATTAAATGCCAGGGTTTGGACCCATAACCTCTGAAATAGGGGACCAGAGGTCTCAGCTACTGGCTGGGGTGAAAGCTGCAGAGGCAACAGTGTATGTCCTCACTTTCCTCATCATACATACCAAGGATGTACTTGATGGTTATGTAAAGTCATTATGTTAAAGCAGAGTATTGCTTGGACAGGCACATTTGCATTTGGATTTTCTTCTCTACGTTGAATATTCTGAAGAGTTCTGATAACTGGGCAACCAAACAAAGGGCTGCAAATACATAAAACCACTCTTACGGTAAGTTTTGTGGAAAGTGAAGTCCATATGCAAATGGTTTTGGTCACTTGAGACAAGGTGTCTTCACCTCTCCAGTTTGTTTCCTTAAGAAATTTTAAGAGAAACTCTGCTGGTTTTGGCACTTCAAGTGGATATTGTTTATATTGTAATTTTGTAAACAGTTGATATGAAAGAAATTAGATATGACCCTAAAATCTAAGTGGCTTTATACAGCTAAGTTAATAAAGTGAGGAGTTTTTAGTTTGTTGTGTGGTTTAGTTGTTGTTTGTTTTGCTTGGGTTTGTTGGTTTGGTTTTTTTGCGAGGAACCCTTGCATGGAAACAACCTGAGCTTTATGAATCATCCTTTCTATCCCAATGGGACAACTTCAGTATTCAAAGTCACTGAATTATATAAAGGTTTGTAGGTTCAAGACATATTCAAACACCTCAATATTGATTAACTGTCTAATTTTGATACAAAAAATGGTGTTAAAACCACACAGAAATCAATTGCTGAATGTTGAAGTAGCTTATTTTCAGAGCAGGTCATATTTATCTGCTGTTCTTTTCAAGCTACTCTCTTTATAGTTGTGTGGCTTATACAAATAGTTGAATTTTGAATGGTTTAAGGTACTGTATTTCAGTATTACTTTGTTATTAATGAAAATAATTTTGTTAAACTGTACTTTCATCAGTAAACTATTTACCTGATAGGAGATTAGCAGTCCTCTTATTTGCTTTCTTTAAATAAAGTAGAATTTTATAAGGGGTGGAAAAATAATAATTTTGTTTGCTTTAGTAGGTTAATGCTGTTACTTTTGTGTGTTATTGGTCAGCGTGTGAATGAAATGGTGATGGTAATAGGCAGTCATAAATCTGGACATACTGTGCTCTTGACATGTTACAGCAAAAAACTTGGTAGTTGTGGTTTCCTACCACAGTCCAACATGGGTTTTTTTTCTGTTGTTTTGCCTGATAGTTTGAAATGCATTAAAATTACATTGAAAAAAGCCGACTATCTGTGGTAAAATAAACAGAATTTTGCAATACAGTCTCTGCTCTCTTTTTCACAGAGAAATGTAAATAGAAAAAAATCTGATTTCAAGACTGTACATTAGACATACCAGAGATGTAAATACATTGTCAAGTGTAAACACAAGAGCTTATTATAGATTTGCACTTCAAAGTAATAATGTATTTATGGCTGTGTGACTGTTTGTGGTTTGAAAGTCTCCAGTAACTGTATTTCAAATAAAATCAAGTAATTTATATCAATTTATTTTGCTCTGCCAGATAATTTGCACGTTCAAGACATTATTAACTGAAAGGCTTTAACAGCTGCTTCTGCTGTTCTTTCTTTCTGACATTTTCAAAACCTACGTAGAGCTATCTTTGTGGCCCCGTGGTGGTGCAGCTGAGACCCAAGGAGTGCACGTGGAGAGGTAAATCAGATGTCACACAGAGCAGTCTGGCTTCCCAAACAGTGGCTTGCATCACTGCTTCCATGATAGAGATCTGCCCATGGTTTATGGCATAGAAGTGCTGGTAAAGAAAGGTGCCTTTGTGTCATTCTCATCCCTTCATCTAAGCCTTTTTAACATAATAACTCTGTGCTGGGCTCTTGGATGATGCTTGTAAGGTGCACTGGGTATTGTATGGCTTCTTTGCAGTTGTTGTTTCAAGGATTTGACAAGCCATCCGCGTGTGCATTCTCAGTTCTGATGGTTGCCTTATCTCGGGCTCTTTCAAGAACTCTGTGAATCAGCCATCGCTGTGCATCAGTGGCTTCAGTGCCCCACACTCTCCATGCCTTAGGGAGATGATGACTTCCTTCTGAGATTCCCTTTGTGGAATCAGCTTTGTGGGTGCCTTTGCTGTGAGAGGACCCTCAGAGAGTGCTCTGCATCAGCACGTTCCTTGGGTGGCTTTCTCATCTCCCTTCGGCTCTGCTACCTCCTTTGCCTTGGCCCCACTGGCCGATAGCACACACCAAAAACCTGACAATCTTGGAGCCACCCACTACTGGAACAGAATTTCATTGTATGTGCAGCTCTGACTGAATAAGGTGAAAGACAGGCAGTGTAATCTAGGGCTAACTATGACTCAGATTAATGAAAGGTCACAAGAAAGGAAAACTTTGTTCTGTTCATTAAACACCTATTCAAGTAGGCAAACAAACAGCACTTTAGTGTTGCTTATACACAGACGTGTGGTATGTCCAGTGTACAACTTAGAGACCAATCTTGCTCTTCTACCTGTAATTCTTCTCAAAAAACAACTATAGAATGGTTGTGTGAGCTTCTGTGTTTATTTTGCCTGTCTGCAACTAGAGCTTGCCCGGCTTAAGTAGCAAACTGTGTTTTCTGAATTTAGTTGGCAAACAGCTCATGATAGGATAGCAGTCTTTTTCTGTCTGCTGTGCTGGAAAGTGTTTGAGTAGGGATGGTGAGGATTGGCTTTGATTTCCATCAGCACAAAGATATTGCTGGCGATAACATATCATGTGAGTGTGCTGCCTATCTCCCTGTATTCTTGTCTCTACTAAATAGCAGTTTTTCAAGGAAGGTCTCAGAATTTACCCTTCTGTTAATAGTCTGGTGGAGAGTTTACATACTAGAAAAGAATCCTGATTCTTAACTTGATAACGTGTTAAAGGAAGGTTTTCTTAGAGCTTTGTGTTGGTTTTTGTAAAGAAAATTGGCAGCTATCACTCGTAATTCGTGTGACTAATAAATGTGAAATTGAAAACCTGACTCCTGGACAGTCACACGTTTTTATAGCTCAGACAACGTGTATTGGTCTGCACCAGTTCTAACAAGCTTCCACTACTTGGAAAATGTGCTTGCTCCTGTACAGAATACATACATTAGGATAAATACTTTTCTTTGGAGATCATGGGGCTCCTTGTAATTGCTTGTAACTTTTGGATGGCTAATTAACTGTGTTCCACTATAGCGTGCTCTGCATCATATTCTGTGTTATTTGGGTCTTTTTGCAGAATTAATTCTCAATACAAGTTTTTAAGGTTATTCCATCATGAGGCCTAAGTGAGTACAGTAATGATAAAGAGCTTGATTCATATTATGACTAACTGCAGGTGAACATTATGTTGCTGTGCCTCATTCTCAGTGTTTCTGTGGCTCAAAAAGGACTCCATTAAAATACCATCACATCCATAGAGTATTTTAAATGCATATGAAAGAATAAGGTCTAGAAATAATAAGAATATAAATATCCATATTATTTTAGACTAAAACATTCAGAGCTTCTGAGTTTCATTTATTCTCTGCATGGGTGAGATCTTGCTTTCTGCTCCCTAGATGTAACCTTTTTCTTTTAAAATAAGTGTGAAAGTAAAAAGACAGTTTCCTTGGAGGAAAATTATTCTGGACCTTCACTCTTGAACTCGGAGTGAAACTCTGCAGCTACAGTGAGTACAAGTAAGGCACTGAAAATCTGACATAGAATTTTGACTGTGAAAAATCCCTGATCTCCTACTTTTGTTTTTATTTTTAAATTTTGTTTACAGTTTTTTCAATTTATTTTTATTTTGTTGAATCTCACTTTTGTTGAGTTTTACTTCATCATCCACACTTGTGCAGTGGGAAGCAGCCCTTGCGTTCCCTCCTGCTGAAGTAAACGGCCATGTGTGGATTTAAAAGAAAGGTAGAGAAATGTGTGTGGGGCACTTGGACGAGAAAGAGGGAATGGTGGTCAGGGAACTGCTAAATATTTACAGCCTGAGGATCCAGTGTTTTCGGACTGTCTGAGTTCCTAAACATCCTGCAGTTCTGGGTGGTGTTTGTCTGTTATTGTGGGGTTTTTTGGATGAGGGGTTGGTGTGTCAGCAGAGGGGAAAAGAGGGTGAAAGTATATGTTACTCACATTTCAAAATTTCCTCTCCATTTCGAAGAACTGTTCTCCTTTGATCGAGAGACAGGTGTGTCTGCTTCTCCATTCTGTTGGCTTATGGCACCCAAGTAAAGGAGCTCCTATCTACACTCCTTTTTTTCTGAAACTCTAGTTGGCAGGGATCTCTGAATGCAGAAATAAGATTTTAGATGATGAATCTCACAATGTATGCTAGAGCCAGGCCAGTTGCTTATTGATCCCAACTGCTGAAGTTTTCCCTGTGAAGCTGATTTATGTTTATCTTAAAAAAATAAGTCAACGAGAGGAACAAACTGAACTAAGTGTAAGAACTGATATAAAACAAACTCCAGCATTTTCTTTCTTGTCCTTACTTTGTGAAAATCTGTGGATTCAGAAGGAAAGGGTGCAATCCTGCTCTTGCACATACTCCCTTTGAAGAAGAGAGTTGTAATCGAGCTTCATAAACTTCCCAGGAAAATTCAGCTCAGAAGATGCAGTTTGAAATAGTAGCTTCTTGGGTGCTTAATCATTAACTTTCTAAAAGAATAAAGCCATCTGCTGACAAAACAAAGGAATCAGGTGGTACTGATGAAACTTTACCTGGGGACAGGCTGTGGTGTTGGTTAACTGTCTGCTGGAGAGCACCAGATCTGTCGCGCCTCTTCTCCTTACCAGAAGCAACACATTTGCCTCACTGGAAATCATAAACATAGTCTACAATCAGTTTTGTCTGCACTTTTACTAAATAAATGAATATTATGTTTTCTCCAGCTGAGATACCAAAGAAAAACGAAGGAAAATGCTACATTCAGCTGAGAAGGTGTAGATAATCTTCATACCTGAAATGTGAAAGAGCTGACCCATAAAATTGCAGGTTTGGCAGCAAAGGATTGGTTTTTTGGTTGGTTCTTTTTTTTTTTTTGGCACCTTAGAGTTTGAGAATTTATTTTTCTCAAGGAAAGAAGACATAAGAGACCTGAAGGATCTTTGCCCTAACAGCAATGCTGGAAACAGCATGATGAGAGAGAAACCAATGTTGTTCTGAGAGTGGCTGCCCAAACACTGGCCAGGAGCTCAGACTGGGAAGGAGAAGGGAGGCTTTCCCTTCCAGAGGACTGAGGGACTGAGTCAGCCTTCCTGTAGTGGACAGCACAAAGGGGTAATAACCACTTTTAAGGCTCAGTAAGTGTCATATATTGTGGTTGGAGTGAAACAGGGCCTCTGGAGTTGGTTGTACTTAACCTTGTTTAATGGTGTTCTTTTAGGCTTCACCTTTACATTCCTACATATGTGATAAAGAAGTTGTGTTATACACTCTGTTAGTCTTATAGAGTGAGTCTCTGTGAGACTCTGGACAAGGCAGCCACAACTGTGATAGCAACTCATGGACTCAGTAACAATTTCAGGGTTTTTCATAAGAACTAGTAAAGAAAATTTATGTCTGAAGTCTAATTTTATAGTGGAAAACTACTAGAAAAGAGATTTATAAATGTTGAGTGGTTGCCTAGTATCTCACAGTTTTTTCTTCAGAAGTGTGCTTTTCCTTGGTGGTGGGAGGGAGGGAGGGAAAGGCCTCAAAGTGTCTGAAAGAGGTGATAGAACACTCAACATCTGGAACTCTAACAGTCTCTAGAAAAGAGAATTATTAGATGTTTTTTCTTGGTGTGGGTGTTTTGCGAGTGCACATCAGATAATCCTCTGCTTCTTCACCTGCACACTCTGCTAACTGGTAACTACCTCGGTGCCCAAGTTTCTAAAAATATCCCGGTCTTGCTGATCTGAGTAAGAGCTTCATTTTCAGAAAGTGCTTGGGCTGTGGAGCTGAATAGCCCTTCGTGAAATACTTGCAAAAGTTTGCCCCCCATCTTACAACCTGTGTGTGTTCTTCAGCAATGCAAGTCCATTTCTGTTCTCTGAAGGTCATGAAAAATTGGAAATTATGATAGTGGATAACTATTTTGTCTTTAATCCATAAAGATCTGTCTTTAGTCTTGTTGTGGGTAAGAAATTCCATCTGGCAGTCAGTTGTAAGTTTTCCAGCCTAGGAAGGAGCAGCTACTACAAGTATGTGATTCTTTGCAGAGATACTCTTCCAGCCCAAGTTTGGACACACAATTACTCATGATCTGATTCCTTTGTGTAGCCAAGGGAAACCTTTGATTCCCTTGTACAGTTCGTATCTTCTGCTTCTGTAGAACATAGCCTCTTCAGTTCTTAAGTAAAACTGTTGACAGTATCAATTGTTTTTATATCTAATAAAGTGGAATTACAGTATAAATACAGAATAAATGATTAGAGTTAAATTATTACTAGTTAATTAGTAGTAGGATTACTAGTTAATATTACTGCTATAGCATAATTCCATTCTTTCAATCTTTCCTTGAAAAATACAGTTTGTTTAGTTAGCAAATTGATGCATTTTATACAGCTCCATTATATAATTTTATAGAGTATTTGTACTTCAGAACATAGTGATGTAATACATATTCTTGTTTAGAGTTACAAGGATGCAGCTATCTTTGCTTCATTTTGCTGAATCAGTAAATTAACCTAAAAGGAATTCAGTTCTAAAAGAGCCCTTGTATCAATTTTCTGTAAGCTAATTAGGAGTTTTGGAGAATGCAGCCTTCCCAGGAAATACACTTTGTACCCCATCCTGTGGTGTTCATTTGTATATATTTTTAGTCCAGTGTAAAAAAAAAACACCATAATTTCTTATCTACTCATGTAGGAAAATTTCCACTGTCTTCTATTATTGTTATTAACATTGTATTTTTCTGATTAATCTAATTTTTATTTTTCTTCTATATTTCCTTTTCCTGTCCTGTTACGCGATAGAAAAATGTAGGTGGCATGTTTGCTCATTTTAAACACAGATTATCTGTTGGCTTCCTGGATACTCTTCTGCTTGGAGCATATCAAATTGAAACTTCTTCCAAGTCATTTTCTTTGAAAAGTTGCATTAAATAAGGGAAAAACTGTGCAGAAGTTGTATGTCAGCAAACAGAATTCTTCAGCTGAAGTGGAATCAGTTTAGTTGTTGTTTGCAGCAGAGATGGCTCAAGTGCGTGGTACAGCAGAGGTCTGGTGGGTCACAGATCTTTTTGAAAGCCTCTCCCTCATACACTGAGCATGGTAGATTGATGTTTTTGGGAGTGATCATTCAGTTGAACTGGGTTTGAGTTTCAGACTCAAGAAATCTTCAAATTAGTCACAGAAGTTCCAGAAGAATAATTTTTAAAGTAGGAAATACCTGCTAGTTCTGAGGTTTTAAGAATTGGGTGGCTCTTTCTGAACACTGGTAGCCTCATTTTTAGATATCTGATTATTTGCATTTGCAGCATTATTTTCTGGGAGTTGCTGAGCTCTGAAATGTGCCGTGAAGATGTGCTGCTTGGCTGGAAGGCAGTTTAAGTGCAGAACTCTTCCTGTCAAATTTCATTGCTGCTGTTTTTTAATATGTCCTGGGACAGGTACATTAATTTTGTGCTATTAAATTGTGATTAAAAACCAGTATGCAGTTTTTTCAAGAAGATTCTAGCTGAGTCTTTTTTTGAAGTGTGACTTGAAATAGTTGGAAGTTAAACTTCAAAGCAGGTGACAATAGCTGATGTAAAAGTTTTACTTAAAGCCTCGATTGTCCAAAGTAATTATTCTTTCTACTTTCACTGCCAAATACTTACAATGGGTTTATTTGTTTATGTTTGTGCATCAGAATGGATAATCAAGTATGGATGGAAAAAAAAAGTGAAAAAAATAGTATTTTTCTTGTCAAGTGGACTTCAGAAAAGGGACTGGGGAATATATGAGGCTTTTTTAGCATTATGGACTCCTGAAGCTTTGATGACCACGCCTTTTTCCTTGACCTGGTGTACCAAATACTTTTTATGGCATACTGGTTTGAGGGATGTGGGCTGGGTTCTAACTGGCACACTTGCCCTGTGCTCAGAGGCTCAGGAGACAGGACTTGGCCAGGCTGGAGAAGGGGAGACTTTAGGGGACTTGAGAGCAGGGAGATGGAGCCAGGCTCAGCACAAGGGTTCGTTGTGGGAGGGGGAGAGGTGACAGGCACAAGCTGAAATGAGAGTTTCAGACTGGATGTAAAGGGAAGAAAAAATGACTTTGAGGACAACAGAGTATTGGTACAGGTTGTCCAAAAGGTTTGTTTTGTCCTTGATGGTTTGTAAGACCTGACTGAAGAAAAGCCCCAAGCAAGTGGTTCCTCAGTTTGGTGTGGCCAGTGCTTTGAGCAGAGGTTGGATTAAAGATCTCCTGGTGTCCCTTCCAACCTGAATGATGCAATGGAGCAAAGATTAATTTGATGCTTCTTGTGCTGTTTTAGGAAAACATAGTTCTGGAAGAGTGGCATTGCCTGGCAGGTTCCTGCAGTGGGAGAGTCAAGCCCTTGTTTCACATTCAGAACACCCATCTTGACTCTGCTGGGGAAGTCCTTCCAGTGTGAGTGGGCTGGTAACTGTGACCTGTCTGACCACACTGTTCCAGTGCAGCCAGCTGGATCCCCCTTCCTTTGTAGTTGCACAGTAACTCATGACATCCTGAAAGAAATGTGTGTGTTCAGTTCCATGTAATCTCCCTGTAAGGGCTTGCTGGATAGAGCCCATCACTTTGGTTTGGCACCTGTAACAGTGGAGAAGGTAAGTGTCTACAGGCTCTTTCAAACTCCAGTTTGGAATATGTGTCCCTGGCACCCATTAGCTTTTCATGTATGTGACTGGGCTGTTGCTTCTATAATTAAGCTTTAGAGTATCTTCTTCTTCAGAATTGCAGTCAGATGATAGTTCAGTTTTTATTCCCTGTACTACACTTAAGAGAAATTCATCCAGAGGAAGGTATTGAAAACATCAGAATTTCCTAGAAACCCTGTTACTTTTGACACATAGAAAACCAAATCACAGTAGTGTAGCATAAATTTGGAGATGTAGTTTTCCTACAGAATAAAACTTTATTATGCACAGCATTCTTGGAAGAAGGTGTTTGAAGGAAGCTTTTAACTATAGTAGGCATTAATTGCTGCACTCTACAGTTCTTCCTCCTCTCTAGTTTGAAGCCAGTTGCTTGTTGTGTGGAGGCTGAAGTGCCCGTGTGTGAGAGGAATGGGGAATGCAGTGAACTCTCAAATCACAGAGTGAACAATTTGATACTTTTCAAAATCCTACTTCCAGCCTAAATCCTTGTGATGTGTAATGGTACCCCAAATGTTTGTGTATGGTAGGATGTTTTGGATTCTACATTTAAGACACTAGAAAAGTATCTGATTTTTTCAGAGGATGGATATTATAGTTAGGAAAATGAAGTCCATTAAAATGTCTCATGCCTCTGGCCACACCCCTCCCTTGATCACCATCTGTATTATAATAAATTAAGCATTGACTGTTCAGTGCCATCTGAGAACGTGAAGTGTGAGAATTGTCATGGTAGTGATTCAGATCAGTACTGTAAGAGAGTAGCCTAAGTTTCTCTGCTGGGCAGGAGAGGACAGGACCCAAACACTAAAATTTAAAAGAAATTCGATTGTCTTCCAAAATCCAAGATTTCACTGTCGTTGAGATCTGCTCCAAACATTGGAAGGAGCAGTAGGTTGAAAGCAAAGTATCACCACCCTTATCTCTTAGTACGTTTAAAAGAAGCTTTTTTATTCTTACTATTTTATAATTACACCAATTTATTAGTCAGAAGTAATTAGCTTTTCCAGCTTTAGCGTTATTAGTCATAGAAGTCACATATCCTAGAGAGTATGGACCAGGAGTTCTTACGTATGGCAAAAATATGGTGCTGCCTTTTTGAAAATGGAGCTTTTGTATTAGTTAATAGAAACCCTCCTTGAAAGAAAAAGGATGCTCATCAAAGAATGTTTTATGAAACAGAAAAACAGAACTCATAAACCCTGTTGGATTCCAAGAGTTATTACATTTTACATCATATGCAGTTTATTTTTCCAGATGCCACAGTTCAAATTAATGTATTTTTAATACTACTTGTAGGATTCTGCAGATTCATAATAGCACGTGACATGTTAATATCCTCTGTGACATCCTACTGGTCATATCCAACTGTGTTAAACAGTTATATATGCTATAAAAGTGACATCTATTATAAAAACAAGGATAATGCAAAAGAATGCAAACAATCCCTTAAATTTGTAAAGACTGTTACAAATCTTGAATATTAAATTGAAGAAAAAAGTACATGTTAATGCTGAGTTTATGCCTGCAGTTAATAGTCCTTTATTCCTTCAGGAAAAAAAAAAATCAAGCAGCTATACTTTAAATGAATTTAATGAACTGCAAAGACTGACATTTTCACTGTAAAAGTCACACTTCATTTAATGAAGTAGTTAAATATTGATGCTTTATTAAAATATAGGCTGAATAAAAATGGCAATATGGTTTGCAAAATAAGAATTTGAACTGTGTTTTTTTTTGTTATATTGAAAATTTCATGAACCGAGAGAAGGGAAAGACAACAGAATATCTCCATAATAAACACAAGGCATTTTGTTGAAATAACATTGAAGCTGAAAGACACCAACCTGTAAAAGCAAGGAAATCAAGTCGCTGCACTCCTAACTCAGTGTCTTTGTGCTTAAGCACCTTATCTTTAAATAAGATATCTTTAAATAAGATACCTTATCTTTAAATTAATTTTAACTATTCCAAGTGCAGTATTTTTTAAAATTCTTGAAAACAAAGACAGATTGTAACTCTGTGCTACAGGTGGTGCATAAAAGGCCTGGCCATGTGTTCATCCAGGATGAATAGTTATACCGTGATATTGTTTGATCTTAATTCAAAGTAATTGTGTTTTAAGTGCTGTGATTTTGATTGCAATATTCTGGCAAAGCTATGTTGCCTGTGTTGGGATTTCCACACGTTTTTGTTGGTATAGTTTGAATTTTCAATATCATTTTCATACCTGTACTTTCACCACAGAACCACAGTTTTGACAGTGGATAAAGGAATATTGCTGACAAACACGGCTGAGGTTTTTCCCAGCTCCAACATCTATATGATGGTAAAGGGAAAAGAAAACAAGAATGAATCTTACCACAGATGCAAGTGGGGCCAATGATTGAGTGATGGTATGACTGTCTTCACTTTGATGGATTGAATTATGTTGTACTGTACTTCATAAAGCTGTACCAATTCTGACATCAGGCTTCTGTGCATAGTAAAGCACTGAGGATGACATCTTTGGCTCATTGAAGTCAATGGCAAAACTCACATTAATTTCAGCTGTCTGTAATTTCATTCTCAGTAGCTGACTTATAAAACAATGGCAGATTGATTTAGTACATCTTTTTTTCCCTTGGGAAAGATCTCTACTCCATGTAAAATGATTTGTCTTTTGACTTTCATGCTCTTACTCTGAAAATACGAATTTTAATTCAGGATAAATACGGTCTGATTTCGTTCCTATACCTACGATCGTGTAAACATGAAAGAGAAAATGATGAGAGAAAACATGATGAGAGAAAACGGAGCTGTTTTGAAAATGGTAGGTTACATTTATAGTTATAGACACATTTGCTAATTAAAACTGATGATAAGGAAGGCAACTTTCCTGTGGAAGACTAACAAATTCTGTCTGTGACTAGCAGCTATCAGGTGAGGTCTCTACATGTGTTGGTTGAAATTTAGGTGTTTGGGTTTTTTCCACTTACATGCAGACGTCTTTAAAACAGCAAAGAAAACATTGGAATCCGAAGAACTAATGATATAAGTGTATTTATATTTGGAATACACGCAGTATTTGTGTTTATGGTACTGATCTTCAAAATTCTCCATAAGATGCTGCATCAGCATCTAATTTTGTAGTTATGCCTCCTGGTATTTTGCCACAGCAAGCACTGGAACACGAGCTACTTAATAGAATATAAAATTTTCTAGGATATTGCATTATATCACTGACGTTTACCTAGAATTACTTGAGCATTGAGAATTTCTTCCTCTTCAAGACATCCGTACAGGAAAGCAAAGGAAATGGATGTCCAATACATGTTTGTGCTCTTCATTGTCCTAAACTAGTGGAGGTTGAGCCGTACCTGTGGCCCATCTGCGTCCTGCCTGGGGCAGCGAGTACAAAAGGGTAAGGCACAACCCAAAGAGGAGCCCCTGCTGGCATGTTTAGGAATCTCTGTCCTTATGTTGGTAAATCTTTACTGGAAGAATTGTGAAAGGTACTTGAGAGAAGGTGTTTCTATGCTGCAGATACTCAGTAGTTCCATTTTAGAATCATGATAGTAAAACTGTGACAGTGCTGCTGTCTTTTAACAGTAGTATGGAGGAAATGTTTTATTAAGCACTAATTTCACTAGTTATTTAAGAAGTAGCTGGCTTTGCACACATTAATCTCTGTTTCTTTTTAATTCAAGGTTGATGGTCTAGGTCTTACACATTGTATTTATGAATAGGGCACTCAATAACTATGCAAAATATCTATTTCCCTCATGGGAATCTGTGCTTTGATATATTCTGATCCTTATTAAATTTAAACAGGATCAAATTTATACAGCTTTGGCAGAGATTTATTAAAATACACTGAGTGGACAGCTTGTGGGAGTGCAGTGTGCTGTAATAACATATGCCTCTTACCAGAGAATAGTAATTATTGAGAATCAAATAAATCTGTAGGAGGTTAAGTATATATGGAAAAGATATCAATTGTAGTTTTCTACAACCCGACAGAAATACTGTCTGAAGATTTGTTGCTGTATAAAGAAGTGAGCCACCCTTATAAAACCCTAAATATTTAAAATGTCATTTACCAACAAAGCTAATGTTCATCCAGTCTTCAAAAAATGTTAATGACATTTGCTCAGTAGCATTAAATTCATTATTTAATGCTCTTCATTTGCATAAGCAGCTATTCACATTTATACCACAGATTTATTAAATGTAATTGAAAACTGTTTGTTACAAAGTTCTGTAAAATTATTTTCTTAATCAGAGTCACCATGTCCTTGGAAAGGAAAATCCAGAATAACAGTTTAAGATTTAAAAAAAAAAAAAATTAAAAATGTGTCATGTCTATCATTCATCTGAAGTTCAGCACTGGTCTGTCTAAGCTTAGATTTAAATTATTGTACATGATAATTTCACTAGCCTAAGAACTGAGAAATTGATATGTGGGTCAGGAAAAGCAGTAACTTCTGACATATCCTTGGTTTTAATGAAGCTGCTGTTCTTTTGTGATACAATTCTTTGGAATGTCAAAACTTAAGATGTGTAAATGGTGATTTTTTTTTTTTCACTAAACATGGAAAAAAAGACAAACCAGCCAACAGTGAGTCGGTGTGAGAGCAACAGTATATGTCGTATTCTTGTCTTCCCTCCTCCTGGCAAAAAGATTCCTGGTTACAGATTGAGGCAGGAGAATTTGGTGGAATGCATCTGAGGTTGTGAGTCTTGGGGAGGGTGTCCAGCACTCTACAAACACAGACAGGGCGTTCAGTCTGTCCACGTTTGGGTCTTCTAAGCAAATTTTCCTTGGAAGGCCTCAAAAGAGGTTCCCTCAGTTACACGTGGAGTTTGCTACCCTGTTTTGCATCGGTCTTCTCCACTGGTTAATTCAGTCTAAAACATTGCTTTTGAAGCAGTAGTGGAAAATCTGTTGTTTTTGTGCTGTAGGAATTTGTAACAAGCCGTTATCTTGATTTTTACAGTCTAGGGATGTTTGAGAGTTAGCAGTTTGCCAGTAGTTTTGTATGTCCGTGGGTGTGATGCAGCACTCCAGCAACACAACTCTGGGCTTTGCTAGAGATGGTTTAATAAGGCAGAAGTTCATTTGGACTGTTCTACTTCCATTTATCCCTGTGGCATGAAAGGAAAGGAAAATTTCAGCAGCAAATGTATTTCTCAGGGCTTACTGTGTTCAGACAGTGACTTTTTAAAAGAAAATACATTTAGATAGAGATTATATTTGATTTAAAACTACTGCCACCAGAATTTCTCTGCATTTTATTATGAACATCTAGTGAAGCTGTTAAGAAATTTAAAAGATATTAATGTTGGTAAAAGTTTTTGCAAGTCTTCATGCTTGAACAATTGTATCCTTTTTTTAAAAAATTCACTGATTCACAATGATGTGAATATGATACAAATCTAGTTCACTCCTTATTAAATTCATGGCAGCTCTTTTATTAGTCTTTTGTGCTGTTCTTCTTTCCTCCTGTGATTCCAAACATAGTTCAAGATTTTTCTAAATAAACTGATGAAACCTGATTCCTTCAAGCTAGCAAGTGTAGTCTCATAAAATAACATATGTTCTCTTTCTGTCCTTTATTACACGAGAGGAAACCCTGTGTATTTGTTTAAATAAAAGTCAGGCCATGTGGGTCCCGGTCACATTTGGGTTATTCCATGGCTGTGTGGCCTTGGGCAGGCCATTTGTTGTGCTGTCCCTCTCTGCCTTGTTCTGGCCAGAGGGGATGGTGATGTGTGGGGACCTCCTGGTCCTGCCCTGCAGCTCTGCTCGTGGCTTTGGGCTGAGTCCTGGACACTGCCCAGCTCTCCTGCAGGCACTGCACTGCCTTCTTGTCGTGACATGACCACCAGTCTGCGTGGTAGATGTTGTTACATATGAGATGTATCTATATAGAATGTGTATCAGAGGGTCTGACTACCATCCTGTATAATCACAGCTCACAACAATGAGCCCTCTCTTGACACTACGGATGTTTTGGTTTCCATTTCTGATTCCAGTATAATAAAGGTGTAAAAAGCAGGAGCACATTCTTTATCTTAAATCCACAGGTGTTTTGACTCAGATTGTTATTGTTAATGTTAATTTCTGTGGGTGTGAGGTTTATTTTTTCTCAAAGTAGGCATGCTGCAACAATATACACATGGATTTTAATTTATATGGGGTTAATAAATACTGGTTATGCTAAAAAGAGGAATTGTATAGTCAAATGACTAGAATAACAGTCTGCTTAGAGCATTTTGCAGATAGCAGTTCTTTATGGTGGAGAACTGCCCAATTGTCCTAAAATTTCACATTTAAGCTTGTATGGAGTCACATAATTGTGAAACAAAACTGGAAATCAGATGTGGTTCAGCTCTAAGAAAATGTTCATCTTGTCTGTTAAATATTTATAGCTCATGCTTTTCATTTTCTAAGCCAATTAAAGAAAACACGATGTTTTGAAACTCATTCCTGTTGTGTTTTCTTTAAAATATACTAATTTCCTCTGGTGCAGAATAGCTGAAAGAGCCCTAAGCAAATGTAAGACAGTTTCTATCTTAAGCACAGGAAATTTATTGTTATAAAAGGTAAGTTTATATGTTGATGGAGAGTAGTCGCATTACATTGGTTTGTATTTATGTTTATTTAATCTGATACATAATTTAAAAAAATATTCCAGGGAATGTATTTTTAATATTTTTTAATTTTTAAGTATTTTAGAAGGAGAATCATCTTTTGAAGTGATTTTCTCTTGTAATGTCTCAGATCAAACATATTGCAATGAGCTATTAGGCTATGAATTTATTCATTCATCACAGTAAATCAGGTTGGCACAGTGACTTATTAAAGATCATCATCTGGATTGGTATCTTCAGGGTCAAACAGTCACGTTGCTTTTTACTGTGAATTGTTGCTACTGGCTGTAGCTTTACTACAGTCCCTGACAGAGAGGAGGATTCTTGATTGTATTCAGGGGATTATTAAGGGTTTGCAAAAATGTATTTTTGTATTTTTAACTAAAATGTCTCTTGCCTGGAATAGCTGGATGTTTTGTATAATGCAACAATAAAATTAGTTTGCAGAGGTAAAACAGTTTATGTAATAATTAGGTTGTGGGGCTTGTGCACCCTCTGTGAAGACACTACAGATGTATTTAGCTATTGCTAAAGGCAGTAGCCCTGTAGTGTTTGAAGAATGCTAAAGGATTGTTCTGAAATGTCAGTGTCTGTGACATTCTTAAAACTGACTCTTGAATGATGTCTATTTCATCTCAGATTCACAATGATTAATTAAAAATGCAGAGATGGGGAAAGTTTTAATTTGAAGATAACATATGAGGTACAAGATACTAATTGCTCCAAAGATAACATGCTAATTAAAAGGTTCATGCACAGTTTTCTAAGGTTAACTGTGCATTGAAATACTTGGAATAGAAACCTAATTATAATCTAGTATTTGAATACTGCTTTTTTGTAAAGGTAGCATTTGTGCTTTCTGATTTGCTTTTCCTGGGGAAGAATTATTTGTGTAGTGTTCCTTTTGCAGTGAAGGTAGTTCAAAAAGGAAACTGGCATTGTAAGCCAAGGATTTAGAGCAGTATAAATAGTTCTGTGTTGAGTATTAGTTCCAGATACAGTTGCAAAGATTGTTTCCAAACAAAGAGTCAGTTTTGAAGAGAAACAAAACACAAACCTCTCACATCTTAAAAGAATGAAGTTGTTTTTATCTGTTAGATGCTTATTTAGATACAGGAATTATGCAGTGTGTGCAAGGTAATTGATAAAAGCCTTCAATATGAGTGCCAACAGTTTATGTGGTGATCTGAAGTCTGTCTCCTGGGCCAACCTCTGTCTCATCCTCTTAGCAAAAAAAAGGAAGGAGAAAAATGCAACTCCTGTGGCTGCCCTGTGATTTATTCTGTTGCAGTGCAATTTTCCAGCACGGCAGTTTCTGCGTTCCTTCCTCTGTCCTCAGCAACCCTTTGGAAGTTTCAGTGTCACCTTGCCCAGCTCACAGGAGTGAAGCCAAAGCTTCTGGCTCTGGAGATCACTTGCTTTCATCTGCAGGAGGGCTGCACATCAGCACTGGCTTCAGCCCCACGAGATGGGTCTGCCACTTGTGCCACAATCAGTGTAAAGAGATCGTATACGCAATGCAAGTGTCGTGGCTGAAGGTACAAAAATAAGTTTACATTGAGCATGCATGACTTGTCATATGTTCTCCATGCAGGGCTATGCAGTGGAAATAGACTTTTATGTTCTTCCTAGATTAAAACCAAACCAGCAACTTCACAGCATAATAAAACTAGATTAAGTGGTAGAGAAACGGGTTCTGAATTCTTACCTGCATGAAGTAATGGCTCTGGACATTGCCTGTGATCTCACACCAGTGTTAATGTTCATTCTTTGTTGGCTCGAAGGGAGCAGCCACTCTTAAGCTCTATAAACCATTTATAACATTCACTAGCTGAAAGTGCAGAGGTAGTATCACTTATATTTTAAATCATCAAGGTGAATAATGGAAAAAAGCCTCTGTGCAAAAGAATTAAGCAAATATTTAAAGAACATAAATTTAGTCTTGGCTTTCTCCAGTGCTCCCATAGGCAGCAGCAGCAGTTGCTGCTCTGTGCAGACATGTGCGTGGGGAGATACTGAGGTGCACACAAATACTGCATGTACAGCTAAAATAGCTTTGTAACCCTAATATTCTGCATTGTGCAGTCATGGATGTACTGAGGAAAAAAAAAAAAGGAAGTCTTATCTTATTTGAGTCACCCAGTTAGTTACCAGAATAAAATCCATCAGTAACTTCTTATGAGTGCTGATTCTGCAGTGCCAAGAACCAATTCACCAAATAATTAGAAGTTTATATCCTAGTGTGCTAGATTGAAGTCTAGAGTGAAAGCATTTAAACCTAAAAGTATGGGCTTTAAAATTCTGTGCTTCAGTGTTCTTTCCCCCAAAGCCCTCAGAAATGTGTCTTTTTTTCTCAGAAGTCTTCGTAGCTAGGAGTCCTTGTGTTTCTACAGGTAACCAGCAATAGCATTTTGCAGTAGGCCTGGCAAAGAGGAGACCACAGCTGATAAGACCTCGATCAAAGGCAGGAATCAAAGGACAGTGTAGATTTAGCCCTCAGCCAACAGAAGGGGACTTCATGTTTTAGATGTAGCACCGTTACACTTAAGGAGCAAACAAATATCTTGGGATCTCCAAAGAAAGGCACATATAAACTCAGCCTGTAAGTGTGTGTCTTTCTGCTGTTGTTTTGGGATGTCTAACAAACCTTACAGTGCAGAAGCAGAAGCAAATCTAATTACTTTATAACCATCACTTTGCTGTAAATAGAGGTTGTAGAAATATTACCACTTTTCCCCCCCTTGTTAAATTGATACCCAACTGGGTAACTGGGTAACATGCAGCCTGGTGGTTAAATTTTGGAGCCTGATTTATTCTTATCCTTACAGATTTTAGTGCTTTTGGCGTTGAAGCAACAGTCCATCAGGTTTTCCTACGTAGATTTTAGTGTTACCTAAACTCTATATCCCGTGATGTTAGAAATGTTACTGTTGTCAGCAGACGCTCAGGGCCAAGAGTTCCTGAGAAGTTAAGTAACTTGATCCAGGTCATGCCAGACGCAGGTGGCAGAATTAGGAATTGTACATATCTTTCCTTAGCTGTAATTCCATCCGTCCTTTCCTAGAGAGTGTTTTTTAGCCAGATGTAGAAACCTATAGGTAACTCCACTGAGACTGTAAGACATGTATCGGTGGCTTCCAGGGAAGAAATTAAAAAGCTGCCTTGGACTGCAATCAGTAAAAGTCCCCAGGCTGGTTACAGTTCCCTGGGCTTGGGAGATTGCACTGCAGCATTAAAACTATTCCCCCTGCCCCTTGGCACCGGTTGGGTTTTGCTGTGTTACTCCATTTGTGTCACTGAGGCCTCTTGAACTCTTCAGGGAATCATGTTCAAGAAATAAATAAAAGAATCTGTCTTCCAAGAGTAGTGATTCCAAATCAATCCTAACAGATGTGAGAGTACTTCTTGTGCCAGAAAAATTAAAAATGCACAGGAATATGTTCATGTTGGTTATTGCTTAGGGGTAGAAACGCTGTCATGTATGATTTTAACTTAAATGACACACACCATTTTTTAAGAAAAAGCTCAAAAATGAGCATACATAGGCATAGAGATGCAAATGAGCAAAGTTATGTAGGGTTTCTCTACAAGGTATTTGTAATTTTAGTAATGTGCATGTACTTGAACTGGGCATTGTTTAAGTGCTCCTGATTTTCTTTTTTCTCTTTTGCTTTCCAGAACAGACCTTAGCATCCAGTGAGGTGCAAATTAATTTCCTCCAAAATAAAAAAATAGCTGACCAACCAGATACTTGCTGAAGCAGTAAAAGACATATTACCCTATGAAAGTCAAATCTTTTGGTTATTTTTTTTTTCTGATGTAGACCTCAAAATACACTAAACCTTTAAAAAGAGGTAATGTTTGTGAATGTTTTCCTGAAAAAATACAGAAATATGTGTTCTGCTTCACAGTGCAGTAAGTTATTTTCTTGGCATTCAAAATACTGCTTTTTTTCAAAGCGGCTAATTTGTAGCATCTGAATTTTTTAAAATAAAGAATCCCTGTTCATAGTCAATGACATCTTGGGACTTTTGAGCCTGGAGATATGTGGATGACAAAAGCTTGATATGGTTGGTGCTTCAGATGACCGAATGCCAGAATTCTCCATTACTGATGAGTGATTATTTTTTTAACAGTGTGGTTCCATGTAAGGACAATGCTCTTCTGTAGACAGTACTTACCATCTTCTCTACAGAAATGAGCTTAATGATCTTTGGAACAGAATGGTGAAAGTGCTTATTTGAGTGGAACGGGCTGAATTGTCCTGTCCCATTGAGCCAGTGATGGTTTACACATTGCCCGCTGGTGTAACAAATTTCAGGCTTTGAAAATAGAGCCTTGGGGGCAGTTTACTTAACTGTGGTAACAGCAGAAGTTAGGGCAGTAACCTAAAAGCTCAGTCTCTCAGTGTTTCACAGAGGTTCTTATTTTTGAGTCATTATCCCAGAGATGATTATTTCACTGCAGCAGAGGTTCACATTGGAAGATCTGGAAGATGATGCTTCAAGGAGTTACTGTCTTGGCAAGTCGTAAACAGCTGTTTTGGTTCAAAGCTGGAGAGTATGCTGCATGAAAATACCAGTCAAATCCCATGTTATCAGAATATTCAAAGACCTTTCTGGCAGTTTTTCAT
The DNA here is from genome assembly GCA_013399695.1 of Formicarius rufipectus. NCBI lineage: Eukaryota > Metazoa > Chordata > Aves > Passeriformes > Formicariidae > Formicarius > Formicarius rufipectus. The sequence continues at coordinate 356,185 of VXAU01005767.1, read as the reverse complement.
TAGCTCCCTCTAAAGGGAAGTGCTGTTACGGGTATTACTGAAAAGAGCACAGCATGTTGTGTCAGAAGTATTTCAGCCAGTGTAGAAGGTGTTAGGTAGGAAAAATCTATCTGAAAGCAGTTTAAACAAGCTGTAACAAGAGCTAAGGCAGATTAAGCTACTACAATAAATGAGGAAGAGATGCTCAATGAAATTGTATCCTGAGGACAACGTGTGTCAGATGCAAATCTATTACTGCCTCTAATGGGAAGCAGTGTGGGTTTTTTTAATTTTGTTTAAGTGTAGTGAACAGTTGGTGTAACTAACTGGTTTGGCAATTGGGAACTGATTATTGGGGAGGAGAAAAAAAGGGACTTGAATTTTTAAGTATCATAGTTGGAACTCAGCTGTGTAGACAACAGAAAGGGTGTACGTGGGATTCATCATCGCTGCTACTCTCGGGGAGTGCAGCAATGCCTGCCTGCAAGTAGCTGAAATAGTGGACAAACAGCTGTCAAAATATGGGCTTGTCTAAGCCAGACCTGGGAGTGAGACTGATGCAGACCATCTGAACTCATCTGCCTCATAGCCCAGGTTGTTCCAAGCAGACGGAACAGAACTTGCAAAGAATTCTTTCCTTTGCAGGAACTGGAAACATGCTAGGTATAGCTCTCATGAAAGTCAATGACTTCCTAGGCATGATGCTATGATGTGCTTAAATTCTGAATGTGTCTGTTGAAGTCTATCCTTGGAAGCCTTCTTTTTTTTACTGATGCATATTTCATAACTGAATGGCTTCGGTATCACAATGCAGTATCACTGTATTTGTTAAAACAATCAATGTGTAAAAGACCAGTTTGGAAGAAGGGGACACTGTAGCTGTGCATACATAACAATTTGAAAGTCCAAGACTACATCATATGTGCAGTTTCTTGTGATAGCAGAAGTTAGTATTCACTAGGTAATTAGCTGGCCTTCTACCTTGAATGTGCTACTTAGTCTTTTTAATGTTATAGTAACCATTAAACGCTTTCCTAATGAGTGTTTCTGGTGCCCTGCTAGCATAGCAAGCAGCTCTGTAGTCCACTTTAGGTATAAATGAGTTTTCTGTGGTTTTTCTCCTTGATGTTAGCTCACGCGTTGTAATGATAAAGAGGAAGAGAAAAGTCATGACAGCATAAGTTTTCTGCTGCTTCATACTGAACAGTGCTTGAAACGTTTTACAGAAGAGACAAGAAAACTGACTCCTTTATTTGTACTTGATTTTTCTACTGGGATAGCTATGTTGAGAGAGGATTTCAAGGGCCTTCATTTTATTGTGTTCTCCAACAGTAAGAATTTCTCTCCTTGAATTTCATGGAATTATTGTAATAACTTCATTCCTTGTGTAAAATTTCAGATTTTTTCCATTGTTCTAACCTCTGCTAATGACAGTGTCCAACAAATATTTTCAATGCATATTCATGCTGTGCCTGAAATCCTGCACATCATTTTCTTAACTAAGCTATTAGTTTGATATATACTCTTACTTTGCAAATCTTCCCTTCAGCAATTTGTCCATGTCAGTTTTAACCACTGCATGATACCTAGGAATAATAAAAGCATCTGAGTTCAGTGCTGTCTGTACACACAGCTCTCAGTCTCTCTTCTGACGCCTGATAACAATCATGCTGCTAGATATGTTTTTCACTGTACAATGCAGAACACAGGTCAGCTATTCTAATCATGGCTTCTCAGAACACAAATCCATTAACCTGGAGTGATAACCCTGCTGCAAAGACTCAACACAAACAATGCTGCTCTATGAATGATAGAGTTCATGACTGAACTGCATTTGAAAGGGCATTCTGAATAAACTTAAGAAAGTAGCATAGGAGAAAGTTAATGAAATTTAAGATGAGTTGCCTGCAGTCAAGGCACAACTGCTTCCTGAAATTTCTTCTGAGAGAAAGACTAATTCCAGCAAGGGTATTGCACTGATGTATGCACAGCCTGACTTGATATAGAATACTTCTACTTCTTTTTTCTGAATATGTTTAGCAAATACTTTTACAGGTTGCTTCAGTGTCACTCAGTCTTGAAGAACTGAAGAGCCACTTCATCACCAAAAGCCAGGGAATAATTCTGGCATGACAGATGATGGTGTTGGTAAAACTGACATTATCATAGCACATCGTCATCTCTTTTGATGAAACATTCTCCAGCACACATCATCTAGCTGGGGTGAAAATCTGCCTCACTTCTTTGTCTCTGCCTCCTGGAATATCTGTTGTTTTCTTGGGTATTTTTTGCCCTTCCAACTCTAACATATAGGGATTCTCCCTGTATATTTATGGCTTCTTGGAAGCAGATTAATTGATTGCCCTTTTTTTTTTTTTTTTTAATCAGCCCTTCAGAGACCTAAGAATAGTTTCTTTGTAATGTTTTATCTCTTGCTATACTTTGGGATCTTCTCTGGAGATGTGTTGGGATCTCTCTCACTTTTGTTTTTGTCAACAAGTTCTTTGGAAACTGCCTCAGGCCTCTCTTTTTTGTTGTTCAGTGTTTTGATTTTTCTAGCTCCCAACCTTGGCCAAGTGATTGTTTCATTCTTGTTAGCATCAGGCTTCATTCAGGAACTGATTAGAGCAAACCACTGAAAAGTCATTGTCATCTTGTAAACAGAGACTCCATTTACAGCAGTTTGTTACGTTATTAACTTGATATTAATCTTTTGGAAGAAGTCACCTCAGACAAAGAGAATTGGCAGATAAAGAACTTGTGGGTGTATTGGAGAGCCATTAATCTACAAGCTCATATTTCCAAATTGCTTTATGTTGAGAATCAACTCCCTGCAGCAGTCACAGACTGACCCACATGTGAAAACCCCTTGTGAGGATTTCTATCATCACAGAAACATTCATTGATTCTTGACAAACTTTAAACTTGGGAGTCAGACCAGAGTGCCTGAAGTCTTCAGCATCTCAGACAAGGAGAAGCTCAGTGTGTATGGATAAAGGCAATTTGCAGCCAGAGATGATAATGCTGGTAATACCAGTACATCATAATTCTGACTCAGGTGAAACCCAGTCCCACCAGTGGCTGTGTTGTGAGTTGTCTGGGGTCTTGTAAAGCCCGGTGGAAATGTTGCCAGAGGTTGTTGTGCAATTTCTCTAATGCTGATTTGAGAACATTTAATGATGATTAAAAAGAAGCTCAGATCAGCATTCCAGCTGACAAGCATTCCTCATGTACAGGGAAACACACCACCTTAGCAGCAGTTACTTAGTTACTACCTGTTCTGTGGTCAAGAAATTAAATGTAGCTACCATAGATACACCTATGCGAGGTCTTGCTTTTAAGTTGCACATTTTGTTCATACTTTTTCTTGTCCACACTTTTGGAAATGTTTTCAGATTTTCAGCATAATTTTTGATACTTGCAGAACCCTTTAGAATTATGGCAGACAGTAAGATGTTCTGTGTTTTCCGTTTGAGGTCAGATACAGTTTGAATGCTTTTAAAAAGAAAAGTAAAAATTTTAGTGCTTCAGATCCAGCTGAGCATGACTGAAGTACTTGACCATGAAAGGACTCTATTTGGTTTGTATAGAAGTTATCTCTATTCATTTTTTGGCGATCACAGTGAAATTCATTTTACTTCTGTATTGTGTGTACCTGTATTCTGTTTGATTCTTTAGTCTTCACTTGCATTCAGCAATGTTTTCCTGGATGAATAAGTCTCAGCTTAGCAGCTGCATGGAACTACCCATGTAAGGCCTGATCAACATGAAAAAGAGTTGAAGAACTTACTGCCTAAAAGAAATCTATGTGGGTGTATTTTAATTGCTACATTACCATGACAGTCTACAATATTTACAATTTTAAAGACTTCTTTGAAAAACCAAAGATAACCGTCTTGTGTGCAATAGAAAAGGAGTCCATACATCAGATGCTTGTCAGATAAACATTGTAGAACTACCCTAACAAAGGTATTGCAATTGCATGAGTCTGAGATAGTTTTAATGTCAAAATCTTGATGACTTTTGGTGCTTTTACCCTTTCTGATTTCCCTAAGTGATCGTAAAGTTACGAAGTCTCCCTAGGAAGTCTCTAAGAATCCTGTTAGGAGCTTTTTATTCCACTGGCAAAATCATATTGAATTGGTATGCATTTTTACTTTTACAGAATAATTAAATCAGTGCTGTCATTACTGCTGAAAAAGACAATGATGGGGGTGTTATGTAACACTGCTAATGTGATGAAGCACTCTTAGTACGTTGGGTTGGGAATGCCATGGCTGCTTGTTCAGCTCCAAACAGCGACTGGGGGAGCGAAGGGAGCGCGTCCTGTTTGTGGCCAGAGGTTATCTACATTCTCATTTGAATGTATGGTTGTCCTCTGATGGCCATAAGAGTGGTTCTTTGCCCACTTGTGCTTTCTGCCAGGCTGTGGTGTTTGTTCTGGGCTGTAAGGACACCGCTGTTCTACCATCACACATCTGGGTATGTGGCCTATTGTTCTAATCATGTTGAGCATCTGATGGTTCTCTCTTCAGAACTCATATATTCTTCTGTGTTCATATGAGGTTTTTCCCAAAAAGAGAATAAAGCTTTTAGAGTATGTTGTTAGAAAGTGCAAGCAGCCCCCTAAAGGTTCAAATTTGACAGGGATGTTGGGAGGCAGGTCAAGTGACTGCCTAATGAAGACGAATGGAGAAAATTGCTGGTACAAGAATCACATGGTGGGCGCTTAGCCCAGGTTGCTGCAAGTGTGATGGAATCTCGTGGCTTCATTTATCAGTGTCATATTTGGGCTAAAAGTGAGCAGTATTGTTCTCATTTCTTCCAGATGGATAGGTCAACTTTAATATTTATTGCTCTTGTAGAACATTTGTTTGATGTATTTCCATTAGCCTGGCAATAATAGAAAAGCAGTGGAGAGAAACATAAAACAGCTTCCTCCTCAGCTGAAATATGTCATACTCTAATGTGTAAATATTTCTAAGACTTACTTATTTTTATCATTTTTTATTTATTTGATGACATGATCGTATATATCAAAGAGTTTTATAAAAATAATCAAAAAAACCACATCGGGGACATAGAAAATATTTGACTTTTCGTGTGTGGTTTTTAATCTTTTAACTTTTCATGAGTATGTAGTGCCTTTCAAGAGGGGCTTTTGCTTGTGAGTGTCAACTTTGTATATGTAGGGAGAGAGAAGACACAATAACAATGTATTTGAAGGACTTATAAGTCTGGAAATATTCTAACAAAATCAGCTTAAAATGCTGAATTTCTGAAATGCAATATAAAAATGTTTATTTCTGTCATCTTCCTTTACTTAATTTCTGTTGTCGCTGATTACTTTCTCTCTGATAGGAAAATACCACTTAGTCTGGATTGGTGTAAAATTTAAAGCAAATAAGGGATTTAACCATTACAAAATGGGGGCTTGTACCTAGCAGTGATACACCCTGGTTACTGTTTATTAAGTGATTTTTTTCCCATTTGAAAGAATCAGGTTCAAGGCATTTGATGTATATTATTTTATACTGTGCAAGGAAACTTAGCTGTTTGTGAAGCAGGTGTTGTGTTAAGTGCAGTGCAAACATCCTAGCCATATGTTTCTATAATTTAAATTAATTTGGTACAGTCATACTGTTAATCTTTAGTGACTTGTTGATTGGCATTTTGCAGACATATTTCTGGAAGGCACCCAATACCATTTTCTGTAGCCTTTCTGGCAGTAGCAGAGAGTAACATTTCCACAAATTGGAATCTTGTACAGCTCTGGGAAGGGAGCCAAGATTTAAATTAGACAATAACCTCTGCTCTGTATATAGCTTCTATTCTTCAGCTGCAGGGAAAGTGATTTGTTTAATACAGTCAGCTCTGTAGCATATAATAGACTGATATATGAGTCACTCCTTGGCAATGTGTGTTTCTTAAATTTATATAGATTGAACAACTAGTTGGTAATGTACTTAGTTACAGTTGTGCATACAACAACTATTAGCAGAGCTGAACAGACCCAGAAAAAATTGCATTTGGTTGGTGTTTGCTGAGGATTCTGTAGAACTGGTGGATTTCAGAACAGTCCTCCTCTGCATGTGCAGAGGATACAATCTCATAATCATTCCTTGAGCTTTGAAAAAATCAATAACAAAGCTAATAATAAATCTTTTATATCAGAGTTTAATGGTTTTTATGTTTTGTATATGGACATGTGTACACAACGTTTCTTAAAAATTAAACTTAGCATCAGTCTGTTTTGTAGCTACATAATTAGGTTGCAGCTCTTTTTGTTTTGCCTTTGTATATTATTTTCTCTCTTCATTTTAAAATATGTTGCTTTCAATTGATACCTGTGAATGCAAAGGATTCTTTTCTATGCAAACAGCAAGAATCTTTTCTTAAAAGGAGAGCTCTTTACACCATTCAGTTCATGTTTATTTAAAAGCTTAAAATCTTTAGAGCAAATCTCACTTTTTGTCCAACAGAAAATTGATTTTTGCTAACAAAAGTGGTGTGGGTCTGAAAGAGAATATTCACAAATATGCAAATAAGTAGAGATAGAAATCTGTTTGAGCAGCTGAACAAAGCAATCAAATTTTTCTCATTGAAAGTTTATTTAGCTTAGCTGTGAACATTTTGGACCAAAATTATAAACTGCTGCTAGTGAAATGCTTCTTTTTATAGGGAAAAGGGGCATTCTTTTTAAGCAGAACTATTTTTAATACTCTACATTTTCCTGCCAGGTCTTATATTTACAAAATAAAGCACATTGTAAATATTGAACAATACACAGATATATTTCCTAACAGTTTATAGTATGCTGCATATTCTGGGTGGGTTCCAAGCAGTAGTTAGTATAAATGATATGCCAATCAAAATTATTTTTGCAACTATAACCTGTTACAATGCAGTCTTGTATCTGAAGCATCAGCTTGATACAAGCCAGATCTCTTTCCTTAAGCTTTAACTTTTACATGCATAATTTCCCTTGTCCTGAACTAATCCTGCTTCTGTTCTCTAAGATTGGTTGTGCACGACAGTGAAGCATTATTTATCTAGAGGTTATATAAATCTTAATAATCACTGCTTCCATTAAGTCATGTGCATTTTCTTTCCTTAGTCAGGGGTGAATTGTGTACAGAATCTGTGATGTACTTCCATGAGTAAATAAGTGTTGTGCATGTCCAGCATGTCTCTGCCAGGCTCCCTTTCTAATGATTCAGCTTCTGTGTAAAAGCTGTTTTGAAAAAGTCCCCTGTAGGCATCGAGATGAATACTGAAAATGTGGCCATTTCTGTTGGTAAATAAACGTGTGGTTTCACAGTGGGCCAGGTTTGTCACTGTTGCTGGCTTGAAGAGTTTCTTCATCTACTCTTCATCCCTGCCCCAGATGAAAGAGAAACTCTAATTGCATTTACCTCCCCAGATTCTGTGTTTCATTTTTTTGCAGTGAGACCTCAAAAAGAGTTGTATCAGCGAAGGGATACTGAATTATAGAGCAAATAACTAAATAAGCCAGTGTGTGGAGGTTTGAGATATGATCCACACTGAGATCGTCTCTGGAACGTGACGTCACTTAGCGTCATGTCTGCAGGTGGCAGTGCTGACATAATGACTTCGAGTCCCTGGGATTGCCTTTAGTTTGGTCATAGTGCTGCTGATAGAAGCATTTTATGGTTACATGGCATATAACCCTTTTATGGAAGCAGGGGATTCTGTAAATCTGCTTTGTTGTTGGTCATTCTAATTCTTGATGACTGTGTTTAGATGACCCAGGAACTTCTGGTGTCTGGAATTGCACTTCTAGATTCTGATAATAAAGAAATCAATTAATGAGATTGAAGTGCTGTGATATTCACAAGCTGAACACCATTCCACATCTTTGAAGCAAACAGAGGCTACTGAGACTTAGTATGGATTGTGCTTCTGAGGGGATGAAGAGACTGGAAAGGGGCCTAATTTCCCCAAATTTGTTTATGAAAGAAAACATAGGAGAAGTGAACACCATAGAAAGAGAATTTACAATTGAGAATGATGAAAAGTTTATACTCGCTCCTTATCCCCTTTTCACACATGCATGGTATAACAACATGGCAGAAAATCTTTTCTTACCTCAGAAGGTGATCCATTTACACGTTGACATGTAAAATTGATAACCCTTTAATTTTTTTTATAGCAGCTGGTTTGTATAAGTGATATTCCATTTACTGGAATATGGCATCCAACCAGCAGCACCATGTGAATCAAATGGCACAGCCTGACTTATGGTGGCAAATAACCCTTCACTGGTTTTCTCCCTGGTGAGTACCACAGCAGGTTTCTGGTTTTCCCAGGTGATGCTTACACAGATTAGTGTTTGAACTTGGATTTGGGGTTTTGGTGCATATGTGGAAGTGGAGGGGCTTCTTCCAGTCCGTGTTCTGTGCAGTGAGTTCTGTGCACTTCTGTCCAGTCCATGCAGGTGAGATCACAGCACTGAAGGGCTTCCTGTGTCACCTGGTGTGGTTGTTGCTGGTTCAGTGGAGCTGAGGGAGGTCCCACGTGGAGATGTCTCATCACAGAATGTTACCTGGAATTTCCCATGGGTGTATGTGAACTTGAATATGGACAGCTGTTCTGTGTTGTTGGAAAGGAAGAAATCTTAAGGTTGTGTGGGAGACAAAGGAAACAAAATCCCAAATATATAAGATTTTGTGAGAGTGCACAGGTCTTACTTCTACTGCCCAAAGATTTCTGATGTCTGGGAAATTTTCCCTTTTAAAAGTAGATTGGAATGTTAAGGTTCAAGATATAAAAATGAGAGAACTCCCTGTAGTTTGCAGCTAGCTGTAGCAGGCATCTGCCTGCCAAAAGCACATGATTATAGTATGAAGTATTACCCGGTTCTATCAGAGTGGTTTCTGTCTCAGAGATGCCCAAAGAAATGTTTCTGTAGAGCTCAGGTCAATATCATGCCATAGGCTGATAAGGAAAACTCCCATTTGACCTTCAGTTATGAACCTGCCTTGTAATTAACAGGTATTCCTAGGGGTATCTTGCATAGTTTCTAAACATTCAGACAAAGAAACTTCATGAGGAGATTACAGCTTTTACACATCTACTGATTATGATCATAATTCATACATCTACTTTGAATTCATACTAAAGCTACATCTGATTATTTTAAATTCAGCTAAGAGGTATTCAACTTCTTGCACATCTTTGGTATGAATAGCATGAGACTGAATTATCTCAGTCCACTAAAGTAACAGAATATATTCAGAGCATGAGTTGCGAGCTGTGGAACAGCTTGGCAGCAGAAGTGCCACTAAGATCTGCTGTCTCTCAAACTTCAAGAAAGGAAACTCAAGAATTTGCATGTATCAAAACTAATCCTTGCTTACATCAAGACATGAAGAGTAGCACTTGACTGGTCAAGTGAGCTTTTATTACCATTTATAGTCTTATATTAAAAACAATTGTTTTTTTCTGTGCCATCTGAAAATTATGAGAAAAAATTACTGGCATGCTTTTTAATATGCACTTAATTTTAACTCTAATTAGTCATTAGTATTTTGAAACATCAATGATGGTGATCACCTGAACACTTGAAAGGCTTGGATTTATGATGGTGCCAAGCATTTCCAGCCCTGCCTGTGTGACACACTCAATACTGGATCTCCATATTTTTACATTAGGATTTTCCTAATATGCAGTCTTGAGTGAAGCTTCATTCATTTCACTTACTGTAAATGGAATTTGCTGTGTACCCTCTGTGTGTCCTCAACTCTCAGCAGAACCTCAGGGGCTGCAATCAATATCAGAAGTAATCTCTGTGCCCACTTACAAGAAGACATACAGTGACCCAATTAAGTGAAGAAAATGCTCGACTGTAGTAATAGTTGAAAATGCAATTAAAGTAGGTTACTCACCTACAAAGTAAAGTTTCTGCTGCCCAAAACGTTGCCTTTAGGTTGGGATAAAATGGTGGGAAGCTAAAGATAGATAAATTAAGCCTGATTAGTCTCTGTGGCCTAAGTTAGGAATACAAGCCGGCATGAGGGATTATTCTGCTCTTAAATTTAACTCTCCTGTACTCTTATTGCAGACCATTGCATCCAATCCCATCCTGCATGGTTAAAAAGAGTCAGTTGTTGCTGAAGACTCCCCAGAGACCTGCTTGCTGTGGGACTTGTAATTCAACCCCAACTAAAAATAGTGGAGAAATCCTCCAGGTTTCAGGTCGATGTAAGATAGAGGAGGAAGTGATGTGGTATGTGCTTGTTCATAATGCATCTGTGATCTGTATTATATTGACACACATAACTTTTCCGAATTGGAAAATGTCATCACCTGAGGAGGGTTCTCAAATCTTGTGCCTGTCAGTCATTTCCTTGTCCAGCCCCTTACTGTTCCTACAGGGTTAGGATATGAAATCCTGGAGCCTCATCTGTGCTTTCCTGTGCCCCCCACAATGAAAGGCATTGTTTGCTGCACGCTGTGGGTTGGAGCTTTGGTCAAGGGGAACCATCACTGAGCAGTGCTGAGGTTGGGGCATTTCTGGCTGGCTTTTCTCATTTTCTAGTTTGAGTATGCGTGTAATAAGGGCAGTGATATCTCAGAGGCTGTCTTTGCAATAGATGCCTTGCTTTGTACTACATTGCACATAATGAGGTGGAGTTAATAGAGACTTCCAAAAGTGCTGTTTATCTATTTGATTTCGATTAGTGCTTCTGAAGTGCAAAGTACTTAATTTCATAAAAAAATCACAGGCATCCGTGATATCAACATGACTGAGAGTTGAGATATTTAAGATTTTATGCCTGTACTGATTTTAGCCTGAAAGTATCCTGACTGATCCTCCATTATGATTATTATAAAATGTCTACATCTGCTTCACCCTTTCTCTATCAATTTTATATTTAAAACTTGATATAATTTGCTAATGTAGTAAAGCTGAATCACAGTCTAGAATGGAATTTACAATTTTCGCTGAAGTGAGTGAAATTTGATATAAGATTGTAAGAAAAGCTACTTACAGCCCAATTGCAGTATAATCACATCACTTTAAATTCATGTGCAAAAATGTTACAGTAATCTTGAATATAGTGATATAAAACTATTTCTTGGGATTCTAAGTATCAAATGCTGTCATGTTAAATGCTCAGATTCAATGCTTAGACAGTTTCTATAAAATAAATGGGGGGGAGACATGATTAACAGTTTGATTGTATGACTTTAATGCCTCGAAGAGGAAAGTGAAATAGAAGTCTTCATATGGCAAAACCGGTTCTGTATTTATGAATTCCACCCTCTTCTCTCTCCCTCCCTCCCTCCCTCCCCAAAAAACCCTATAAAAATACCCCTTGCAGCCATTAAACTGTTGGGGATAAGGGGATGCTCAGAGGTGTAGAAGGGGAGTTGAGGAAGGGCTGTTAATATTGACCCTGGTGTTTTGGGGCAGGAGTGGATGTGGTGCCCGGAATCAGGTCCACAGGTTTGGTTTGGGTCTTTCTTGCAAATTCTTTTGCAGTGCCACAGGTGCATGTTGAGGTCATTCTGAGGGGCTGTTGCTCTTCCATTTCATAAATGTCATGGAGAACAGAGACGTTTCCATCTTCTCACAGGGCCATGGAAAGGCAGCAATTGTGCTCTGTCCTTGCTTCAGTTCTTCAAAGCATTTGTGGAAAAAAAAGCATAATTTAACCATCATCTGCCCTCAGATGTCATTACAAATGAAATCCTATGTGTAATTTCAGCTTCTTAGTGAAATGTAACTCATAAAGTACATACATTGAATGGGTGAGGTGAAACTGCATGTTTGAGAAGATTTTTCTCATGTGAAATCCAGATTACTACAAAGCTGTAGAAAAAAAACCATAAAAGCAAGAGACTCAGCCATAGAAGTAAGTTCTTTTTGTGTTTTAGCAGTATTTTCCTTCTGTGACAATTATATCTATTCTGGTCTATTGTAGCGACAAGTACGTGCTCATGAGAGTGATTGTGAAAATAATTTCATAGTTCATCACAGCAAACACCTCTAGGTTAGAAAGCAGAGAAACAAAACATATTCATTAAATACTCAGAGGTTTTAAAACACATATTTATACTACAGTGGCCTCTTCTTGGCTTTGTTACTGAATATTTTAATATTTGGTCTCTTCCCATATTTTAATCTTCTGGCAACAACAGGGTGTGACGATAGGAAATGTACTTCAGAACTCTGTAAAGCAACATCTGTAGACCTTGTAGAGTCTTTCTCAGGTGAAACTCAGTGGGTTGGTTTAAGTTTGACATTTGTATTAGCCTTGTACAAAGGAAAAGCAGTCTTAGCATAAGCAGAGATTATGTGCAGAATCCAGTTTGTGTCCACTTCACTGCCTTTGAAGGCCCAGCTCCACCAACTGTGATCAGACGTTCTTGTCTACAAAGAGTCAAAATGGTAAACTGAAACTCTTTGAACATGTGACAGGAAAACTGTTGGTATGTTTGTCTTGGAGAGCACTTTCAAGATTCAGACTAATTTTACAACACCTTAATCTTGTATAAATATTAGGACCAGGACTGCCCCTTGGACCACCTTTTAATATTTATGCATTTAAATATGGAATAAGTAGCATTAAAAATCTGGCATATATTGAATTGCCTTGATTGTCAGTCAACATAATAATTATACTGTGCATATTCATACAAAGTTACTTCTTGCATATAAAAACATTTATATAATGTGTCCTCCTTAAGAGAGCTGAAAATGTCTGACATGAGACCATTAAATATTCCTTTCATTACTGTTACTAAGACTTGCTCAATATCATACTTTGCAAAATATCACTCAGTTACAGCTTTTGGCTGTGGAATTCACTGAAGGAGTTCATATTAAAGAGTTTGGCTGGAATCACAGAGATTAAGTCAGTGCTTTTTATTGTTATTGTCGAAGTTTTTATTTGCTGGCTGTAAGCTTTTAATGTAACTTCAAATGTTTCCATTCTAACTGCTTTCCTAAAACTTTTAAATCTGTACTATCTGCAAACACTGTGTCTGATGGGTATTTGAGGCTATATGAATAAAATGTCTATTTTTCTTTAGGATCTTGCTCAAGTATTTTATCCCACTGAGATTTTCTTTTGCTCTAAGCAAAGAATTAGAGAATGTGTGTGTACATATATATATACACACACACACACGCATAGCCACACTTATATCAGGATATACATAGCAATTAGTGTGGCAGGTGTTTGAGACTCAGAAATCAGAATCTAAATGGCCTCCTGAATTAAAGGCTTTAAGACTTTAAATATCAAAAGACTGTCACATGTATGATTGTACAGATACTTATGTACAGATTCAATAATTAATGAACCACTAATGAGATTATTCATTTGCCTAAAATTCAGCACTGAGGATGTGACTGCAAAGCTAGGTGCTTTATATTTTAATGTGTTGTGCTCCTGTTTGTTGGCTCGTTGCTCATCAGCGAAGTGGTTGGAAGCAAATTCAACTTTCTGGCATGAAATCCCCTGCAGGAACTCTTTTTGTTTTGAGCAGGGCCTGTGTTTGCTCCAGGTTATTGCAGGATCCTGATGTGGTGTGATGGAGAATCCTGATGGGGAAGAAACTGAAGTCACTGTTGTGCATTGAGTTCTGGTGACCAAAGTTGCCAAGGCTGACACTTCCAGGGTGGCTTTTTACAGGTCTGTGGAGATCTGTCCCAGAAAATTTGCAGAATTTAGAAGGAAATTAACCCACTTCAGAAGATACAAACTACTGAAAATAAGAAACCACTGTCATCTGTCTCAGAAAGCTGATTGCTATTGTCCTGTTCTATAATAATCATAAACTTAGTCTAAGAATATAAATGGAAAGGGTTGAGAGTATAAACTTGGCATATATAGTACATGTTATGTATTGGTCCAGCACTTCATGCCATTCTTCCAAAATGTTACCTTTTGCTGCCAGCAGTGTCTCTGTGCACGTGTCCCCACCCCGGTGCACACACACAGGGCAGTTCACTCTCAGAAGGAACTGGGATACATGACCTGCTTACTGCCATGTGGTCAGGGGCTGACCCAAATGGACAGGCAGCACTTTGCCTGCATCTGCTCTGCCTCCCCACCTCCTTCAGGCTCAGTGACTCAATCCATAAGCTCCTAGAGCTGCCTGTTGCCTATGCTGAATAACACTTCTTGTGTTGGGCAACACATAATATTTCTTCCCGAGCATTAGCATCCTGCCAAAGGAGTGCTAAAATGTCTGTGGAGAATGGGGTAGTGCCAAAATTGAGGCTGCCATTTTGCATTCATTCTGAAGGAAAATTCCTTCTTCATGTACAACGTTTAAAAACGTGCTGCATTCACTTGCAATGATATAAATCCCTAACAACTTTAGTGGTATTGCATCTCTTTACCAGCTACTAAAATCTGCCTCATTTTTTCCAGTAGCAAAATGAAAATAGAAAACTTGTGTTGTATAAAATAATACAGATACCACCTACTGCTTCTGGAGTATTGAAACTTCCATGAAGGACTTGCTCTTCCAGAAAAGAACACTCTGCTCCTGCTATGAACACATCATACTTACAGGGAAAGCCTCTACACAGATTAGCTGGATATCCATGTAGAACAGGAATGATTAGAGAGTTTTTGTCTGGGTTTTTTTATGTTCACTGAGAATATAAATGGTGTTTCCTGATGAGAAAAGCCTCAGTATTTAATTTAATACATCTAGTGAGGACACTGCTGTTCATAGATGGTGATAGTTAATACTATTTCAAAAAAAGGAAAAAGTCCCCTGTCCCCAGCCCTCCTCCCACTCCATCTACTTCTGTTGCCAGAATAATTTTAGTGTATATTGGTTTGTTTGGAATAATCAGGCTGAAGTAGCATTAGTCCAGCTTCTCATCTTTTAATTACAGACAGTTTATTGTCTCTGCTGTCCCACTTTCTGCATGGTTCCCCACCAGCCAGCTAGACTTAGCAATCTCCATTAATTTAATTTGGCATTTCATTCAATCAGACAGGCTGTGAACATGATGAATTTTTTTTTTTTTAAATAACACAATGCTCATTCTTAATTGATGTCCTTATCAGACATTGTATTTGCCAGAGCTGTAATTATTGGTCAGGCAGCAAAATCAAATCTGCCCAAATGCAGTGAAGATGTTCTCCAGTGAAATTATTGAGATACAGTACTTAGACCTGCAAAGTAATTTAGTTTTGGTCTGTAATTACATCTTTTGGGATTGTTATCTTTCTTTTTACTCATAAGGATAGTGTAACCTCAGAGGAATTAATTTGCCAAATATGAAGATAAAACTGAGATTCTTGCCATAATATATATTTGTGCAAGTAGATATTACTCTATATAAAAACCATGTAAGAATGATTTTATTAATGGCCATACTTTAAAAAATACAACTTCTAATTTTACTGCAGAAATACAGGAAGTGTGATCAGTTGAGGGTGCCATTTTCCATAAGCAGTAAATTGGTATTAGAAAAGATAGAATTTGAATGTGTGTCTAAAACACATACAGAAGCAGATCTGTAGTGCCGTGACAGATTAGTTTAGACCTTGTTCTGCCCTCAGTGAGAATTTTGACTGGAAATACTATCCTGAGAAACTTTAAATGAGTATTTTGATTAACAATTAAGAATTAAGAAAGGACTGTTAGTGTCATGATAATAAAGTCTGAAGTCTGTTTTTCAGTAAGGGTTGGGATGGAGTTTTCTTTAATTAAAAAGAAATGGAGGGGGATACTGGATTCTGTAATAACTCAATTTTTTTAATGTATTCTCATATATATGTAGTCTTTGAGGATGGAATTGCAGTCATTACTTTTAAGCAAAATTTAAGTTGATGGATTAGGTATGAGAAGATGATAAAATGTGTTTCATTTCTGTTCTGGATATATTTTGTTTGAGTTTCTCATTTGGGACATTCACATTCCATGGTTTTGCTGGTATTCTGTGCTGGAACACAATCAGTTCTTTTTCCTTGGGGTTGCACTATGAAACAGCAGTGTTATAAAAGGATTATTTAATTCTACTGAATTAAATTTTCTTTTTGGCCATAAAATTACTGGTATCTTAAATATTCCTTTTTGCTCGGTTAAGATGGTCAGATAAAAGTCTGGGCTTCTTTATGTCTGGTTTTGAGTTACATATTTCTCTATTGAGGAAATGAATATTTGTGTGTGATTTCTAATGTTTTTCAGATTAGAGTTGCAGAACAACTGAGTTGATCTAAAAACAAATACAGAAAGCTGTAAAAAATACTAATGACTAAATGTTAAAAGTAAAATCCATTAAAATCAGTAGCAGAATTCCCATTAACTTTTATAGGTTCAAAATGTTATTCTGTGTGTCCATAGCACCTTCAAAATTAGTTATTTGCTTTACTTTTCGAGATTGATTTTTTTTACTATTACCATTTTTTCAGTGTAGAGTTCTCTTTTGATGGTTTTATTTCTTGCTGTGACGACTCAATCACAGATACCGAAGAAGAAGAGCCCTGCAAGTGTCCACAATTTCACATTTGAGATTTTCTGAAGGTTTGTTTAGTAGGATTTCAGACTCAGTGGACATTTAATCACTGATTCGTATCCCAGCTTGCCAGGGTTTTCTGTGACGTTCATCGTATCAGACTTCTGCCTTAAAACAACTGCTCATTAGTCTCAGCTTTCATAACCAACCAATTTTGGAGCTCTGGTGAGTACAAAGGGTAGCTTGAAAACCCGAGTAGTGTTGTGCTGTGTGGATTCCAAGTGGCTTATCCCTTGATTTACAAACATATCCTAACATCTGGCTCCAGAGATCTGGCCTATGAAAACATGCAGCCTGGAGCAGTTTTTACATCCTCAGTGCTGGGTTGGAGTTGATTTGGTCTTCATTAGGGCACGTCTTGGTGAAGGAATAGAGGACATGAATTTTCCCGTAGCACTGCAGATACACACCTTTCCTAGAAAAGCTGAGTAAGGCTGGATATTTGGTTTCCGGTTTGGTAGTCAAAGCTAAGAGAACAGTTCCAACCAGCTATTTTAGAAAGAACCAGTGTTCTGGGAATGCTCTGCACAAGCTGCTGGAAAGCACCGTTCAGCCCCTCTCACTGCAGCACTCCCCTTTGTCCGTACGGATTTCGGCACGGCCAAGATCCACGTGCCCTTGGAACGTGCAAGAGTAGAGGACTGAGCTGCCACAGTTGTGCTGCAGTGGTTTGCAGGAAGCTGTGATTCCCAGGGTGTCCAGAAGAGGTGTTGGTGTTTGCAGGTCATTTCACGAGCTGGGCACACGCGTGTGCTGGGTCGGGGTGCGGTGGCAGTGGCTGGGGGGACTCGGCACTGAGGGTGGAGTTTGAGCTCCTGAAATCAAAGGAAACAAACCTGTTTGCAATGCAATGGTGTGTGTTGGCAAAGCAAGCTGAAAACATTTCTTTTGTAGTTACAGAGCAAGAGTGCTCGGAGATCTTTAGATGAAAAAGTGTATGCAAACTCTTGCTAATTACTCTGGCTCAGTAATTACTCAGAGCATCCCAACACCAGCAAAAAAGGAAAAGATAGCTGGACTAAGGGCTGCATCTTACTTTTCTTCTACGCCAGGAAACCCAAGAGGTGGGAGCCTTCAGGAGTCTCCCTGGGCAGGCCAGATTGCTGAGCCTCCCTTTAATTTGATCCCTGCTGTCAACTGTGGCAATGCTCTGAGGTGTTCGTGAGGGGTTTGAGCAAGGGATCCTTTTGAAAATAAATGGACAAAAATGTTGACTGCAATAAGAGTCATTTCACAAAAAATATTTTACTAAAATAGACAAGAACCCCTTGTTCTATTTAGAATGATTTATAACTGTTCCCAACTGATCACAAAGTGTTTCTAAATTAAAAGTCATTAATTATAGCTTTATATAGATACAAAGATATGCAAGAAGTGCTTTGTAATTCCAGCTCTGCACTTCAGGTGAGAGCATTTTAAATTACTTGGACCATTGGAGCCACCTGCTTGACTAAATGCTCAGGGCCCTGTGTTTCAGTACTCATCAGTGCATTGCAGTGTTAACATTGTTACTGATTTTTCTCATTTCTCCAGGGCAAATACTAATTAATGGATACAATTCACAGCTGATTAGCTGTAGTTTCTTCAGTAATTACATTCGCAGACTAACTGTTCAGAAGAGGATTTCTAACCCAGTTCTTATTTCACTATAAGCTTAATTTGTTTTTTGAATTGTTTAGGTCCTTAAGATAATAACCATTTTATTTTCTTTTGTTGTTATAGGTACCATTAGATAATAAGGAAGTTTAATCTTAGAAATACTCACTGATAATTGTTCTGTGCCTTCAATGGATTTCCAATTCAGAGAAAAAAAATAAATCTAAAGAATATTAATTGTGATCCATACTAACAAAAGCTGAACTATTCCAATTTCTGACATTGGTGGCTGAGTCATACACTATAGGGTCTTAAATATTATAGCCCAAGAACAGAATGACGTGAAGAATTTGTACCTGTAACTTTTAGCTTTGACATTCCTTGTTACATAATTTGCTTCCACAGTCTTAATAAAATAGTAAATTAAGTTGTCACTCTCCCCTTTGTTCTACTTCAATAAAACAAAAAGAAAGAAAACCACTTGGCAATCAGCACGGCAGTAGCTGTGTGTGAACAATACTTGTAGATCAAAACAATGTAAAATTGTACTTTTCAAGGTAAAAATCAGCTATGTTTCTGTTTTGAGAAACTAGAGCCCCAAGGAGCCCCTGTATTAAAATAGGATGGGGTTTGTTCCCAATTATCTATCCAGTGCTGGAATTGTACTTGCCTAGTGTACCTTTGCCCTTAGGTATCCTTTGAAAACTTGATTTCTTTTGTTTTAGGTTTTTTTTGTTCCTGTAGAAAGAACAGCTCTATTTGAGCCATTTGAGTTCTTCATGTAAATTCTTCCTAGTTTGCCACTGATTGACATGAAAAATTCTCTCCTATTGATTGCACTGCTGAGCTGAAGTGCCATGTCTTTGTGCAACAGATCCACACACACCCCCATACGTGCCAAAACAGTCATTTGAATGTGCAATTTTACTTGAATTTTTAAATCTCCAAACATGGGTGACATCTGGGCTTTTAAAAATGGATGACATTACTTGAGTATCTGCATAGCTGGGGGTAACAGAGTTTTAATAGCTATGATCAGCCTGCATATTGTGTTAAGGCCTCTGTTGCTGAGCATGTGTTATAAGTTGAAAGAGTCAGCATAAGTTTACAAATGGAATTGGTTACTTCAGAATGAGGGATCTCATCCCATATTCCTCCTCCCTCATGTTTGTCTTCTAATTTTGTTGATATCCTGTGTTGTCAATTTGACAATTCAGCAGGTACACAAGGCTCCAATTCTTTGTGTCCATCTTCCTTTTTTCATCCTCTTACGGTGATATTTCCTCTTTATTTTTTTTTAAATTTTTTTTCTCCTTTTAATTTCTGTCTTATTTTCAGAAATAGGGGTTGGAGTTTTCAGAGAAAGAGCCTTTCTTGAAAGAATGGCTGGTCCCTCCAGTGAGGAATTGGGGAGAGTCAGGGTCTAAGACCTTTCCCTGCTAAAAACAGGCGCCAGGTGAGCTGTAGCAGACTGAGCTGAAGCAAAGTGCTTTTCCTTTCAGGGGAGGTTCATCTGCTCTGAGAGCACAACAGAGTTTCTTGCTTGGAAAGACCAATCTGTGCAAGTGCGTGGTTACCCATCCTCAAGCACTGGTTGCAGAGCTTGTTCTGCTGTCAGGTGTGGTGTGAGGATGAGGAGAAAGCAGGTCCACTAAGATCTGGCAAGATCAAACAAAGCCTTCCTGAAAAAATTTGCTTTGTAAAACTCAGAAGTGGGAATTCCGCGAGGAGTGTTTAGTGTGGCTTCAGCAGCAGCGACGGGGTAGGGGCGGCACAGGGGCTCTTCCCTCACCCCATGCTCTCACCTTACACTGTGCTCTGTGCCTGGTAATAACAATATGCACGTTTGAAACTCTGTTTTACTGGTGGCAGCATGGCAGGCCTGGTGTCTGTCCTTGAAGCAAAGCCTCTGGATACCTGCCTGCTGTGCTGCAGAACCACTTACCAGCCTACGTGCCTTTGGAAGTGGCACCGAGGGGTGTAAGGCACCATGTTATGCTGATAATCTCACTTTTCTGTGCTCAGTCTGTAGAAGAAAAAGTGCTTCAACAAATGTTCATACTTAAGAATTTGGAGGAAATGACTCCATGGCACCTGGTGAAATCCCTGGCATGTGAGTGGACCTGCACCTCGGTGAGGGCAAGTGGGCACTGTGCCCACTGCGCCCTGGGCAGGGCTTGGGGTCCAGGGTCAGGCAGTTCTCTGTCTGCAAAGTCTGCTGGTGTCTTCACTCAGGGCATGGGAGCTCAACTGGAATGATGGGTAAACAAAGGGAGGTAGTTTGGCCTTTTAATTTTGTGGAAAGAATGGGATTTTAGGAGCAAGGTTGCAGATTCTCATTCTTCCCCACTGGCCTTTAGCTCTTTAAAACCACGTCTACTTGGAATAGTAACATGCCAGCTACTTCTGGCTGCAGCAGTCCTCCAGGTCAGGATCATCTGTAGAAGTACCATAATGTGCATCAGGAAAGGTGGAGTCTCCTGGAGAATAGTCTCTTTCTAATGGACTCATAATTTCCAAAATTACCTCTGGGTTTGTGGGGTGCCTTTGCTGAATGGACAAAAAAGGAGTTGAAGAGATGTGTGAATGTCTTCCATGTACAGACTGGGGGATGGAGAGTATGAAATAATAATAGTAAAAATAATAAAGATGGATCCAAGGTAGTTCTGACTTCAAAGAAGAACTGCAAAATTACGTCTTATCGGTTTGCTGATTTGTTTTTGTTATAGGTTTTTTTCCCCAACTCTTTCTATGCCAGTGATGGGGTAAAGAAAAGTTTATCATGGCATACATTAAATGCAAATATTTATTTTTCTTTCAGTTTGGAAACAATAACAACTACATGAACATGGCTGAGGCAAATAATGCATTTCTTGCTGCGAATGAGGTAGATGTTTTTATTTTTTATCTATGCTCATATTCTGCTGTTTGCTGTGATAATTTAACAGACTTTGAATGGATGAAGAGTGAAGTGCCGAATTTCTGCGTGTTTTATGGAGCACAAAATAAAGACTTTAATGAGAAAGAAAATAACCTGACAGCTCTCCATTACTAGTCAATTTAGCTGTCCATAAGGCTGTTACTTACATAGCATGTCAATAGAAACAAATCTGCTTTATGTATGGAAAAAAATTATGAACAGAAGGAAACAAATAAAAAGCACAGTAGGTGTACACTTGGAAAGCAAGCTTAGTAATAGTCATTACTAGCTAATGTTCTAATTTTTGTTAGAGAAACAAATGTTTTAATTTGGATTCTTAATACTCATACAAGTTAGAAAACCAAAGCCACCTTTGTTGCCTGAAGGGCATGTGCTTCATGAAAGAAACTTCTGACCTGGAGGCTGAGCTGGTGGAGGCTGGCAAGGCTGTGGGGGTGATAGGTTTGATTGATCCCTGCCCCTGAGAGTGGAAGCAGGAGAAGGTATGGCAGCCACAGGCTCCAGGTATTTGTTGTGGTGGAGCCACCTTGCAGCCACAAAGTAGACCATCAGCACTAATGCTGACCCAGCTCCAGACCACAGCAGCTTTTGGTCGTCACCAAAATCCAACAACTCTGACTCCAAAGGGAAGGATGGAAGGTGCAAGTGCACTGTGTAGTGTATGCACAGCAGTCTGGAGAAGAACTATTTATGTAGGGTGCATGCCATATATGATCTTCCCAACACTAGGAAAGGTTAGAAAACTGAGCAGCCCTGATTTCCATGTTGGAAATGGGGATTCAGTCACAGGTATTCCTGTGTACTTCTGAAACAATGACTTTGGAGAAAATAAGCAGAAAAGTGCAACAATAAATATGAAGGTTAGAATTAAGAGTAGGATTTTATGAATCATTTATACAATGGTCACCATCTCTTTTTACCCAGCAAGACTGCTTAGATAAGGGAATATTGTTTGGCACTAGCTCCAGTGTTATTTGTGATAATGAACACAAACCCCATCTGTAATGACAACATGATGTTTCTTTCTGTAGAATTTCTTTCCTACATTTGAATCAAACATTGATGAAAGCTCTGCTGCCAGCAGCTGTTCAGAGACAATTTAATTCCAGCTGTGATAATTCACCGTGTCAGACATTGGCTGTTATATGTTGATACAACAGTTCTCCAGATTTGCATTTTTATCAAAAGGAACAAATGTTTTGAACATTTCAGTACAGATGGCATTTAACCATGCACACAGTTTTGGGTGTTTTGGGTGGTTTTTTTTTTTAAATACGTAAGATATAAATATTTGAAAAGTTAATAACTTTAAAAGATGTGATTGGTAAGATAAATCTCACAAATGTTATACCATCTTTTGGTCATAACAGCACCTTTCTGCAGTTCCAAATTGCATACTACTCAGGCTCTTTTACACTGAGTAAAAGAGTAGCTCAGCACTAAGGCTTGCTTTCTTCTTAGATTACATCTATTCTATCCTCACTCTTAGGTCTGCAATATGTTTAATATATATATATATATATTTGGACAAGTTATATAGTTAGAATTAAATTCACATTTAAAAATGTTAAGGTAGTCATCAATTTACTCTCCCATTTTTAGTAAGCTGTAAGTATTAAGATGAATGCTACTTTTCTAAGTAAAATATTGTATTGTTATCTAGATGTGTTCTGTATTTATACAGCTGTCCTAGAGTTATTGTGTTAGATGGGGGAAAAGATCCAGTTCTTATAATTATTAATATCTCATAAATATGTCTAAAGAGAGGTTCAACTGTACTATAATAATACTGATTCCACTGAACCCTTTTGCTTGAACAAGGAATAAAAATATGATTAAGTGTTACTGTTCTCATTAAAGCGTCAGCCTAACTTTGCAATTACCACATTACGATGTATTTAATTATAGTGGTTTTACATTACATGAATGTAGCTTTCTCAGTATTATTTTGGGCCTGAGCACTGCTGAGCTAGAAGCCCATTTTATTCCTGTAAATAATGCCTTAAGAGTGTAATCCTAGAGCACATTCAGGCTCTGAAGCCACACATTTGCTTTGTGTTTTCTGTCTTTATGTCATGATTACTACGACTCATTTTAAAGCACCTTAAATATTTATTGAAATAATATTTCAAGTGTTAATTACAGTGGTAATGAAAACAGCCAAATGCCACATATCAAGAATGAGTGTTTATCCGTATTGTTAATGTGATATGTTAGATTTCATTAAGCAGTAATGGGGTAGCAAATGAGTCACAAATTACAGTTGCATCTGTTACTAGACCACATTAGTGCCAAAATAACTGCAAATGCAGCCATAGGGTTATGTTCATTAGCCAACCACTTCTCCTGGCCAATCCATCCTTTGTGTTTGGGAGCTACAGGGTCCATGGGAAGAAAAATTCACACCTTTTGTAATATGTCAGTGGGGAACTCAAACGTCTCCGTAATCCAGGCCCAGCCTTCACATCCAGAATTAAGTTACAGCCTTGCAGTTGGAGCGAGATGGGTAGAGTCTCAGCAGACTGACGGTGCTGCAGACTGCAGCAATCTGGGACCTCATCATTTCTGGTGTGAGACCAATAATGACAGCTGACAGGTTCTATATGCAAGCAAAGGTTTTTCTTGTATTTCAGTTTCCATCTTCTCTCAAGCGGTTATTAATTTATATCATCATTAACAGTTTGAAGGATGACAATTTGCAGCAGTTAATGAGATCTTTCACTGAACTTATAATTTTTAAATTAACTGGCATTAAGTCACTCTTTCAAACAATATAATTAATACATAAAACAATACTTCCCCCCAACTCAAATCCTGAACCAATGCAAACAAACAAATCCCAGAGCAGCCTTGCATGTCCAGAACAAGACAAGAGTGCCTATTTTAAGATTGCCAACTGCCCAATTTGATCAAGGCAGTCCTGATTTGGGTACATTTAAAATGGCCTAATTTCAAGAACTGAATTTCTATTATTAAACAGCAGTGGACCTGAAATAATACATGAAAGTTCATTTAACTCTCAAAAAATTTGAATAAGTGTAGCTCATTTGTTTCCCAAATAAAAGTCAGCAATGTTGAAGCCAGATACAGACTCTACTTGAGTAAAGATTATCTTTGACAGGCACATGCACACGTACAAACATGCACAAACCCTGAAGATAACTGGCAGTAAATGTTTTGCTCAAGGCATCTTAACAGGTGTTTAGTTCATAACAAACCTACTGTTCAAACAAAGCTGGCTTGCTTCAGACAGCACTGGAAGCTGCTGTAATCACCCTCATGTTTTTATACGCTTCTCCTCCAAATTACAACCCGTGTTTACATTGGGAATGGAAAAGAAATAAAGACCAGATTGGTAATATTTTGTGTTTGTTAGTGGATAAAAGGAGGCAAAAGATGTGAAATGGTCAGTGCTGAATTCATGTTGTGCGTGTGCTACAAAATTGTCAGTGTTTTATGAAGCATGAGAGTAATGTAAGCTGTTTGTGCTATTTTACTAACATATCAATAAAGTGGCATTTTGTTATACAGCCAAATCCAGTGTAGCTGATACTTGGACTAACAACAGACAGATGTTGCTAATTAAATACACATTAAAAAACTGTTAATACTGATACTGCATTAAAGCCATATGATAATGAGACTTAAATCTTTAATTGGAATGATCCAAAAACCCCTTCAGCATATGAAACTTAGAAGTTTTGTTGCTTATAGAGTTGATTTGGACTGTTGGTGTGGAGGTGGTTGCTGAGCGCAGTGTGCCCTAATGCAGTTTGCCTTGTCCTGTCCTTTTCCAGCAGACATTCCACACGCCGAGCCTTGGGGATGAGGAGTTTGAAATCCCACCCATTACACCCCCGCCCGAGTCAGACCCTGCACTGGGGATGGCAGATATACTGCTGCCCTTTCAGGGCCTGGGTGACCAGCTGCCTGCACAAGGAAATGACTTTGCACCTCAGTTTCCCCCCCAGAGTTTGGATCTGCCCTCTATTACAATATCGCGAAATCTCGTGGAGCAAGACGGTGTCATCCACAGCAATGGATTGCATATGGTAGGTCCTGTTCTTTGTGTGTTCCCATTGCCTAATACTGTCTGTCAGATGTAGATTTGTGTTACCTCTTAATTTTCCTTGACCTCTCAGAAGATCTGTATGGTTTCTTGGGAGCCTGACCAAGCATTTACCAGCGTTCTGTGTCACGTGCAGGTGTGTTCTATATGAACAGTGACACGTGTTGTCAGTGTTACACGGCAAACAATG
This sequence comes from Formicarius rufipectus, assembly GCA_013399695.1. Taxonomy (NCBI): domain Eukaryota; kingdom Metazoa; phylum Chordata; class Aves; order Passeriformes; family Formicariidae; genus Formicarius; species Formicarius rufipectus. The sequence continues at coordinate 330,894 of VXAU01005767.1, read as the reverse complement.
ATGTGCTATTACTCAGTTCCCTAAGGCAGCTGACAAATGGTTAAGGGTTTAATACTGGTGGATTTAGCAAGATTTAGCAAGTTGTTAGAGTACAGTGCAGTGCTGTACTCTGCATGGACATACCTCTTGTGAAGGAGCAGTCGGGCTTTATAAACACAGAATTTTCATTTTGGGAATACACCTGGATGCCAGTGCTCCATTGGCATCATGTGCATCTAAAGTGCTCCTAAATTTCAAAATTGTGCTATATAGTTGACATTGGCATAATGAATTGAAAGTCCATTGGGTTGTCTAGGGTGAACTACAGCATTTAGAATGTGTTGCTTGTCTGTATTTGAAGTGTAGGACCCTCATCTGACAGCCAACAGTGCATTTTGAAAGTGCAGTATTGAGAGCTGCTCAGGAGATCTGGACACAGTATGCCAGCAGGAAAATAACATGTATTTTCTTATATTCTGTGTATTTCATGGGCTAAATCTATATAAATGAAGACTGGATGTTATTTTTTTTTAGACTCAGAAGTGTTAGGGATGTATTACCCTGGCCATACTCAGAAATACAGGGCCATAAAAGTACTTTGTTCTGTCCAGTGCTCTTGTTGGCCATAGAGACTGGGGCAGGGTGGTGTTCTCTTCCTGGGCTGTTTCCAATCCCCCCAGAATGGGGAGGGATGGTCTGGGTGTGGGGAAGGGCTGAGTGACAGGGACTGTTAGGCTGATTCCAGTGGTTTAATGAGAGCAATCCAAACCAGGGCTGTATGAAGTTGCCTCCAGAACTCATACTCCGTGCAGGGTGGCAACCTCCAGGGGAGGGTTCCTGGGGCAGTTTCCACTTTCTCGTTGTGTTTCCCTTTCAGCTTTGGGGGATCTCCTGGTGTGGGTTTCTGAGAGCTTTGTGCAGTAACATTCAGATTCACAGTGATGAGACACAGCTGTGAGCCGGTTTATCCTCCTCAGCATTTTAGATTCATTGGTTACAATTAGAATCAGTTTCTGTATTGCATATTGAAGAGTGAGTAAATGTTTAGCTTGACCAGATATTTTACATCAACCATATTTTTTTCTGATTATTTTATATAGGGCCTTTTGCTAAACTTGCTGTAGTGAAAATACTTAACTACTGGACTGTAATAAAGGTCATGTTGTTATGTTGTGATTTCATGTAAATCTTTTTTTTTTTTTTTTTTTTATTATGGGAAGTGAAAATTAGTTAAAGATTTACAAACCACCATGCTGCAAATACCTCTGTAATTCTACGGGCTGCTGACTTCACTGCAAATTTTACTATTTCTTTGGAGGTCACGAAGGGTAGCTAGCACTAGTGCAGAGTGAACTGCCCACTCCTTAGGAGGTACAGAATTCAGTCATTCTGTGGATCCAAAAGAGGCTGCCTAAAGCAGTCCTTCAAGGATATGGTAGTTGTTTTAGATCCCATTTTGCACAGGATTCTGTGTTCACTGGACATGTAATGTGACTTCTAAAGAAAGATCAGATTAATAAAACCTGAGAGTCAGGAATGTTGTGCCTGAAAACTAAAGTAATGGAGCGTGTGTACACTGAATACAATGAAACTTGCTCAGAAATATGTAATAAACATTCTGGGCTGGATCAGTCTTGTGTTACATGTACAAGTATCCTCTCGGTGTTACCAAGTGGTTTGTAACCTGACCCAGTTTTGCCCTTTAATTTTGCATCCTTTCACTGAATGTGATTCTTCCAGAAGTAAATGCTGTCACCTTAATAGTTCCAACCAGAAGAGGTCTCCTGGTTAGGTATCTCCTTGCTCACCTCTCGCACCAACTGGAAGGCTTTACATCTTTACCCTTTCCCTCGACTGTGCATTGTAGAAATTAATGGTTCAATTCACTTTGACTCCATTGGTAACAATTTGTTCCTGTATAGGTTAGTGAGAGTATGCAGAGGAGCTCATACCTTCTTACTCCAGTAGTCCAGTGGTATATTTTGGGGTGATTGCCAGTTCAAAGCTGTGGATTGGGACCCTTTGTGCAGTTTTGCTGCAGAGAATTGATGAGGAATTGTGCGATTTCATACGGAGGAGCCACACAGGGAGGTTTGTGTGTCAGTTGTTTCCCCACGATGGCTTGATTTGTTTCGTACTGTGAGATGGAGTGGCCTCTGCCATTGTACTCCAGGCAGTCCTTTCCTCCTCTGCTCATAAATGCTGGGGAGCTTTGGGAAGTTTAAAAACATTAACAGAGGGTCCTTGCATAGGTTTTCCCTGAACTCACATAGCTCTCTTAAGGACTCAAATTTTCCAGCAGTTAATCTGTATTTCAAAAATAAAAAATGAAAACAGAATATCATCTTTTATGTGAAAAATGCACACTTTATTAAACTGGTAAATATTTATTAATAATATTAAAATTCATCTTTAAATTAGACATTTCATGAATTACTTTGCCTTGGAGCTATAAAAACTTTATTGCAGCAATAAAAAAATGTAAAGGAGGCATTTTGACTATGAAATTTCATTTCATGGTCAATTGAATTTACTATATCTGAAAGAACTAAAGATGGGGTTGTAAAATAATTATGATGTTCGTATACACTTAGAGAACAATGTTCTTATCCAACGATACTAGGACAGTCTTATTTAAATGCTGTATTAATAGTGTACTGCTAATCACTAAAGCTTCTTGAGCTGAATACAAACTTAAATTGTTTTAATAGTAACTGTGTTGAGTTTATTGCTTATCTTGTGAAGCATTAGAGAGCTTTACTGTAAGCAATATTTAATTTAGGTAAATGTAGTCTTGCCCTGTTGCAAAGCCTGCTAGAAGAATTTCACCTTGAAGAAATGTCATGAGATTTTAAATCAGAAATGTTGAAAAAATAAAATGGGCTTGGACAGAATTATGATTAATACTGTGTGTCTTTGGCTTTTTTCTATGTACTACCTGACATGTTCACCTATAAACTTGAATGCAGAATCGCCAGAGGCATGGTTAAAAATAGGTTATGTCAAGGTTTTCCTATGTCTCCCTTAGGGGGCATGGAGTTGGCCATCTACCTCGTAATGTTTCTGCAAGTATCTCACATATTTCCCACAGGAAGACCAAAAAAAGGGAAAAGAAAAAAAATCATTCTCTTTGTAATATATTCTTTGTGTGTTATTATATTGAAAATATCATTCATGGGGCAAGAAAGATATTTATTCTCAGCATAAATACAACCTGGCAATTACTAAAGATTGGCAAGTTAACCATTGTTTATACTATTAAGATACACATGCTATGGAAAGAGTGACAATTTGTCACAATGCTAATTAACTTCATTATTATTGGCAACAAACACAATACATTTATCTTTACAGCTTTTTTTTTAACAGCAACAGCAACAAAAAGGAGATAAAACGGAGGCATTTTGATTAATATTTTAATAATATGGAAATAAAATTCTGATGTTCAAAAAATCGTTTCTGAAAAATGGAGTGTTGATGTACATTTGACTTCAAAGAATGCAGGGATTTACATGATGCAAATATTATCCCTATAAATACTTGAATATAAATAAGCAGAAATCACCAGCGATAGCCTCATTAAAAATCAACCCCCGATATTTTATATTAATGCTCTATTTTCTGTTGAACTGCCCATAGAAAAATTATTTTAATCTGGAAACTGTGGCAATTCTATAAAACTACAAGTTGTGCTCCTGAGGGTTCCTTTTTTTAACACCTCTCTCTAATCTGCCCAGCCTGCTGAGTAGCATTGACATCAGTAGTACATCAATTTCAGAAAGTGGATTATTTTTACTAGACAGCTATTGTGACATATTGGGTCAGTCATAAATGAAAGATATTCATGCAAGCATGCAATACTTGTAATGAAGTCTCACTCTGACCTTCTGTATGATTGATTCTGTAATTTAGTTTTCTCAGGCAGTGCCTGAAATGAAATGAAATCATGTTGAACAAGTTTTGAATACCCACAGTGCACCAGGAGAAGAAAAATCTGCAGCCCCAGAGGCTTGAGAGAGAGCAGCTGAACGATTTATCTCCATGCTATTATAGCCTTTGCCAGCATTCAACATTTCTTTTTTTTTTTTTTTTTTTCTTATTTGGCTTAAGTACTTAATTCTGCAGGTAGCTGTAAATGGGAAAATAAAATGCTGTTCAGATTTAAAATGACAGGACAGGAGTATGTGCAGGGGACTGATAAAATATCTTGAATAGAACTGACCTTTCATGTAGCTGAAAGTTACTGGGGGATTCATCCTCATAATTACCATATAGATTATTTTTATTTCTTTCCTGCAATGAAACATTTCAGAGAGCAGTAGTGCTGATTGAATGAAAATTGAACTTGTTAACATTCTTTTCAGCTTAGCCTGTTGTACATAACAGAAGGTTAGCTTTGATGAATTTCAAAATTCTCTTTCTGATATCTAAGAAACAGACAGTAAAATAATTGTCTCTTTTCAGTCTGATTTTTTTCTTTTATTCAGAAATGTACAGATGTTACAAAAACAGACTGGTAGTTTTACATATATTGTTCCCTACATTACATATGCTGCTAGAGAAAATGTGTTTCTTATTTGATGAAGATTTGAGCCTGTTTATATTTTATAATTGTTGCAGTGCTGCCAGTGCTGTCAGGATTGTGCACAGATAAGGCTAATTCATAGTGGAATATGCTCATTTTTAATTACATTACTCCTTAGGAGTGGCACTGTGCTCAAATCAAAGACATGATGGTGACTATTGCCTTCATTTCAAGAAGGGACCTTTTTAAATAAACATCTCATCAATGTGGCTTTAAAGAGATGACTTGCAAATTTGAGCTCGTTAAAGGCTGCATACAATAGAAATATTATTAATGTTTTAGAACGGTGGTAACTTACAGCTCCAAATCTTTTTAAGTAGTTTATATTCCCAACTTACTAATTAACTTTAAATTAGTAGATGAACATAAGATTGCAGAAAGCTAAAAAGTTGCTTTAAAATTGGCAAAAATAGTTATTTGACTGCTCACCTGACTGGGTGCCTCTCATTTATATGTTTAATTTTCTTTTACAAGGAAACTTATTTCTACATCTCTCTTTTAATACCCAGTTGGTAATCTCCTATATAGTGAGAATGGATTAGGTTTTCAATTAATAAAGTGTAATAACAACATTGTTTAATGTGTTGCAGATGAAACAGTTATTTCATGGATCATTAATATGTTTAATACCCGGAATGGTCTATTAAAACAAGCTTTTGTTATTGTTATGAATGTGTTTGTTCTCTTTGATAAAAAATACAAAACAAATTTCAGACGTTTATAGTTATTAATTTATAGGAGTAGCAGCTAGTCTTACTAGAAAAAAGGGTTCTCATTTTCTTATTTCTGTTTTTCCTTTCATTGGTGTGGTGCATTGCTCATCTCAGGCTTTAAATCAGCAGTGCTACTGTGGTTTGTATTGGCCTTTCCCAGCAGAAATGGCAGCTGTTATTGCCACTGCTTTTAATAATTTGTGGTACCAGGAAAAATTCATCTCAAGTAACACTGAATTAAAGGACGGTGTGGTGGCTCAGATCAGTGACATTTGGCCATACAGAGAAGAAGATGGACACTGTAAAATGAGACCTTTAGGACTCGGTTGGCAGCTCCGGCTGAGCTGAGCTCTGACTTAGCTTGGAGCTCTTGTACTTTGCTTATGAACTTCCAAGTCTTTACAGAGCAATTTTTTTTTTTCATTTGTTGCATAATTGAATATCTTATTTTACACCTGATGATGTAGTTGTGCATTTTGTAGTTACCTGTCAGAGCATGTGTGTACAACCGATGGAGCCTCGAGGGCAGGTGGACGATGGGTTGAGAGCCCTGGAGGCAGCAGTGACTTTGGCACAGGGGCTCCATGCTATGCTTGTGACCTGCTATGAAGATGGTGCTAGCCATGATGATGTAATGAATAATAGTGTGAAGATTTTCATATCCTCAGTGGCATTGTGTGGATAATACAGTTACTTTCCTGAAAGTAACTTGCTCATTGGTACAGACACGATGGGCCATCTGTTAATGAGCTGCTGTGGCTGGAGAGGGAAATGTATTGTGCTGTTCTTAAAAGTAGAAAACTCATAGTAACTGCTAGAAAGGACCTGTCCATAGAAAACAAAGTGTCAGCAGTTATCAAAAACATCTGTCTGAATAGAAGGCACTGGTGAGACTAAAAAATAATAATAAAAAATGAAGCCGATAGGTCATTGCCTATCGAGATACATGAGGGATTTCTGCATTAAAGAAGAAAAGCAAAAACATTGGTCAGAACAGTCTAGGAGAAAGGACTGTGACTATTTTGTGTTAACGAGTATCTAAATCAAGATCCATCAGCTCTAGAAGATACTGTGAGGTGCCATATGAATATGGGGAAAATGGGAAAAGCGGTCAGGAATTGGAGCGGAAGCTGAGTCTTGGATACTCCTAAGAACTGAGCTCAGAAGGAACTTGGATGTGTATGACTGCAGACACCAGCTGTGCATTAAGCCAGGGCCATGGCTTTAAGCTATTCTGCCTCCTGAGTTTAAACTCTCAAATCAGGTGCTACTTCCTTAAGCCAGCCAAAACAGGCAGATGCTGCAGCTGGTCTGGATATGTTGTACCTGGCCAAAGGCTTTGTGGGGTTGAGCCACCCCTGCTCTTGTGTAACGTGAAAACTTCCTTTGAAATTCTGCCATTCTCTGCTGTTACCACCCGTGTTTCCCCTTGGACAGCTTACCCAATACTCAGCTTCCACTTTAAGTTCTCAAATGATAAAGAAATGCTAAGTCTCTTTAGAGTTTTAAATTATTCTTTGTTGTCAGGTCACTGGAAGTAAAACATACCTGGGTCTGGTATATACAAAACATAATGAGACATACTTTTCAGATTTGCTTTAGAAACCAACAGGCAAACAAAGAAACTGGGTAGAAAAGAAAAATCCCTGCAAAACACACAGGAAAAGTACCCCTGATCATAGCTACCAACACTTGCAGCAAGTTTTAAACATACAAATGCCATGTAGCCCCCGAGTCTGTCCCTTTGCCATTCCTTGCACAATTCTTGTTACCTTTGATGATGTTTGTTAGTTGTCATGCTCCCTTGCAGTCTCTCCCCATGTTACTGCATAATAAGGACCTTTGAAGTCTGCCTTTGATTTGGCTGCTGAAGCACCTGAAGTTGCAGAGGTTGTAACAAAACTGCTAACAGCATTTATCTGACATTCTGGGACTTAATTTCAACTATCCAGGGTTTGTTTGCAGTGTGTCTTCACTGTTTGCACACAGCAGACCTAAGCTTGTACTGCTAATTTGGAGAGAAGCTCCTCGTGCCAAGAGACTCATCAGATCAGAGCCCAGATCTGTGATCTGAGTCACACATGTATTGTGATCATGCTGTTGAGTACCTTGTCCAAAAGGAGTGTGATTCAATATGCTTTAAAGTATGGTAGATGTTTGCGAAGAAAAGAGTGGAGAATCTGTTTTTATGTGCCTCTACAAAATGGTGTAAAGATTAAGCCATAAAGAAGTTGTCAGGCAGGTGATGCTAAAGCAGCAGTAGCAGCAGGCACTGTGGATGGGTGGAGGGCTATGACCAGCCTGTCCTGGGGCTGTCTGCAGGAGCAGGAGGGCTCAACAGCAAATGAAGCAACCAGAAAGTGTCACCCCTTCTGCCCGCTTTGGGGGTCTACGGGGTCACAGAAAAGCGAACAGGTCCAGAGTCCCCAAAGAGAAAACACTCCATGCTAGGGTGGTGGGGCATCTCCGGTGAGGACTGTGAGCATTTCAGAGAAAAGTCTTTGTCCCCTGCTTTGGCAGTTGTGTGATTTTGGCCTGGCTGTGAGCTTTTGGTATTTCTTCCCCATGCAATGCAGTGTTTTGTTAGAGATTGGTGCCAGCAGAGCCCACAGCCCCGTGTTGCAGAGGTGAGTCCTGGGACCTGCAGCCGTGTTGGTGTGGCAGGTGCCTGTCCTGGTTCACCCTGTCCCTGAGCACCTTCCAAAAGCACAGAGGGACACAGTTTCAATTCTGGCCTTGGGCAGGCAGGAACAAAACCAATACTTTCCCTGCAGTGCTGCACTGTGGTACCTGTGTACCAAGTGAATATCTGTGCAAGCACAGGAAGTGGGGTCACAAATAAGGTGCTTGATTTTGGGGGTACTTGTCTCATACTACCCCAGAGTAAACCCCTGAGGACCACCTGCACATGCACAATGGTGAAACCATATGTACTCTCCCCTCCCATGCTAGGGAGGGACTGAAAGTCACTCCTACCTTTGCTTCCCCTGCAAATAAGGGATGGCACAAAAGCGACTCAGGGAGTGAACTGGGCAAGTGGTAACCATCTTCTGTGTGCACTGTCTCTCTCCTCCCTCCCTCTATCTCTCTTTTTCTTGTACAATTAACATTGCAGAATAAAGTTGGTATTGTTGAACAAGCATTTGGTCTCGTTTGCACCTTAATTTGAGCAGAGAATTTTAACATCTGTGGAATCTTAAGAGGTAGCCAGGCTGTCTGCTGGAAGGAAGGACTGTGCTGGACAGGAGAGGATGAGGGACACCAGCTGTTCAAGGGGGCCCTGCAAGCGTGGTTGCAGTCCAGGCCACAAAGAAAAGATGGGGATAACAAATCAGAAACATTCCAACAAAATATGTTAAATTAACATGGAGGCCACAGCTGTGCAAGGACATTCCATCATAGACAAGGAGATGAATTTCTAGATACACCTGAGGGTTGTCAAAAGAAAAGATGGTTGCTCAGTTCTGAGGAACCAATCATTGGCCCCTCATGTTTGTTTGGTTTGGTTTTGTGGTTTTTTTTCTCTTCATGTCCCTTCTGTGGCTTGTGCATGAACAGAATAGAGTGGTGGGACTGGGGGAGCCCACAGACCAAGAAATTGCATATTCTTCGTGTTCTTTACGCAGCAGAATGTGTGTGAGCCTCCTGTCACCAACCTATTTCTTAGATCTGCAGATATAATTTTTTTATGAATTGACATGTACTTTTTGTTGTAGAGTGTATTGGGAATCAAATTTGGTAAGGTTTACTTTTCTACAGAGACATGAGAGTTTTCTTATTGCCAAAGAAAAGAAGCTGCTGCTTGTAGGATCTTCTGATAACTAGATTTTGACAGATCTATTTAGTGATGGCAGTATCTGTGCAGGGGAGAGGAAGGACAGTTCTTCAGTGGTGGCAGTACCAAGTGCACCTGTTTTGTATTAAGTAAGGATTTAATCTCTGACAGAGAAAAGCATCCTGTTAGTTTGATTTGCTTTGATTGGCAGTGAGTTCCAATGCTGTAAAAATTTAGATTAATGGATTCTTTTATCTATACTTGTGGAGAAAAAGAGTATTGAGGATTTCTTCTAGAGATATGCTGACTTGCCTAAAAGTAAAGGGAGTAATTTACAATCAGGGACAACTGAGGATTTCACTCTTTACATTGCAGTGCATTTGCTTCAACTTAAATATATCCCTTAAAGTATAACATCAGCTTATGTTACATTGACAGTGATGAATTCCTCAGGCAACAGAATATATAATGGCTTAAGTCAACTTCTGAAAGCAGGGCACGGTGAGCATAACCATAAATGCTGGGTTTTACTTAGTTATTGCTTAGTTATTGTGGTTGGCAGATTTCCCACTTCCCTTGCACGAGCTCGTGCAGTGTAGGGTCAGATCCCAGCTCTACATCCTCCAGTAGGCACTTCCATGGGCTCAGTCCTGACATGGCTAGAGTCTTGCTGGAGGTGTTGCCTGCTTCAGTGATGGAAGGCTGTAGACACTGATTTTAATCAAGACTTCAATATTGCTCAAAGTGCTCTAAAAAGTGATTTCCTACATTTATTTTTAATTATCTTGTTTAATGTTCCCAGAGATTAAAATTGTATCAGGGTAGAAATTCAGGATAAAACTACTGTATGGAAATAGTTCTTAAAATACAGGATAGGTAAGTGGATATTAGGACATCTCTCAATGTAATGGTTGGATGGATTTATGTGTCAAAACAAAAACGGTATTGGAAGGTGTACTGAGCACTGGATACTTAATGAGTTGCTATCAGAAGAATGAACTTCTCTTCTGTTACCATAAATTTTCCCCTTATTGCTCAATGGTATGTTGAAAATAACCTTTGTTAATACTTTACGTTAAACTGTGGGAGTTTTCACATTCCCTTTAAGTCTTATCACTCTCTTGCTTGCTTTCCAGGGTCTGTTGATGTGTTGATATTTTATCAATTTTTGAGAACTTATTTTTTTACAAATCAAAGTAAAATAAGCTATATATATGTCATATGCCATGGAACATGTGTCTTCTGAACTAAATATAATTTCTCTGGCAGGACTGTTGAAATAGATTAGAACAGTTGAAAGTAAGATAGTTTCATGTACCTACCACTGGACCAGGCTGCTCAGGGCCCCATCCAGCCTGGCCGTGAGCATCCCTGGGCAAACTGTTCCAGTGCCTCACCACACTCACATGAAAGGATTTCTTCCTGATAACCAATCCAACCCTACTCACTTTCAGTTTGAAGCCATTACCTCTTGCCCTGGAGCTGAAGACCAGAGTAGTCTCTATACCTTAAGGTTTTTGTAGCACTCAGAGGATGACAAGAGAAGGATCTGAGTCAAAGTCATTTCAGTCTGCAGAGGAATTACACAAGTTATTTCTCTTTGGTTTTTGGTTTCGCACATTATGTCCTTGTTTGTTTGGCATGCTGAGTAAACCAGTGGTTGAGCTTTGCCTGAGTTGTGTTAAGATCACCATGTTTTGCATAACTTCAGACTAAGACTGGAAAGCAGATCAGGCTCAATCAAAACTTGATACTGTCTGCTTGAGAAGTTCATGAATTTTTGTCAGAATTAATCTGTCATTTTTGCTTAATGTTACAAAAAGCCCTGAATGCTCATCTTACTAGTGTATCACTTTTACTTCTGGTTGTTTAAGAGCTTGATATTGTCTAAAATTCTCCCAGTATTCTCAGCAGATTATTTTTGGATATGTGAGGTTTTTATTTTCATATAGTAACATAATTAAGATAGCATATGGATGGTTCAGTGCACTTATATTTCCATGCATGCTTCTGATACAGGATAATTTTCATTGTTAAACATTTCTTTGATAAACATTTTGAGCATAATGAAATGCTACTGTACCCCAAAGTAAAATGAAATTCCCATTCCTGTCTTTTTTTTTAATTTTTAAATATTGATCAACTGTATAACTTAAAGTGTGGAAAATGTATTGTTAGTTGTTTTCATAGACATATATAAGCTAAATTATAAAGGAATGGAAATCATATGAAACATTTTTAATATAATATTTCTTATCAGTTTGGTGATAAATAGCCTGTTAAAAATACTGTTGTTATCACTTCTAGCTTTTACTGAAGCTTTTAAGATTAGAAAAGGCTAAAGAAATTAGGAAGAGATAGAGAAAAGAAAACTGAAATAAGTGGATGTAAAAAACCCACAGAAGCGTCAAAGAGTGTCAGAAAAAGGGGCAGTTAAGAATTCATGGGCTTGCGTATAAAATTAGATTCTGGGTCAGTGCAAGTCAAGAGAATTTAGGCTCAATAAAATCACAGACACAACCAAAATGACAAGACTTGGAGTAAATGGTTTGTAACCCATGTCATCATACTTTGTTGCCTTGGTGTAAAGGCCAGAAAAGCCTGTGTTCTGTAGCAATAGAGAACAAAAGCCAGGGGTAGAACACTTTCTTGAAAGTACTGTCTGCACAATAATGAAGAAAAGTTAGTTTTTGTAAGAGAAGGTCATTCTGATGGTCTTCAGCTTTGCTGAAAAAAACAGAATTACTGCAATAAAGGAACGTTTGTAAAATAAAATGATTGGCGGAATAGACAGAGTGATATCGTTTCACAAAAGACTTTGAATGACTTCCAGATGCCACTGCCAATACAAGTCACAGTCAAAATGACCCTGTAGTTAACAGTAGTAGATTTTCACAGAATGGTGCCCTGAAGCAAATGTGTATTTCAGCCAATAAGTCTGATGTTTTGATCTCTCTGTATCAAGTGCTCCACTTTTGGCACACGCACTCATCTCTAAGGAACTACAGTCCTTCCCTGGAAATACTAAAAGAACGTAAGAAGTAGGAAAAGCAGTGTGGTGTGGTGTGGTGTCGTATGGATTGTGAGCCAAGCTGGCAATAGCTTGGAAAACATGGGGGAAATGAGGGTGTGCCTGAGTGCTTAGGATCAGGATCATGAGCTTGTGCGGTTACCTTTATCTCTACTGGATCCAGGTGCAACACTGTGTGTACTTTTATGCTAAAGAAGGATTTTTTTTTTCTGTATAGGCCTCAGCAGAAAGACACATGAATGCCAAATTCAGAATTAATATGATTTATTGCTCTAAGGGAGCAGTGTGCTGCAGCACTTGTACGTAAAGATGGATGAGGCAGGGTGTGCATCTTCTCTAGCATGTGTATGACTTCTTTTTATGGCCACGTTTGTTCCAGCCAAGGAAAGGTTTCCAGGAGCACAGAAACACTGCCTCCGTTGGGGGCAGAACTGTAGAGAGTGAAAGTCTTTGGAGCTAAACTTATCTCCATGCTGACACAGATTTTTGAAAACTGGTTTGGGCTTATCCAGACTTAATAAGTGGACCAGGAAGGTCAGACTCTCTTGTGGATGTACACTGGGCTCCCACAATTGCTGTTTTGTTCTCCGTCATTTCATTAAGGAGCATTGCACCTGCTACTAATTGCAATGTAGGTTATTAATAATGAAAGAGTTTTCAAAATCTAATTTATTTCTCATGTTTCTGGCTGTTCAAACAATGACTATGGATTAATCAGGTTGCTAAATCAATTTGTGAGCTATTTATTCTCTTACTAACTTTAAAAAAAAAATCTTTTTTGTTTAAATGTTCCTTCATTGTGTATTGATCCATGTGTGGGAAAAAAAAAAAGAAGAATTTTTCATAGGCAGATTCCAGCTGACTCTACCTTCAGGGTCTTTCTTATTCTTCACAAATGTGGTAAATGTTGTGCAGATGTAGGAGGTACAGTTTGTGCCCTCAAGAAACAGCAGAAACCAAACCATGCAAGCACTTGTGTTTCTGAGACGTGGAGTGCAAGCAAAATAAAGTCAGTGATTTGTACATTACTTGCTATTTCCACATGTTTGATTGTTGGATTAAAGATAAAAATGTGTGTTTTCCTGTGGTCCTTGCAAACAAAGATCTTTAGGAGTGTTTAGGCTCGTGGGGCGGGTTCTCCAGTGTGCTGCAGTGTCTGCACTCCAGACCTGGCAGGGCAGTGTTCTGTGTTTAAAACAGTTTCAAAATCCCACTCAGCCCAGAGTGTTTCATATCTACAACTGCTGTTAATTGTAATGGCTAAGAATAATTGAATATCAGCAAATGCAGGTGCTTTTCTCTCCCTGTATATCCCCCCACCCTGCCCTGGTTTTGTTTACTTTCTGCATTTGACAGCAGTTTGTGTCTCCTCAGTTGCAATGTTTTCCTTAAATCGTCAGTCAGCCTGTTTCACTGTTTCTTATGTGGGTATTTCTCACTGCATCAAGAGAAGAAGTGTCTAAAAATAGGGAAATGCAATTCTTATTCCACTAAAAAAAACTCTAAAACAAAAAAGGATATAAAAAAAAAAATCCCAAAAGCCCAACACCCACTAGTGGGGGGAAATCTAGGGCAAGTGTGGTAACTGTTGCTGCATTTAATTTATTAAAAATGCATTTAACTCATTAAAAAAGAAAGGAAGCAAACTGCATGTTAACAGTGTTGGTTCTGTAAGGCTGTGAAAATAACTTTACTCGATACTGCTGTGTGGTAACTGCTAATGACTAAAGAACATTTCAATCTCTTTTAGGATCAGAGTCACACACAAGTTTCCCAGTACCGCCAGGACCACTCTCTGATTATGAGATCTATTGTCCATATGACTGATGCTGCTCATTCGGGGATTATGCCTCCATCCCAGCTGACCACCATTAACCAGTCTCAGCTAAGTGCACAGCTGGGGCTAAATTTAGGAGGCACTAATTTGCCACACACTTCTCCCTCCCCTCCTGCAAGTAAATCAGCCACTCCTTCCCCATCCAGCTCTATCAATGAAGAAGATGCAGACGAATCCAATAGAGTGAGTTATTCTGTGTGCTATTCTGCAAGTTATTCTGTAGTGAGCAAGCTCACACATCTGTGTGCTGTATTTCCATGGATGTGATGGTATTAGCTCAGCTGCAGTGCAGTCACAGAAAATACAAATGTTGTGGTACAGGGGAATGTCATTAATTTGCTGGTTAGGTTCTTGATTTAAGAAGTTTTTATACTACCTCCATAATAATAAACCTAAGAATAGACTTATACGTCTATATATATATATTTGGTCTAATTCATTTCAGGTTTTCAGATCTGGTAAACTTCTTCACTCATCAGCTTTGGACAGTTTTGCCATTTCGGTATTCTCTGGAGTCATGTAAAACATAGACGCATTTAGATAGAAATAAAATAAGCTTTCTTCTAAATGAAAATTTAGTTAACTTACGTTTTCCTTGAGATAAATCTGTTATAAAAGGAAAATGTTATCAACAAAATGAAGTACAAACATTACAGCAGTTGCTGTAACCCTGAGTGTGCAGTAAACTCTGGGATTCTCCTCATCCCAGAGTGCAGGGCTGGTGGCCGGCCAAAGCACGGAACCTCGAGCCTCAGGGTGTGGGGGGACACAGGCAGTGCTCGCTGCAGCTGCAGGGAAACTGCCAAGGTGCTGCTGCATTTTTCCTGAAAGGTTGGCTTTTTAGCCTTCTTAAGGCTTGGAACTGGGAAATGCCTCCAAGCTCTTGTCTTTTGAGTCTCCACTGCTGAAATTGCATCTTAATGGAAAAATGCAGTTGACCTATTTAAAATTTACAATGAGTTAAGTTGTAATTTTTTAAATAAAAACTAGCATTGGGCTGCACTTCTTTAGGTCAAGCTCATAGGCTTTGACTCTCTGAGCCATACTTAAAAATGAGCAGTAAATAGTCATGTATATAGTTCCAGTAGATCCAATGAGATTAAGCTGGGACTAAGAACTATTTGGTAGGAGAATGGCTCACACAACAGGACTCTCTCATACATAGTAGCTTTATCTGTATGTTATTAAGCCTCATTGTCAATAATGTTTTGTAATAAATCTGACTTAATGCATATATTGACTGTTCTTGTTCTTACTGTTTCTTAGGCTACTGGAGAAAAAAGAGCTGCCCCAGATTCTGGCAAGAAGCCCAAGACTCCAAAGAAGAAGAAAAAGAAAGACCCCAATGAGCCACAAAAGCCGGTGTCAGCATATGCCCTTTTCTTCAGGGATACACAAGCTGCAATTAAAGGGCAGAACCCGAATGCTACATTTGGAGATGTTTCAAAAATAGTGGCATCGATGTGGGACAGTTTAGGAGAAGAACAAAAACAGGTAAAAAAAATTGATGCATGATTGTCTCACAAGAAGTAATACTGTAATTCTTGTAAAAAAAAAAATCCTTTTACCTCTTCTCTGGGTGAACCATGCTACTTGCTGATCTAGACCTGTACCTCTGTAGGGTTTCACTGATTTTTGAACTTCCTGAAGACCTGGCATCTAGAAAGTACTTTTTGTAAGAGCCAGTAGGTAGTGTTACGTGACAAATTGTCTTTAAATTTTAAAGGGCAGTTTGTAAAAGAGCTCAGGTTATAGTGTGCTAGGCTCCTCATAAGACCATCTTTTGATGATTTCAAAGCTCTTGTTTTCTATTAATAAGTTAGAAAAGAAGAAGGTACAGCATATTTACCATTTTCCTTTGATCTGCCTTACAAATTTGTTATAAAGCGTGTTGATTTCCAACCTTTGAAGCCAATCCTCTGTGTCGTATTACAGTGCTGTGTGTGTGAAATGCTATCTCCAAATCAAACTTGGTACAGTGATGAGTTTTGTACTTCCTTGAGGGATATTCTTATACACATGTAACTCCTGCTCATGGATTGAAGGGCGTTACAAGAGATACCCCTTGTTTGCCTGTTGATATTCCATTCAGCTCCCGGTAACAGCTAACAGGAGCTTCAGAAGGGTAGGCTCCCATAAAGGACACCTTTTGGCAAGAGATGAATGGTACTTGTTTCTGAAATACATTTGGAAACTTTTGGTCTGATCTAGTAGATGATAATGAACATAATTTAAAGGTGGACTTTAAACTTATTGATGATTAAAAATACAGATTTATTCACTTTTGCCTAACTGTTTTTGTTTAACTCAGTGGGATTCTCTCATGCTGAGCTTGGGGCCAAGTCCAAGCTCTTTGAACCCCCTTTTCTAAAGGTATACAGATTTTTTTATATGTAGTTCAGATACTTGTGTTGAAAAAATAAAAATGCATATGTGTTACATGCTAGTGCTGATACATTTTGGCATCTGGATACTCAGTGTTCTAACATCCCTGTTACTTAGTGTCATTAAAATATTTTCTGGAGAAGTAAAGTGTGCATAGCTAGTCTAGTCAAACAGTTGGCTGCTCAGATGGATACAAAACAGCAGCCTTTTGTTATTCATGAAAATCAACATAAATTGTAGTGCAAGTCCAGTGAGTAGTGCTGAAATCTTGTGGCCACCTGCAAGAATACTTAGAACTTTCAAGGAAGAAAAAGCACATCTAACAGTAGAGTGTTTTCAGGGGGTTTGGTCTGTGTTGTTTGTTTCTTTGCAAGCAATTTTGAGAGCATTCTGGCAAAAAAATCCTAATAGTTGAAGTTGGTGAAATTTTGATCTCTTTTAATAGGTATATAAAAGAAAAACTGAAGCTGCCAAAAAAGAATACCTAAAGGCACTTGCTGCCTATAGAGCAAGCCTTGTTTCTAAGGTAAGCCTAATAATGCCTTCAGCATAATGCAAGTGAGCTTTTGGCAATGGTGTTTAAATATTTGGTGCAGGGGGAGGGTGTTATGCAAAATAAAAGTAGAATCCTAGGATTTCTGTAATACAGCTCTACAAGATGTTGTGCTGCTTCTTGAACCCTGCTTAGTCTCTGCAAAAATAATTTCCTCTCTCTACTGGCATACTAACAATGACCAAAAAATATCTTGTAAACACACATCTTCCTTAAGCTATGGAGGCAAAGTAATGCACTTCACTACAGAAGTAAAATTCAGTCATGAAAAATATACTGACCTTTTTGCATTAACATTTGCAAGCTATTTGCAGAGGTTTGCTTTTCCTCAAGTGCTGCTTCTCAAAGACAGGCTTGTGTTGTGTGGAGCTGCAGAGCTGTTGTTGGGTGACAAAGCTTAAGCATTTCTTGCAGGTGAGGGGTAAGAAATGCGTGGTGGCTCTGAATTTGGAGAGTGCTTACAAATGGACTGGCAGTGAGCCACATAGAGTATTTTAGTGGATCCTGAGTTAAAATAAAACTTGTGAAGAAAACAAAGCTCTGCTGTCTTACTTCAGAATTTACCTTTCTAGCCAGCAGCACTATGGAGGTTGTACGTCTGTTGTATCTGAATACTGTAAATGGAAATATGCTTATACACATCTGAAAAATGGCTGAAACACTACCAAGGTGGTTATTTATCTAATAATATTTCATGAAAATCAACTACAAAAATATATTCAATCACAAGAAAGCGATAGAGGGTGATGATGTCTAACTCCTGAGAATATTTATTTAAATGTACAACTGCAGAGCATTAGTAAATCATACAGAAAGTTGCTGTGTATTTTAATTAATGATTAAAAATACAACAGTAAAAATATACACGTGTTTTTGAAAGCTGGAAGATTGCTTCTCCTTGTGTAGAGAAGTTGTGTTTTTCTGTTGCCTCTGGGACTTAGATAATGGTCTAAAAGCCTTTAGTATCACAATGGCAACAGGAATTCTCAACACCTTTGAGGGATTTTATTTTCCCAGTCCTAAGTTCCCTTTTCAAAACCATCAGAAATATTTTCTTCTGATATCCATGGGACTTGGGCTGCTCAGTAACTTGTGGGAAGATTGCAGGTGAAAATAGCCCTTAAAGTCCAGTATTTATCTCATCTCTTCTAACTTAAGACAATCCTTGCTGTAGCTTTTTCATTTGAGATGGTTGCTTAGAGTAGGGATGCAGCACAATTTGTCACATTCTAACGTAAATGTCTAAAAGATGCCAGTTAAATGCTTGATGGTTGTATGCTGCCATGATAACTGGTGGGGGTGGGTATGCTGCTGTCTCCCAAAGAACAGGGTTTTTTAAAAACACATAAAGTGTTGGGCCTTTTCTAACACTTTCAGCAACAAAACATATGTGGCATCTCTGACTTTCTAGAATTGATCAAGGGCAAAAGTTAGCTTTTCTTAGTCCAGCTAAGAACTGGAGTTACTGTGTAGGGAGACAGATAAAGAGGTGATGTAATGGACTGATGGATCAGTGATTGTTTTCAGATTCCATATTGACTTTTCCTGATAGAAAACAAAGTATGACAAAGTCTCCCAGAGTAGCTGTTACTTTTATTTCCAGTAATGATGTTTTTTCTGTGGAAAAGACAATTAATTTCTTTCCCAAACACAGGCTGCTGCAGAATCTGCTGAGGCCCAGACAATTCGTTCTGTTCAGCAAACACTGGCATCCACAAATTTGTCTTCCTCCCTCATTCTGAATACTTCTCTTTCTCAACATGCGACGGTATCGGTATCTCCTCAAACTCTTCAACAGCCCCTTCCCAGAGCAATTGCTCCAAAACCCTTGACCATGAGACTGCCAATGAATCAGATTGTGGCTTCTGTTACGGTTGCACCAAACATGCCAACAAACATTGCAGCTCCGCTCATGAGCTCTATGGGAACAAATATGGTGGCCACGCCGTCCTCGTCTCAAGTCAGCCCCTCGATGCAAAGCCAGCAGCAACACTTACAGCAGCTCCAGCAGCAGCAGATGCAGCACATGCAGCAGCAGCAACTACAGCAGCATCAAATGCATCAGCAAATACAACAGCAAATGCAGCAGCAGCATTTCCAGCACCACATGCAGCAACATTTGCAGCAGCAGCAGCATCTTCAGCAGCAGATGAATCAACAGCAAATGCAGCTGCAGCACATACAGCTTCAGCAAATGCAGCAGCAGCAGCAGATGCAGCAGATGCAGCACCAGTCGCAGCCTTCCCCTCAGCAGCATTCTCCCGGAGCCTCGCAGATCACTTCTCCCATCCCTGCCATGGGGAGCCCCCAGCCAGCACCTCAGCAGCACCAGTCACAGATACAATCTCAGACACAGACTCAAGTATTATCACAGGTCAGTATTTTCTGAAGAGAAATGATCTTGTGACATGGCTTTGTGTTGGTGGAGGGGGTAGGGGTAAACCATATTTGGCTGAAAACTGTAAATTGTTGATGGTAGTTATGCAGGGATGCATAACAGATCAAATGATCCTCTAAAGTGTCTATTAGATAGGCAATAAAGAACTACAATGTAGCTGTGTATCATCTTTTAGCTGACTATAAATCATTTTGTTAAAAAAAAAGCTGTTTTTCATGTGATGCCTTTTTAATTTATTTAAGCTTTACCTACGATATGTGAATCAACTGGCCTAATAAATTCCTGGACCTTATGACTGCAAAATGGCCTTTCAGAGTTACATGCTATAACCTTTATTTCTCTAAAAGTGAATAATGCACTTCCAGGCAGTATGAACTCATGAAGCCCTTAAAGCACAGTTGTAACTACCTGTAAAATGATGATTGGATTTCATACAATCGTACTTGTATGACATGAGTTAGTTGATGGCATTTTTTGTCATGAGAAAATAGAGTAAATCACAGATTTTTGCCAAAGCTCTTAATTTTTTTCCCTCCTAAATGTTTTCAGAAAAACAGATACAAGTAAGTGGACTTAAATGTTTGACCCAATCTTTCACTTCATTTCTCCAAATAAACCTGCCATAGTTTGTAAGAAAATATATATTGACATTTACCCTCTTATGTTAATTGAATTACAGAACAAATGTGAATATTATATTCTGTGTTGAAGTGATGAGTTTCAGATTTAATACACTGTATTTTTAAAAGGGAAATGCACTTAAAACTTATTACAGAAAGCTAAGACAAGAAATGCAAGAGTTATTAATACGCTGTAAAACCAGTAGAATATTTAATTGAAACTCCACAGCTGAATAATCAATGTAAATATTTTCTTTAAAAGTTGTAAGTTTTCATATCATGTGTTGTAAAGTTTTCATAAATGAGGCTTTAATGTAAACACTGGTAACATGATTTATTAATTGCTACATTGCTTATTGTGTTTTTATGCTGTTTTATACTTTTTTATGAGTTACGATAGCAGCGATTAAGTTGTTTGTATTTTGCTTATCTAAAATAAATGCTTTTATCTTGCTATAGAATAAACACATTTCAGTAAAACTGATGAGCTGTAAGTCTTTGATAGAAAACCCAGAAATGCTTCCTTCTGCTTCCTTGGACATTCTTTTAACTCCTTTGGATTCCAACCAAGCTTGGGGGGTGAAGGGGTCCCGAAGGGCGTGGAGCGGGCCGTGGGCTCCTGTGTCCACCAGGATGCACCAGGAAGGTCCCTGGCACCTTCCCCGGGGTTCCTGCAGGAGGGAGGGAGGATGGAGCAGGTGGTGCAGTCCCGGGGCAGCCGCCGTGCCCTCCCTTGCGCTGGGCTGCAGGGCCAGGCTGGCGGGGCTGTCTCAGCTCTGCTGTGTTCTGAGGTGCAAATGAGCACAGCCCCTGGTTTTCTTTGAGAGTTTCAGAAGTGAACGCAGCCACTGCTGTGGGTTTCCATCTGTAAACCTCCAGCTCTTGAGTCAGGCTGAACCTGAGTTCTCTGGCTTTTATTTTCTCATAGAAGTAGAACGTGATGGAGGGGGGCATTGAAGGGGGCAGGTGTTTCATATGAAGGGTTTGGAAACATTCAAATCCAGTGTGTTGTCGGGTTGTTAGTGCTGTTCATATATTTTTGCTGTGGACAGAAGAGATTCTTTATTTTCTTCTTTCCTGTCTTTGCCTGCAGTATCTGTGCTGCAAGTGCAGTCTGACCACTATCCCCAGTTGTCTGGCATGATTAATTACAGCATCTGTCCTGTCAGAAGCTATAATGAAGAGGTCTTGATAAAAATTGCAAATTACCATTGGCAACAATCTTAAACTGCTTATGATAAAATGAAAATTAAAAACAGCAAGTGTCAAACCTGATCAGAATCCTAATCCTGTTTGAGGTATGGCTACCATGCTCAGACCACAACCCAAAAACAATGGAATATAGATCCCCCAAAAGTTGCAGCCAGACTTGAGGGAACAGGTACTATATTGTGTGAGTTTATTCATAAACCATTCAGCTTTCAATATTTCATCATCCTCAGGTACTCTGTACATTTATCATGTACAAATATTGAACAGCAAGAGATTGTAATTATAAATTTATAGATTTCTTAGAGCAGAAAAAATTATGTATAAATTGAAGCTTTTCATAATAGGTGTTAGTTGACAGCTACCCATGCTCCTAATAGCCTTAGCATGATATTTAATAATGTCTGGGGTGGAGGGTATTTATTCCAAGTGCAAGGAAGCCTGTCTGCATTAGAAATGGCACAACAGAGAGAGGCTGGTTGGGAGAGACTGTGTGTGTCAGTTTTAACCAATGTTACATAACAAAGGGAACCATTTTATAGTCTTTTTGAAACCTTTAGACAAATGTCTTCAGAAATAATTGCTAAACTGCATGTGACAGTAATTGTGTATTAGTTCTGTAATTGTCATTTTGAAGACCTATGAAGTATCGTTGGAAAAATGTCACTAGTGATAAGAGTTAATTACAACTGAAGTCTGTTTTCAACTATTTGCAGCAAGAAGCAGGTGTTATTACACTCATTAAATGGTTTCATAAATCCTGGGTTTTATCACATTTGATTAAGAGCTGCTGAACTACTGATGTTCAATTCCAGGAAAAATAGTTTTAATTACTGCAGCTAAAAAAAAAAATAAATTAATTAATCATCAAGCAGGACTGTACATTTTAAATCTGAATTTGAATCTTGAAAAACTCAAGCATCCCCCTGCTTGCTATGAAATTTTCCATTACCCACAATAGCATATTGCAGAACATCTTGTGTTTCAGACTGTTCAAGTTTGTGTTCATGTTCTCTAAGTCTAAGTGAATAACTGTGCTATCATAGGTCATAAATAAAACTGTTAGTTTAATTTGCTTGATATGCAGCTTATACAGGGAAAATGCAATAATCCGTATGATTTCAGTGTCGTAGTTTCAAGAATGTTTTCCTTCATAGCATTTACAAGCACTTAACTGCTCCCTCTTTTCCCAAGGTTTCAGATGCTTTATCACCCCGGTTAACCACATTCTACTTTCACATTAACCCAGGTTGACACATGATGAAAGAACATAAGGAGGTTTAATTTTTAGCTGACACAGGGTCATTAGTTTCTAACTTGGAGAACAAAGCCTTTAAATACCTCTGTGCAACATAATCTCAATTTTATATCATGACCTGACCATTGTGGTTTGCAGGACAGATGGATTAAATATCTCAAGTTTAACCACAAGTCTTGCACTGACTCTTTTCAATGGGGATTCCTATTTGAATGGCTCCTTTTCCATTTCTCACTTCATGGAGTATTTTGCAGCACTGGACTGCATTCTAACCTTTCCCTCCCCCCTTTGTTTGGCTTTTGTTTTGCAACAGCTGTTATTATCGTTTTTGGTCAGCTGTGATTGCTGGAGGCAAAATAGGACCAGATGGTGTTTTGCTATGCATGAATGGCGAGTTAGAGGAGTTTAGATTGAATAGGCCAAGTTTGAATGGTGTCTATGCACCACCTGCCCTCTTCAGCAGCAGCACACACATCATAGGAGCATGATCTGTCTCAGACCTACTAGAATTGGATGGGAATGGAGAGCGCCTCGTTGGATTTTCTCCATATTTATTGATCTTCCATGCACTAACAGCATAATGCAGTACACAGTCAATTTGAGTTAATTGGATATGACACAGCATGTACGTGTAATCTATCACCAGAGTCTCCTGGTACACTTTAGGTTTTGCTGCCACAAGAACATGCAGTATTAGCCTGCATTAATAGGCTAAGTGAATGGAAGTAAAACAGGATCATTGTAGGGTTTGCTTAAACACAGTATACTGTAGTTTTAAAATTATACCCTTGAAACTGCCAGAGAAGCAGTTAGCTATGAACATTTATGATTTGATAGACTGGACTGAGTATTTTGGTGCAGAATAAAATATATGTCGTTCCTATACATTTCTGCAAGGTTTGCCAGTGAAATTTAAATTAACATGGAGAGCAGCATCAATAGAGATGCACTGGTGCTCTTCAGAAGATCAGCAAAATGCTGCTTTGGTATCCTAAACCCCCCAAAAAGTAGAATTTAGATCTTACATAAATGTGTAAATCTTACATAAATGTAAGATCTGTTCTATGCTCTGTTAAGGTTGGCTGAAAGACATAGGGTATGGAAAGGTTGTGCTTGGACGTTACAGAATAACATGCATATGTAATGAACAATGAGTAAAATATATAACAATAATATATAATACATAAATTACTTGAATTGTCACAGCAGTTGGATGCTTCAAAACCTACTTAATATGTAGCTGAGGGTTGCAATCATGCTCTAAGTTGGCAGGAGCGGCTCACTCAGGGTCTTTGTCTGTGGTGTCATGTAGCCGAGTGAGCTACTTTATTATGAAAATTGCATCCAACTGAAAAAATGCTAAATATTTTCAAGTGCCTGTGGGAAAAGCTAGGTTTGTATTAAAGGATTTGGTTCTTAAAGTCACCAAGAAGTTAATGCTTCTCAGGTGCATCGGAGGGAGAGAATTTTCGATTATAATACTAAAATCTTTCAAAAGTGAATGTATTGCTTTGAACAAGCTGCTCTGACACTTCAATAGGCTGTGTTGGAGATTTATAATGCATTCTGTTTACCTCAGTTAAAAGCCAGAAGTGGGATTTTAAGGAGCGGGTTTTGTCCAAATTCATGGAGCAATACCATCTTCAGCCCTCATACAAACTGAAGTAGCAGAGAGTTTTCTTGAAAGGTTTGAAATTAAATTTATTTTAATCTTCTAGGTAGAAAAAGTTGAACAGATAATTATACTTGATATGGTGTAGTTATGTGGGCACTTCCTACAGACACCATTTATTCCCTTTCCTCTCTGGGAATATCTTTATGATGCAGTTACCTTTGGTCTTTTATTTTCTCCAAACTGGAGTTACTATCATTTTAACTCTGTTGCACTAATTGTAACAGAAAGGCTTTGATCCAGCAAATCACTTAAAATGAGTGGATAATTCATGTATATAAGTAGTAATTTCATTAAAGTGACTACTCATATGCTCCGTCATACAGTTGCTCAAGTGCTTTCATAGATCAGGGGTCTAATTGGAGAACATTGTATTTGTTTTCCAAACACTTCCAAGTACTGATAACAAGAATAATCAGAACCCAAAAGTAATACAGCCTATTTTACAATTTTGCCATTTTTTTCACATTAAATTCTATTCTAAACAAACCACAGGTTTCATTTTCAAGTACAGGTGTCTAACCTTAGTGCTGGTTCAACGATTGTGAATCATCATAAATGTGTAAAGAATAAACCTGATGGGGAATTCTATCTGCAGTCATTTAGATGTGTTGCTTCTGTGCACAGGTCTGAAAACCTCTACCTGGATCAGCAGTCACAGCTCTTGACTGAGCAGATGCCTTAACCAAATATTTGTATTTACAAAACAGAGAAGTAAATGCAGGCAAACAAAGCAGCAGGATACCTGCTGGCAGTATTTGTGAAGCCTAAAGCGTGTAGTTACTACAGGCTGGTTTATTTTAGCGCTGTATTCCATAGTGTACTGATAACAAATGTATACATTGCATCAACACAAAGTACATAATTATCAAATCCCTTGTGTTAAGATTTTCTTGCTGGTGGTTACAGGCGGTCAGTTTTGGAATTGGTTTTGGTGTTCCATGAATCATGAGAACTGACCATTATATTTCTCGCTTTCTTTCTTTTTTAATTTGGAAGAGCAGAATATTGTTTCTGAAAATCAGAGCTCACTTTGGAAAATTATGCTGTATCAGCTGTTGATCAGGGGATCTCTCTGCTGCCCTGGTATGTGTGTGTGTATGTGTAAGTATAAACTGATAGTAGTGAGCAGTGCCGGTGTGCATCCCAGCCTCGTGTGAAGGTGCCATGCCCTGTGTGCCCACAGTACAGGGCACTGAGCATTTTGCTGTTGATTTGGTGATACGGGACCAAACAGCTGTGTACCTGCACTGTGCCATCAACCAAATCATGCTCCCTGTCCCTCCCAGCTTCTTGCTTTTCCTATTCTCCCTTTCTGCATTTCTCTCTGCTTTGCTAATCACAAGAGCAACCGGGGCTTACTTGCCCCATGCCAACTCTTGCACCCTGCTCCTCCCTGCACATCACCTGTGCAAAGCTCATCCTGAAGAGCTTCTCCTCTTTCAGGCCCCCTTCCTGTTGCTCCTATTCCTGTGGATCACAAGGAAATTAATAGATTGCACAATACGTACACTTTTTAATAAAGAGGTGTCCAGATGCGTGTACTTAATTGTACATGGCAAATGTCTAAAATATACTAAGTCTGAGGCATGCATTTGGGGATTTTGGGGTCAACTTGCCTAGGTGTTTTGCAGCATGGACTGCCAAAGGATTTAGTTTCTGCTTAGCATGCCTTGGCACTGACAGAATATAGATGACGCTAATGATAATTATCATCCTTGTGTAAACAGGCTTTCTCCCTTACAGCATTGTGGCAGACAAAGCTATAAGTGTTTTGGTCATTTACAGCAGATTGCGTATTATGGCAGATCTTGAGTCCATGGTGAAATACATGTCATTCCAAGCGTCAGTTTAGATATATGTGTCTCTATAAGGGCTGAACAGTCTGTCTTTTTTCCTCGCTTTTTTTCCTTTATTTTTTTCCTTAATGAAGATGAAATCATCATCCTTCACTTCAGAAAACAGCGAAAGCTTGGTGGCAGCCTTGGAGAAATTAAACATTTTTGAACAAAAATGATAATAAAAATGTAATATTCTCACATTCACTTCTGTTGATGTTTGCTGAATCTGTACTTGTCCTTAAACTGAAGGAGGAGTTTGTTGTGATTATTTCCTTCCATTTTCAAAGCTGCTGATCAGCAGAAAGAGAGTTGATGCATGATTCTGCATCTCTGCCCATTCAGCTGCACAACAGGTAGCTCCCCATGGGAATCGGTGCCAGTTCCAGCACCCAGGGCACAGCAGGATGTGTCCCACGTTTATCTCATTTCATGTCACTTAAGTGTTAAAAGTCAATGCAAGACAGAGCTGATAATTCCAAAGGAAGCAGCTCAGCCCATCGTGGACCCCACGGCATCTTCTGGCCGTCAGTTGTGTAACTGCAGCCCCTTAGCGGGGCAGGAGATCACCCCTGTGCCAGCAGGCCAGATTCTCTGTATAAGCGACATCACTGGACCTATTAAAAATTAAAGAGAACTTTGCAGCGTGCTCAGGGCTAAATAAGAGGCCATGAAGCCAGTAGAAATAATCCCAGTGATTTCAGGAGACTTGGGGCCAGGACTTAGCTGAAAATGGACACAAAAATGCAGCCATTCTGAGCAAGCTTGTAATTTTTTTCCAATGACGTAGCAATACTTCTCGCAGCAAGAGAATTTGAAGAAGAGGGAGGAACAGCAATTTTCCTTCTGAATTGAGAAAATGAAAACTGTTGTGTGTGTGTTGCTATCACAGCAAAGCGTTTCTATCCAGGCTCAATGTTTCAGCATGTAAACAGCTTCCACTGAAATCTGCGAAGTGCCTGTGCTGAGCATCTGGGAAAATATTTGTGATTTAAATGCATTAAGCAAAATGATAATGTTATTTGACTTTGGTTAATCAATAACAGAGGGAAAATATAATGCTTTAGTTTGATTAACCTTCTGCCATACAACACAAAGTCAATGAAATCAGAAATACCCTGTTCCTTTTTTTAAAAAATTTTCATAGATCATAGTGGGGTTTCACTACGGGAATGTGGGGGTTTTCCCCTATCATTATCTGTATATTTTATCTCAGTTTGTTGCTTTAGAACAATGTATTTGTCCACTGTAGACAAAATGTGCACTTTGTTCAATTCCTTACTTGAGGTCAAATTCTCTTGAGGTGAACAAGTGTGGGTTGTGTAGCTGTCAAAAGAGGGTTTAGTGCTTGACCCTAAGAAGCATTCAAAGCCCAGATCTCTCTTTTTTATTGCTTTTCATTTTCATTGTTTGTACTTCATACTTAAGAAGGGGCCACTGCAGAGGGGAAAGCCCCTGCTTTGGTATTCACAACTAGCAGCCTACTACTGAAACACCTCAAAAGCTTTTCACAGCAAGAATTTGGAAACCACTGCTCTGTATCAACTGCTCGTGCATAATCACAGCTGCCCATGGAGGGGCTGAGGCAGGATGTGGTGATACACGTGCTGGATGGAGCCCAGGGAGGGTGGGATGGAGGTGGAGTCAGGGATTAGGGGCATATGCATAAATGTTCTGGCAGTAAACAGAAAGAAGAGGTCTGTAAGCTTGGCTGCAATAAAGCAAGAGTGAGAGTCCAAAAGGGTAAGTCACTGAATTTGTGTGGTTTACAGGAAGGTACAGACAATAGCTGTTTATGGGATGCTCACTGAAAAGTCGAGGATACACTTTTACATATCTTTTCTCCAACTGAAGTTGTCTTACACTCTCTACAGATGGTGTTTATATAGTGTGCACAAACTCAGAAACGACCATAAAAAAGGCCAAAGATTTTGTGTAATTATTCACAATTACTATTGTGTAATTGGAAGGTGTGAGCATTGTGTTACGTTTTACTTTACAGAACTACAGTGCAATTATACTTGTAAAAGCTGTTACTAGTAAGAGGTGCCTTATTTGTAAAAAATGCAAAATAATTGTATTATTCCTAACTGAACAGGAGTTTTGGTTAATATACAAATGTGTTAAAGGTGATTTCAAATCCTTTCCATCCGGGTTGGCAAGGCTGTTGGCCTTATCATTTTTATCTCAGGTAGTAACTCACAGTTCTCCAGGGCCATTCCAGGGGAGCCAGGAGCACAGGAGCACCAAACAAACAGATGGACTGAGATACCAGAAACCTGAGCAGCAGAGGAAGGTCACCTCTTGGGGAAGTTACACAATCCTTGGGGGAGCCTGTCTGTGGCAGGGCCATGGGTCCCACATAGGGTAATTTCACGTGCTGCCAGGGGGGAGGTGGGCACTGCACAAGCCCTCCCCTCTGCTGCTAAAGGCCTGAAACGGAACTAAGGACAAGGGGATGACTAGATAATGGGTCATCCACCTAAACTACACATACTATGTATTGTAGGATAATTTGCACCCTTAAGAAACCCTAATAAGAAACCCTAGAGACTCCACATAGGCATTCATAAGGGGAAGCATGGTTTTAATTACACAGGTCTTCAGTCAACACCTGGGAACCAAGGAAATGCAAGGGCACAGGAGCACTCTGTATCAGCATCACTGGTTCAGCAAACCAGAATCATTTCACAGGGTACTGTCTCAACAGAGAACTCAGTGAATACGTCAAGAAATCATACAATGTAGAAATAAAATAGCTTTCAGGTTATTTGAGAGTACTGGGGGAAAAAAACCCAAAACCAACAAAACAAAACTACCCAACCCCCAAAAAACAAAGACAATACTCTCAAAATTATGACTGTGTGAGCTTTCATGTGCAGCAAAATTTCCCCCAGAATTGCATTTATTTCTCATAATATTCAACTTGGAATAACATGACAGGCTTGCAGTGTCCCTGCAGGACACAGTGCATGTGCAGGCACTATCCAAGCCTTGTTCTTGAGGGCAAATGTTACTTTCTGTTTGTTACCACTGTTTCAGTACGCTCATTTTTATGCAGACTTGAGGCCGCATATTAGTCTCTGATGCTTGTTCTCAACAGCCAGCCAGTCCTAGCCAGGCAATGTTGATGGTAAAGTGATTTTCAGGATCATCATAGAAAATCCTGGAGACATGAAGGGAACGTTCCCTGTGAAACAGGGCTGTGGGCTCATGGAGGACCTGGTCTGGGCTGGTTGTATTTCAACCCCTGGTGTGCACTGCAAAAACGTGTCTTCAGGCCAACTGACATTCATGTGGCACCAATTCAGCACATATTTAGATGTAAAAATCTGCCTAAATTTCATAGATTTTAATTACAGATAAGTTATAAACACCAATAAAAATCCAGGTCAAATCAAACCATTCTAAGTCTCCCACAGGCATCAATGGCTTCTGTCAACCTTTGAACCCAGAGATAAGCTAATAACCTGTGGCCCACCATGAGTCCATTTCTGATTACAAGCATCCTGTCACTTTACCTTGCCCTCCCTGGACTCAGTGGCTCTTAAGCACATGCTCAAAGTTAAGCCCCTTGTGAGGTATGTTCCTGAGTATGAAACAATTAGGATTTAAGAATGGTCGAAGAGCCTGTAACTACTCATAATCCGTTCTTTCTCCAGACTTTGGAAATAGGAATAATGAGAATTCCCAAAGGGTCGATGTTTTACTTTGATTTTGGCTTTGGGTTCTGTTAAGGATTCCATTCTATAAAAGTGAAGTGAGAAGAAAAGTTTGTTACAGAGGTTTTTGTTAAAACTGAAGCAGCAGATTAAAGAGGTGACTTCATGAAAAGCTGAACCAGGTCACTGTTATTCTTGGGGATTAATTAATGTCTGGGTTGTTTAAATGCTGATAACGGCACCTGTTTCTTTAAAACATCCTCCTGGGTTTGCTATGTGGAAAAGCAGAGGGTGAGCGGCTGAGCATCTGCAGCTCAAGGCAAATATTGCTGTGACTGAGATTTGCTGGTCAGGTCCTGTAAGAAACTGAGTCCTTGAAGCAGAGTAGATAGATGATTCCTCTGTGAATTAAACAGCATTTGAATAAAGATTCATTAACTTGTTACAGTATCATATATAGAATTTCCAGCCTATACGTTCAGTTTAGTGCCACTGGGATTTTAGCCATCACCTCTTGAAATCCATTGTAAAACTCAAAATGGTTTCGGTGCTACTGGACCGAATCTTGACAGAGCAGCTTTGGTACTTTTATAGCGTGAAAGAATTATTATAACTCAGAACTGTGCTTATATGCCTGCTGGCAGTGAGGTGAAGGCCATTTGACTCAGAGCCCAACAGAGTCCTGTTTAGCTTTGCAGTCCATTATGGCTGTGAGCAATACTGGGGTTGGGAAAAAATTGGGGCTGCTGAAAGAGTTGATACTGTTTCCTTGTAGTTTGACTTGAGTCACATGTTTGTGAGTGCACTGTCTCATTTCCCACACGTGGGCAGTTAAGGAGCCAGTGCTTACAAAACAAAGTGCTGCCTCCACTGCTGTCCCAATATTTGGTCACAAAGCAAAATCAATATTGCTGGGTTTTCTTTACACAAGAGTGGGATTAGATTCTCTCCCCTACTCCTTTCCCACTTTTGGTACATACACAGCTCTTTTAAGCAAAACAGATTTGCTGAAAAAAACCAACCCAGCAGCATAAACCAAAGCCAACTGTGTTCATTGAAGCGTTTTGTACATCATAGCTGCTACTTACCATTCTTATTCATCTGGTGTTTACAGAGAAAGCCTGTCTTGATATCTTGAAGGCACTTTTAATGAGTACACATCATGAATTTTCCAACTGCTTTTAGATTGAAAATGATTTCCTTTCTATTTGTCACAGAATCATGTTATTTTACATTTTAAAAGGTTCTTGCACACCTCCCCAGCACCTGGATTGTAAGTGATTATTGGCTATTGTAGTTTGAAAGTGAAAGTTGGTAGAATTTACCTCAAGTTTGTTCAACTAAATAAAAAGTTAACTTCTGCTTAAAAAAAAAAAAAAATAAACCAAAAAGAAAGAAAGCTTCCACATAGCTCCTGTACTCTTAGCTAAATACCTGCTTTGACATATTAATGCAAAATTTTAAATCCTGCACTCCTTTTCTGCACAACACCTGTCCCAGCCATCCCATTGCTCTTGCAGAATACATACCCAGCCTGTCAGACTCTTCCTGACAGGATGAGTCTGGTTTATGAGGGTTCAAAGGGTGGACTGATCAGTCATCAACGAAAATCTGTTCAGGTTTCTTCAACACAAAGACTCGTTTCTGGTTTGGGAAGCCCCCTTGATAAAATTTGTGGGAGACTGGAAGGTAATGTGGGAAAACAGCATGTTGTGTGTGTCTTGTGCTTACCCTCACACCAGGGCAGCTTGTGTTGGAAACTGGAGAATGGCGTGGGTAAACTTTTGTGACCTCTATTTTTAAGTCTTAGTTAAAAGGACTAATTTTAAAATCACAGCCAAGGTTACTCTAGCTAGGAATTTTCAGAATGGGGAAGCCAAAGCTGAGTTTCATGAACAAACTCTATAGGCAAAATCCATGACAATGGGAGGCTAAGTAGGAAAATTTATTTTATCAAGTTAAGTTAGTTTCTTCCAAGCCTTAAGCTTAATTGTCAAGCAATAAGCAGTAACTACTAATTTTCTTTCTTTATCAGACTGTTGGTACCAGTATTTTCTTACTTTATGGTTCAAATACTACTAAAGTTGAGTACCCTCAGCAATGACCTGTCCCTGCGGTGACAAACTGGCCAAGTAACACTCAGTTTCAATGGGAACAGATGGAGGCTCCTGCCTGTAAAACCATGGCTCCATTTTGATCACCATTAATCATGTGACTACTGACTTCACAGTTTGGTATAAGAAGATAGTGCATAATTTGGTCACAATCTTGTAAAATTTTGTTTGTATTTAAACATACTGGAGCGAAGAGAAATCACTTTCTCTGCTCAGATTAAATACACTATTAAGAATATGACCATTAAGAAGCCAAATCTTAAGAGTTACTGATTGATTCACTTCAAGTTACTGTGAATTAAGACTGCAAGGAAGAAAACAGGGTTATGATTTATAGATTGTAATTCAATGCCTTAGAATTTGTACCATTTCCCATTCTCATTACATTTGCAGGAATTAAGCGCTTCTGTCACACAATTTAGCATTTACTAGGATAAAAGAGATTTATTCTTTCTGTTGTTAGTTATTTTGACGATCATACAGTCAATGTCAGAGAGCAGCCAAAACCATTGTTATTTTTAATGTAGGTTGGTGACATGCTTTACTGTCTGGGCAAACATGGCACAGAGTGGGGACACCATGTCCCACGGATGGCCTGAAATCAAAGTCTTGCTTTCATGGTTTAATGAAGTGCAGCCATAAATCTGCTGGCAAGCAGCATGCTTCCCACCAAGACCCCTGGGCAGGGAACATCCTTCCAGCATCACAGGGAGACAGAGTTAAAGGTGACTGGTTTTCTGTGGTATGGTTGCCCACACTTTGGGCACTTTTCAAGTGTTCTCTCTTCAAATCCAGTGGGACTGGTTTGTGGTCAGACTATTAACAGTGGCCTTTGAGTGGATTCCTTGAAATGGGAGGCTCAGCAGACTCCAGGCAGCTCTCTGGGCTTAAGCAGTTTAATGCTGATGCCTGATGTGTAGGATCTAGCATACAGCCTGCTCAGTGTTCATATTTAAGGAAAAATGTGCAGAGAGGGAGCAGAAAAATGACGATTTTTAGGTATCTATTACATATGGCTGTTCAGCTTTTGCATGAGGTATTCACAGAGAGATCTAAGACTTGTTTTCTAAAACTCACCAGCAGAGAATATGATGGCAGTTCTTATTAGGAAACAAACACAGCTCTATTTATGCAGAAAAGCTATCTGCTTGTTAATGATCTTATGTAGGTAATAGCTAGCAGTAGTGATGATAATTCATTCCTTGGAACACATTTACCCAAAATACTTGTATTTATTTTTAGAGAAGATGACATATACTGACTTGTTCAATACAGATATAAAGAAATATCTGCTGTATTTTACAGAACAACTGTCTTTATTCTCCCTTTTCCTTTGTCCCTTGAGCTTTAGAGTACGACTGTTTAATGAAAAAGATTGAATGAGAGACCAAGTTTAGTTTTTTCTAAACAATAAACTCCCACATATTCAACAATGTCTCATGCCTTCCTGGCATTTTGACGTACGCCTGCAGCAGAGTCTATTGAATTTGGTATGTGACTAAAATCTAACAAAGAACACTGTCTACTGAACTTTAAATCTGCTTGGTTAAATCATTCAATGTGCTGTACAAGTTGTACAGCTGAAACTGAAAATAAGCAGAGCCCTTACAAAACATAGCCAAGAAGCAGCTTAGATAAAATTCTCAAGAATTAGGAGCTTTGGGGTAGTTTTAATAGTAAATAAAAACCAAACAAAAAACCCCAAAAAGCAACAACAACAACAAAAAAAAACAAAAACAAAACAAAACAAAAAAAAACCCACCACATTGAAAAGGTTACTTTGTATGAATTAATTTTTTCTCTTTTTGCTTATGACTACTCCATTACTACTTAAATTAAAACTGCAAGAAACGTGTTTAGTGGGATCCTTGTGACCAGTTGCCACATGATTGGTATTTGGGTAAATACATTACTGCAGTAAGAACCCTGTCTGACTGGGCTGCAGAATTGGCTCAGCATTGACATCCATAGAGTTAGAGAATAAATCCTTCTTCTGCGGGATGTAAAGAAAAGCCCTCTGCTGAAAACCAGAAGTGCTCTTTTGCATCTCCAGTACATCTGTTTGTCAGACAGTACTCTGTAGGGGAGACACTTCCATCTATTGGCACATTGCAAATAATAAATAAAAATAACAATAAGGCAGTACATTATCACATTAAAATAACAAATAAACAAAATAGAAGGCAACACCCACTGACCATTGGGAGGTCTATAAAGACTACATTTCATGACAGATAGGTCCTAGAGGAGTGAGCAAGAGAAGATGAGAATACTCTTAGAAATCTGGTGAAATGCTGTTTGTTATAAATCCTGGGCTAAGGATTCGGCTTGGGTCAAACTCTGTTGAAAGCAGTGATTGGAAATAAAAAGTGAGGATATTTATGAGCTGTTTAATACAGTAATCTGAAGCCATGTTAAATTTAAATGACCTGTTCCACATGGAGATTGCACCCTGAATTATGTCAGGGCAGTTATAATGAAAATAGCAGGTGTCCTGTCGCTTTTTGGTCAATTACCATAGTTAATGAATGAAGCAAATTTTTTACTACGATTTAATTACCCAAGATTGTTCAGCTCACTTGAAGTATCTGTTTTTTACAATGGCCTACATTTTAAATGCAGTTTTTTAAAAAGTAGGTCTTCTAGACCGCAGAGAGCTTGATCCAGCACTGAGCATACGAACTTCTGTACCCAGAAGGATGGCAGATGAGCCCCAGTGTCAGGGATTGCATCCTCTTGCATTTCAGACTGCAACTTTTTCATCCACCTCAGTGCTGATGTCTTCCCACCTACTCACTTTTTGCTGGAGCTGTGTCTCAGCAGCAATAACCATGGCCATCAGCAGCAGAACAGTGGGGTTAATATAAATACAGTCTTTGCTTCCAGGCTGTGACCTGCACACACGTGAAGTCAGTTGCCTTAACCTCTTGTGTACTTGCCTTGGATGGCTGCCCTGACTGTTCCTTCTGTTGCTGTACCCCAGCCGAAATGCTCAAGTGGTCCTATTAGCCTGGACACTCCCAGCCTGGTGGGATCCAGCCCAAACAGAAGAGACACAGCTCTTACAAATGGGATATCTGGATATCACAAGAGCACTTCACTGCACTGTGTAGCCTTGGCATATTAATTGCAAAATATCCTTATGGCTCACTGGGCAGTAAATACCTGTGGCACTGAGGTGCACTCCTGCTACCAGAGGACATCAACTCAACAAATGAATTGCTGAGTAAAACTCTATGGTCACACTAATCACAGTAATCCCTTCTGGCCTTAAAATCTATTATCTTAATTCTCATTTACCCTAAGGCTATTTTCCCCCCTTCTAGCAATATAAATGGACCTTAAGGATTGAATATTTATATCTCCTTTGAGGTATCTTTATGTTGCCAGTGATGCCTCAGGAGCCTCTGTGTGAATGAGGAACCCCAAGTCCCTCAATCGCTGTGTTGGAGGTTGGCTCAGGGGCTGGGGTTTTGCTTATTTCTGTGGTTTTCCTTGTCAGATCAATATGTAGACTGTTTGGGAGTCCTTGATTTAATATTTTATTAACATTGATTCTTGTAATGTTGTTTATGCCTTTTGTGCTGGGGATTGACTAAATAATGACATAACCAATTGACCCACCTGCCTTTGGCACAGTGCTCAAATCAAGGTGTGTATGTTTCCCAGATGTGTTGTGAAATCATACCAACCTGTAGGGAAGTAAAAAGAAACCAAAAAGTACATCTAAAATGATCTGGGCTAAATGCTTGGAAGTGAGTCCTAATGGCCTTAGTTGGACATCAGACGTCTCTGGAGTGTTGGTGGATCCCAGCTGGGGTGAATCTGAGGGGCACCAGGAGCCCAGTGTGAAAGCAGAATAGCTTGACCTAAGGGACCTATTAGGGTTACTGTGGCTGTGCCTCCAAAATTGAGTTTTCTGCATTAAAACCTGCAGTAGGATGGCCCTGATGTGCAACATGCACAGGCACATTCTAGTAGCTGCTTCATCTTTCTTGTGGTCTAAACAAAAATTCATGCTGGGTGCTTGGATTAGATCAACATCTGCTTTCAGTCTGTTTTCAAACTGCACAGTGGCTCTTCCCTGTAAGTTTTTCACTTGGATGACAAGACAGTAAAAAATAAAGGGGAAAAAAAAGTCAAAAGAGAAATTCAGATGCTCCAGATTCCTGCTGGATAAACACTGGCATTTGGTGGTTCCTGGAGCACAGCACGCTGTTCCCTGGGCAGAGCCCTTCACACAGCCAGCATCAGCCCAAAAGCCTGCTACAGAGAGGACTCTTTTGGTTTCACTGGGCATTGAATTCAGCAATACAAGCCATGACACATGGAAGGAGAAAAGCAGACACCCGAGGACAGATTCCTCTGTTGCATAATTCCACAGCTGAGAAATGTGCCAGGGAATGCAGAATTATGACCAAGACTTTTCCAGCTTTCCTTCACTTTGTCTTCATGGCCCAGTAGAAAACTCTGACAGCTGGAAGTGAGGGAACAGTAGAGCTTTTTTGCTTTACAGAGGAGTCAGATGGCCTTCAGCAATTATTGTAAGAAGTGATCCTCTTTAGTGGATCTGTTGCAAATCTGTGGATTTGGTCTGTATATGTATCACAATTGTTTTCTCATCCCAAAAAATGCTCCTGAGTGTCTCCCCATGGTAAATAGCTTCAAGATCTTCCCTCTTGCAAATTCACAAGTGCATCTGCTTCTCTAGGTGTCCAACCATCACCCTTCCTCCTCTGGGCAAAGAAGAGCACAGTGGGACAAGCTAAGTTTAAAACTGAAAAGAATTAACACCCTGCCCTTCTTATTTAGCCCCAAAGTGGAAGCTGTTCAAGGTAACCAGCAGGGAATAACTTATGCCGCTGTTTGGTTTTGGGTTGTTTTGTTTTTCTGTTTGGTTGGTTGGGCTTTTTTTCATTTTTATTTTGAAATATGGGAACTGTCATCAGGTCTGTGCCGAGGTACCTCCCCCTGTACTCCCACTGCCCACGGCTGTAGGGGCAGGTGGTTAAGGCACAGTCTGGCCATCCCAGTTTGGAGAGAGGTGTGGGGTCCCAGTGGGGTGCAGGGCTCAGCAGATGGGAATGTTAATGGTGGCAGCACCCAGCCCTGTTGTGCAAGTGCTTTATTAAGGCAGCAGTATCGTTAGAGTTTATTGCCTGGGCTTACACCATTTCACCTTCTGTTACACTGTGTGAAGCCCTAAACTGGTCCAACAAGGTGTAACTCAGGGGACCTTGATGTGGAATGACATTCCATGATGCAGTGTGTGAGAAAATCAAGTTTTTCCTCACCAGGTACTCACTCCCCATTTCTGCAGTGGCCATGCAGTCCAGCTTTCAGCAGCTGGTCAGCAGGGTAGGTGTTTGGAAGAACTGGGATATTTTCATTAAGCAATTTAAAATCTCATTAGCAAATTTTCATAAAGTGATAATGCAGTGGCAATATTAGCCTTATTAATCTAGTATGAAAGTCACTCTCATTATAGGGAAAAGTGATAATAAAAGTCTTTCATTTTATACAATCTAACAGCACGTGCATCAGGGTGCTCTTAATGAAGCCATGCAGAATTTTAATCTCCCAGAATCAGTTTAAAGCATTGGAATACAGTGAATTAATAGCAATGGAATGTTTTAAAGTTCATTTTTACCTTCATAACAACTGCCAGGTCCTTCTAAAACCAAGATTTTTCTGGCTTAAGAAACCCTAAAAAACTAAACAAAACCCCAAAAACTTTTCATTTGAGCCTGACAAGCAGAAGGGATTTGTGTTGTTGAAAATACTAGATAAAAGCAGCATCTAGAAGTGCTTCAGTTGCCAGGACAACTAACCACTGCCACAGACTCAGCCCTGCAGACTCTGAGGGAAATCAAAGAATATGTGATGGATCAGCTCAGCCACCACTCTCAGGGGCAGAATAAAATAGCAGGGCCATGGTGATTTCTGGATGATGCTCATACTTGGCCAATACCTGATCCAAAGAGAAAAAAATACAGCCAGCACCTATTTCTAATTCAATCTTCCGATGTTAAAGCTTTTTGTAAGGAGCTGAATTACAATATACATCCAAATGCTTTTACATTTTGCAAGGCCCTGGCTTTCCTCCTGCTCAGTCTCTTTGCTCATGCCATGAAATCTGTTTTGTAGATTAAACCATCTAAGGGCCATCTGAAACCAGAAACCGCATCTTGCTGGTGACTGATTGCAGGGGCAGAGGGAGTAGGTGCAGGGCAGCACTTGCCCTTCTCCCACATCCCAGCTGGGCCCGTCCTGGTGGGTCACAGAGAGATGCATCATCCCTATCAGCAAATAGGTGAACCCCCTCTGCCACAATGAGCTTGTTCATGTTGTCCCCAGTATAGATGTCATGCCATAAACTCAGATTCCACTAGAGACAGACCCTTTGGGGAAGGTATAGAAACTGTATTTAATTCCAGGCTGGGTCCTGTGTTCCCTCCATGTAGGGAGCATCAGCTGGTGTGGAGGCACAGTGCTGGGTCTGAGGTGGGGTCAGTAATTAATTCCAGCAGTGGGTACTGCTACAGACAAGGACTAGTTTATGCACAACGAATTTAATTAGGATCCAGTTTCTCTTTACTATTTCATCAATTAGTGTGAGCACATAGTGGTTTGTGAAACGATCAATAGGGTGGGGTTTTAATTACTTAGAGAACACTATTTACATTATTTATCCCATGGTCAAGCAGGTGGCTTGTGTTTATAAAAGGGAGTTGGAAGCTACAGGGCTGCTGCAGCTCTGGTGAGGCTGTTACTCACTCATTCTGTAAGAAATGCTGCTCACGTGAGTGAGTGCTCTGCAGTTTTGTCAAGAGATGTAGATAAATGCTGTCTAGAAGTAATCAGTTTCTATAGTTTCAGACTGCATAAAGAGTTTCTAACTTTAAAGACTCTTTTCATGAATGGGAAAATATGAAATCAATTCCATTTATCTGAATGAATCTTTCAGCAAGCTCAGGGATTAGTGTGGGGGCACTGCAGGCAAAATGTAACAAATGCAGCAGCAAAAAAATGATTAAAGCATGATGAGCAAGGTTACAGAGATAAAAATGAGTGAAAGAGTTAGAAAAGTGAAAACAAGAAATCTGTGTGATACTAAAGGGTTTCTCTGTTTTTCATGTTTACTTCTTCAGTGTTCATAATTTTTTAGTCTATCATCAATCATTGTCAATTTGAAAAAGTGCTATACTTAGGGTCATTTATTCAGGGCTATTGGAGGCTAAAATTATGCAGTTTCAGTCAAATATACATGAATAAAGACTGTCATTTCTGATTAATGACATGTGACTTCAGTGTCTTACAGAATCATCTTGCCATCCAAGCTTTACAAAAAGGTTATTATGTAAGGCCTCTTCTATAATATATCTACTTTTCTTCTAAGAACACTGCAGAAGCCATTTTACTCACATTAAAATCAGTGCTGATATCCCTTATGCCAGTGGTAATTGCTCCCCAGATTTGGAGCTTGCCAGAATAAGTAAATTTTTGTGGGGAAAATTGCATTACCGAGAAACATTACCAAGACGTGGGTTTTGGTGCTGTTTCAGAGTTTACTTTTTATTTTAGCTTTAAGAGAAAACCTAGTCTTTTATTGGGAAAAAAAAAAATCTATAGAAAACACTAATCTTATGCAACGGATTAAAAAAACGACACCACATATGGCATTTCATCATTAATTGCTGTTTTTCATGATTCACCATTTCCCTTCTCTCCCAGCGCATAAGGCAGCCCTTGTGTGCAGTTGCTCTGAGGAAGGAGAATGGGTGAGAGTTTAGAAACTTCAGGGAAATGTCCGAAAATGAGAGAAAGGGGCAGAGGAGGGGAGAGAGGCCCGTGGCAGGGGCTGCATCCCCCCAGCCAGCCTGTGCCTGGCAGTGCTCGCAGGGCAGCACCGGCCGCGTTTTGCCGCATGTTGTGTTCCAGCCTCTCAGCCGCGTCTCCCTCCTGCGGGTGCGCTCACGGAGCAGCCACGGCACGGGCTGGCTCCTCTGCGCTGGGACTTCACTGCAGGACAAATCGTTCCTTTTGCAGCAAAGCTTTGCTTTGAGGGAAGAGAGAGGGAGTTTCTCTGCTGTATTGCTCCCCACGGTTTGTGGCAGGGGCGGACTTTAAGGTCGTGCCAGAGGCCTCGGAGTCTCAAGGTGCCCAGAGAAGATGCTGCAGGGGAACCCCACGTGCTGCCATGTTGCTTTGAGAGTCACTCTCTTCAGCTCTTTGTGGTGCCAATGGAAACACTGATGGTTTGTAGCCTTCTGAATTCTCATTTCTACGGCAGGTGTGATAGTGGTGAGGCTACAGCTGTGTTTATTAGACATCATAACCTTTTATCCTGGTACTTTTGCTGGCAAAAAAGTGCTCCTCCATCAAAATATTTAAGGGTTTTCCCTGAAGTGTGGTTCTTACATAGAAACCTGCAGGTTTTTTCCTCTCTCCTGAGTGCCATTAGCAAGGCACACCTCTTCACTTGGGTAGCCATGAAACAGAAGTGTCATGAAACAGAAGGACGAGAGCATCAGAGGAACTGGGGCTCCTGGTGAGAGTCCAGTTGCCCACAGAGCTGAGCAGGCAGTAATGCAGCTTCCACCCTGGGTCGTCCTTTACTTCCCCTGGTTAGAAAAAAATGTGTGGTGAGCAAATACTCCTGCCAAACATCCTTCCCTGGCCCTTCTTTTCTCTGTATACCTACATGTATGACTTGATGCCAGCAAATTGGGTGATCTCAGGTGCTATGTATTTGGGCTTGCATTTTCTAGGAGGAGAATTTTCTGGTCTTGTCTTAGGCCTTGAGTAGCAAAGCCCAGCTTTGCTGGGAGGAGACAGGTCGTGCAGGAGGCTCCCAGGTCTGTTGCTGCTGCGAGCCTAGGACTCCACAGTGCTACTACTGTTTGCTAACTGTGGTGAGCCCTGTGGTACAGCTCTGTGTGTCTGCTCACAGTAATAAAAACTGACTTGGGATAATCCAATAGAAAGGCCTAACAGCCAGGTGAATCGATATTTATCATATCATGTAAGAAGAGAGCTATTGGTCCAGAGTCTCCCCTTGAAACCTCCTAGTTTTACTGCTTATTGCTTTTTACTATGGCTTATAAAACTAGAATCTGTAATTCATATGAATAAGAGGAATGATAGTAGTAGTTACAAAAACTAAGAAGAGGAAAATTATTTTTTAAACTACTTATTTCTCTAAGGCATAATTTTTTATCTTTTGCAAAAAGATTAATGTAGAATCTTGTGTTACTGTGCAGGTGCCCAGCATGTTACACTTCTACCTTTCAATTTGTTTGTTCTGGTTACTTTAGCTTTGGTTGGAATGTCCTTTGACCTAAATGGAAACACATTTTTCAGAATACTCATTGAGACATACAGGATGGTCCTTGGGAAGTGTGTTTCCAGCCCCATGAGGTGCAGTGTTGGTGACTGTGCTATGAGCTGAATACTGGCCCTTGGGAAGTGAGTGATTCCTGGTCCCTGATAAAACAGCTTTGGGGTGGGATGAGTCCAGGAGGCTCTGTTAGCCAATCTTTCAGTTGCCTTTTTATTTCTAGATGCTGACTTTGTAGAAGTCTTCTTTTGTTTTGCTTCCTGCAATATTCGAGAAGTCACTGAGGCGCCAGTCTTCAACCCGCTCCTCCCACCTCCCCAACCAGTTGAAGGCTCAAGTGTTATCCCTGCATGCTACAACTTTGGATTGTTTCCCAAATGGTGAGTCTAAGTTCAAAGAAAATTTCCCTAAAATGAACTGCTACATGACTGAAAGAAAAATGCTATTTTGTTCCATTTCTTTGGTATATATTGTTCCTGGTACCGTCTGTAGAGAAAGACCGATGTGTTTGGGTAGTAGTTATGTAGTGTTTAGAGCTATAGACATATTAAATGACCTGATTCTATAATTTCTCTCCTCCTTCTAAGCACATGATGTGTTATGGTAACCTGATTACACAGGTGCTGAGTGGTATCAAGCATTTTTCTGCCGAGACACAGTAGTTGCCCCAGGGGTGGGCATGCATTTTGAGGTAAATGCTAAAATAGCGTACCTCTGAAGACTTTGGATGAGGTCACCACTTAAATATGACTGTTTCTTGTGAATTAGCCTACATGACGTATGTAGAATCAAAATTTGTGAATATGTGTATGTGTGTTAATGTCAGTGAAATATGCATACACACACACTTGTCTGTTATATGCATTAGTGTTAAATTAATAGCAGCATTAATAGATAAGTTTACCTACTGCAAAAAGGATAGTGCTCAAAATGTGAAGGTCTTGCTAGGAGAATAAATTTCATTAAGGCAGATAAGATCAAGAGTTAAAAACAAGATAAGAAGTGAAACGAAAAAGATTTTGTGTGATCAATAGACAATAGTAAGAGTAATAAGAGGAATGTGCAGAGCCACCTATTTGCATTGCATAGTGTAACATTGTCCTATTTTATGCTGTTCTTTCTCTGCAAATCAAATGGTATCCAGAATCATGGCATGATATAGTTGATTCAACTCTCATCCATTTTGTTTAAAGACTACAACACAGGGCATCTGTAATATAGGACTGTACATATTTCCTGTGGGCTGATACTATTAAAGCTACTTAAGTGTCATGACGTGTATATTTATGAGATCATCAAAGCCACTTAATAACTTTCTCTTGGTTACTTGTTTACTTCTGTGTAACACAGAGCCAGATTGTGCAGCCCACAGCCATGTCGGTGAGCACTTACTCATAGAAGTTGTGCCACTGACATGAGGGTTTCACAATCTAGCCCATAATGTATCAAAACACATGAGGCCAAGATCTTATCACTTACAATCATGTAAATCTGGCTGTAATCCATTTAAGCTCCAAGTTAGGTACCTAGATATAAATCAGTGAAATTTTGTTGGCTTCAGTATTTGATTCAGTGGAGCTGCTCTGATTTACGCTGAAAAGATCAGGCCCATTAGATTTGCAATTTAGAAATGCATTTGCTCCACTGCCTGTATAAACGTTACGATAGCTGAAATTAACATCACCACAAAGAAAGATTATTTTCAACACTGGCTGTTTAAGAGATCTCTTTGTACAATATCGGCAAAGAGAATTATGTCAGAGTTAGAAGCAAGAAGGCTTAAGAGTCACATATGTCTTAACCTTTACACTGGCTATGAGTACATCAGTTCCTACAAGATGAACTGCATTATAAAGTAAATAGATCTGCTTTAAAGAAAGGTCAGGACACATGTTCTGCTAAAATCTAATTTCAGTCTATTGCCCTATAACCTACTGCTCTCTGGAACACAACAGATATAATAGTAAAGAGTCTGCATTTAATTATCTGTGATATAAAGCCTCCTTATCCTCCTGAGAATATTCACAGGGATAATAGAAGGTATTCTCAAAATTCTGTATTTACTTCTGTATAGTGAGTGCATTCTGTTTTAACTGTCTTTCTGGAAATGTTATTTTAGCACCTTTTATACCCTTAATCCAATGTCATATTACTTTTATGTCCTGTAAGACTACACTGTTTTACAGACCATATTGCAATGCTGTTAGATAGTGGTAGGTTCCTGTGAGTACAATAAGAGCAAGCTCTGCTCATCATCCTTGTTCACTGTTTGCAGCTGCCGGTTTTTAAGATGAATTACATTAGGATTCAACAGCTTAATAATAACATTAATTTTGTCTGGTAAAAGCCAGAAGAACTTTAAAGTGAAGGGTACTTGCCACAACCTCAGTGTTAGCCTGGCAGAGAAACACCTACAGATAATGTGCAGACTTAAATAAAAGAATAATTAAGGTGGGCTTAGTCATGTTATAAGGGATGTGCCATGCAGTCCTAAATCAACATGTTCTTTGGAAAGGAGATAGATGGTAAGTCAGCTTTTATTGGTGATTGTTCAAGGACCGGCCTGAAACATTAACACACATTTCATGAAACAAAAGAGAAAAGCACCTGTCTAGGGTTCAGATCTAAATGAGGACACTTTTGTGAGTAGCTTGAGTATCGAATTGGAAATGCCTGTGAAATTATTACACAGAGATGTGATGCTCTCTTTTCTTATGAAATGCCTTAATGTGTTGTTGCCTTATTAGAAAATGCTGCTTTGATGGAGTTTATGGCAAAAGCTTCTTGTAAGAAGCACAGCGCTTTTGGTATCATTGCACAGTTGATGTTACACCCATGAAGGTCCTCCCTGCTGGCAGTCCCCCAGTAAAGTACATGAAAGGTCTTGCAAGCACCAGATGATTAAATGTTTTGCTATAGGCTCTGACAGGCACTGCATGGTGATGAGCTTGTAGCAATCTAAATCTTTCAGGGGAAAACCAACCAAACAAAACAAAAAAACCAAAGTAAATACTATTTACATAAGTAAAAACTTACATCTGTTTCATTCTAGTTGCTCATCAGTTTCCTGACCATGTATTTGATGAAAAGCCACAGCACAAAATGAGCTCCTGGGCCACTGGTATCTGCAGATTTATTTATTTTTCCTTCTGTGTCTCAGGGATCCCAGTGGGTCCCACTTCATCTGGGGTTGCTCTAGCACCACTGTTTCATGGAGCT
This sequence comes from Formicarius rufipectus, assembly GCA_013399695.1. Classification (NCBI taxonomy): domain Eukaryota; kingdom Metazoa; phylum Chordata; class Aves; order Passeriformes; family Formicariidae; genus Formicarius; species Formicarius rufipectus. The sequence goes on along the minus strand of VXAU01005767.1, from coordinate 286,706 downwards.
AGGGGGTTGTGATGACCCACCCAGGATGGGGGCAGAGGAGGGGCTCTGAGAGACCTCCCCGGTGGGCCTGTGGTTGTTGTGCTTGGTGAGTCCATGGAAGTGCCTCTGGAAGTATGAAAGATGTGAAGGCATGAGACTGCTGGTGAAGCTGGTTTAATCAGACCCAAAGGAGAACAGCAAATTCCACATAGAAGCAAGAAAAATGCCTCTAATTCTCCTTCAGGGAGCATCTATATAACTAACTTTCCTATTCCAGTGCAATGAGACCCAGCAGTCTCTGCAGAGACTCCTGGTTTTACTGTTTCAAATTTTCTTAGAAACCTTAATACTTCCATTCAGGGGAGTCCCTTCTGGGGCATCAAAATACAGATCCCTAGGATCTCTCTTCCATTTATTGCAAAATTAATAGTAATTACCAAGAATGATTAGCAGGTTCAGTGCTTATTAGTCTTGCTTTTTAAAAACCTGAAACAAATGTTTTTTATTCCACTGTAACTGATAATTTAAATTTCCCTTCTTTGTCTGTAATAAAAATTGACGTTAAAGGATGCCTGAGGCAGTGTAATGAGAAAATGAAATTAGTTTTTCAGTTGGCTGGTCAAAAGCATTTTATACATGATAATAAACAGTTTATTTTACTCTTTTGCTTATGACATAATAAATGATAAAAACATTTTCTTGAAATAGAGATTTCTCACTTTTCTACTGAGATCTCAGGCTGGGGTTTTTTTTTCCATTCACGGAGTCATATAACAATTTTAGGGTGTGTCTGCCTTCTTTATCTGCTTTTCTTAACCTTTTTTTTTTTTTCATTATTAACAGCACTGTATCTCCACACTGAGCATGGCCAAAAGCTTGGGTCTTCAAGAAGGAAGAAAAAAGCCTTTTCTCAGAAATGCAGGGTCAATTACACTGTGTAACCCAGGAGTAAATCTATGTCAAGGCATTTTGGAGAAGTCTCTCAGAATTTTATGTAGTATTCTGAAAGTCATGCCAAACCCTGTATTTAAACCAAATCATGCTGTTTGATTTGCAAACAGTTGGGCACAGAGGGAGCCTGAGCAAGGGCAGCTGGGCAGTCCCACTGCACTGGATGGGCACCTTTCTTTTCCCTTCCCCTCTCTCTTTAGACTTGGGGAGGGTGGGAAATCAGAGTGTTAATGGTTTGCATAAATTCTTCATTGCCAAACTATCCACAGTTTCCCGAGGTCATATTGAGAATGTTTGCAAATGCAGGGAAAAGAGGCTCAGTTGTTGTTCAGGGTTCAGTGGAAGCCTTTGACCACTCTGAGAGTGGTCCCATTTCAGCTGCCTACCCTTGCATTCATCTTGTGCATGAATTGTAAAAGCCTTTTCTTCACAGAAGCTCTTTCTGAAGTGAACATATGAGACTCCTTGGATTGTTTAGATTGGTTTAGATTGATTATAGTGGCTTCTTCAAAGCAAGAAATCAAAATAGGTGAGTGCTGAGATGAACACATAGCATATTGATAAATGTGGTTACATATATGAAACGGGCAAGAAAGAGAGAAAAGCTGAGTTTCTTGCATATGATTCTTACAGTTCTTGACAGCTCCAACTCCCACATGCTTGAATAGTTCAATACTGGATTAGTGTGATGTCTGCTTGGTGAATCCTGTGGGGCACAGGCTCAGCAAGAAACAAATCATTCAGGATTTTGGGGACAGCTCCTAAACTGTCCGACTCTACTGGCAATCCCACTCCAATCACAGTCAAACTTGAAGATGGAACAAGGGATGGGGGGTGGGGGGAAAGAGATGCTTTCCTATTCATGTTCCCATAATTTATGTTCTAAATTGTGATTAGTCCATCTTTGTAGAATAGTGCCAAAGAAAGATTGATTTGTAAAAGAACATTATTGAGCAAGCTAGAGCATGCCTTATTAGCAAGAAGGAAAAGCAGAATGGACATGTGGGCACTGAACTTGAAAGCCTGACTGTTTATTTTATTTATTTTTTTTTTAATGAAGCCTTTGGCAAGACTGCCATTACATTTAATAAAGCCAGGGGGCTACCTATTAACATCAGAGCCTGGTTTTTTTCCTGTGCTAAGGAAAAAGGAAATTTCTCTCTAAAGTACATGCACAACTTGTTTGTAAATGGAAGGTGATTGTGTTAAATTGCACCGTTTTCGTGTTAAAAACATATTGCATTCTTTGGAATCTTAACAACTACATCAGTAATATTAATATTCCTGTTAACATGTTAATAGCACCACTTTTATTATGTGCCATGCTAGTTTTCACTAGAATAAAATTGATTTAACAACAAAGAACCTGTTTGCATATTCCTACTCATATAATTTATCCCACTGACATTACTTGGAGTCTTCAGGAAAGTCAAGATTGCATTTTTGGTAAGAGTAACCCAGGGTAGGACATGCTGCATCTAAATGATGAGTGCAAATCTTAAAATAAAACGTGCTTGTGGGTTGTGTTAGAAACAGAGGTGAAACTATGGTGCTCATGAATGCAGCAAACAGACCCCAGTCCTGATGCCAAAGATAGAAAATTAATACCAGGACTTAAAAAATAGACTGGGTTAAGTTTATATTGGAAAAGCTCAAGTGGTCACCTGCTTCAGTTCCCAAGGGCAGTCTCACTCTGCCAAGGGTAGAGGATTTTTACAAATGTTTTGAATCTGTCCTCAGAGACCTCAGCAGGGAGAGCCATTGCATCTTCCACTCCTCATGGGGCTGCCCGGTGCTCCCCACTGTGACCATCACACATGATTCCTCTGTGCCAGTGTCTTCTACGGACCTTTGAAGGTACTGCTGATCTCTCAGCGCTCCCTTTCTCTGTCTCACTTCTTTCTGCTAAACAGTGCAAGTTTAATTGTTGTTCTTGAAGTGAGTGGAATTCAAACTCAGCTCAGGTGCCTCTTCTCAGTGGGATATCATAAGGGTAATTAAATAGCAGAAATTATTAAGAAATACAAGAATCTTTAATTCGTTAACATCCTTAAATCACAGCACATCTGCTGGTACAAATGGAAACTACTTGGGTGGATTATTTAGTGAATTTCAGTGGCTCCTACTCACAATAACAAAACTTGTTTGTAAACGTTAGCTACAGGTGTTTCTCAACTTTTAGGAAGGAGCTTACTAGCTGTCCAGGTAGATGTGTCACTCTTCATGTATGTGAGGAAAACCCAGGGACATGAGAAGAAATGCTACCCTTACCTCCAAGGTCCCTTTTCTGCTGAGGAATGGGTATTCCAGTATGTCCCTGCTGGGATGGGGCTGTGCACGCTCAGACTGTAACTACACTTTTCCTGCTCTAAACCCAAACTTGAAAAGGCCTTTCCATATCTTGGCCCCAGCACAGACCTAGAGATGGTGGAGAAAGGCAGAAATATGAAATATCAAATCAAGATAATGCAGTAAGCCTGATTCCTTAACTCCATTGAACTACAAGTGAATTATCTTTTGTCATTCCAGATATATTTCCTGAGAGGGATCTAATTTTGGAGGTGGTGAATATTCCCTCTTAAATTTCTAAAGATTACAGAATTATCCAGAATTTTCCTTCATAAAACAACCCAGAAAACATTTTAGCAAACATGACCACTGTGGCAGCAATAGCAAACTTGAACCTGTAATTAAAAAAGAAATTATTCCACTGACGTTCCAATTGTTTTAGATTTTTTCCTCCAGTGGTGAAAGTTGAGAGAAAGTCTGAAGAAAATGTAATTCGTGCTTTGTACTCCTTCCTTGTATAAGAACTTAAATAAATGCTAAATTCCTGAAGGTGGTTGTTGGTTTGGGTTTTTTTTAATGCAAAAAATTCAGCTATTTCCTAACTAATTTTCTTGAAAACGAGTAAACTGATATGCTTGCTAAAACAACATCTGCCTCTGCTTAGCATTTGATATCATAGTTTCATTTTAGATATATTATTCCACAAATATTTTAATTAATTCAAGTGTTTGTCATAAGTTTGATGACAAATTGAGTTAAGAATTTCACCTGGCTGCCCCTTCATGGGGAGTACAGAAAAGGTCATACCTTCCACATATCTCTGACTTTCAATAATTTTCCAAGAAGTCCAAGGACGAGCAGACTGACCTTCCTTTTATTTTAAAACTTGATTACAGAAAATAGAAATGTGGGAGGAAAAAAAACTCAAACTTGCTTTTCAGAGGAAGCAGCCACTTTGTGCACTGGACGTGACCTCTCAGCCCCTGCTCATGTACAGTGTCCATATGAATGAGGTTTATGGGAATATGGGCTCTTCTAACATATCAAAATATTTACCTTGTGCGTTTCAGTACAACACCATTAATTTTCCTAAGCTGCCATTCTCAGTAAGTGCCAGCTGTCTCTGGGTTTCCAAGGCGCTCAGCTCTCCTAAGTGAGCTCTTGTGTTAGCACTGCGACGGTCAAAGGTCCATGTCAGGTCAGGACCTCTGCTCTGTGGGAGAGATAAACTGATTTAAAACTACCAGAGGAAACAAGTAAAAGGGAAAAACTGAATATATAAAGCTTATGAAATGTCATGAGATGTGTTGCAGCCCTTTGGACAATGCTGATTGCAGTTAACCTGGAGGAAAAAGGGGGAGATAAAGGGTCACCTGCTACTGGAAAAAGATCTGGTGCTAAGGATGAGTGGGACATAATGAGATCCTTTTAGCTGTATCAGCAACGATGCTTCGATTTCCAGTAAGAAATTAGAAAGCTCTAATTAGGAAGAATTTTTTTCTTCTCTACAGATTCAGCTTGGTAGCTTTATTTAGGACAGTATAAAATCCAGCGAAACAAATGCATAATTTTTAATTTGAGTTCACAGTATAACATTTGTTAATATTTGTCTTTTTTTGGTTAAGTGGGTAAATCACATAGCTATTAAATATGTTAGATATAAATCACAGTCAATTAAATGATAGCTAAGGTACTGTGGCAGACCTGATTAAATTGGTGTGTTAGTAAGTTGATACACACATCTGTGGAACGTCTCAGATATGTGCTGAGAAACTGAAAAAGAAGTCTTGTGGAGTCTGAGCCACACAAATGTGGCTCCCACATGTGGGGTACAATCCCCAAACCTTCAATCAGTCTGGTCTGAGCAAATCCTGCCAGTCATCCCACCTACCTACATAGGCCATCTGTATCTACTCGTATTTGTTTTTATCAGCTGCCACTGCAGGAGACCCGTGTGGAAAGCACTCAGGTGCAGTTATTCCCCCCTTTCCTCTTCAGAAGGTTGTGCCCCTGGGGAGCACTGCAGTCAGGGAAAAGGCAATAGCCTTTGAAATCTGTGCTTGATGCTTCTCAGAGCAGGACATAGCCCTGGATATTTGGGGGTTTAGATGCATGAGCACTGCTTCATGTGTTCTTCTGGTTTCCCAAATATGAAGCACTCATCATTGAAGTTCAAATGTAATTTTAAAACTCTTTTAAAATCAAATTCTGTGGTTAAGAGTCAATGGAAAAATTCATGCTGGAAAGAAGATTTTTTCCAACTGTCAAATCTGGCATAATATTAAATGTGTCACAGCAGAATTAGTATTATCGCTTCTCAAATGCTTTTCCTAAGGTTTCTCGATGTGATCAAGGGAAAGTATTAGGGAAAAGTGAACTAGTTAAGAAAATGTAGCTGAATCAGTGATCAATTTATTTTCAAATCAGAAATAAATTTATTATATATATTGCAGTAATGTCTCTCACCTTTCTCAGTTTTACATTTTAAGACATTCGTTAACACCAGCAGGAAGTGTTACAATGCTGCGTAGTAAATAATTTCTTGCAAAGTTTACATCCACCAAAAAAAAAAAAAAAAAAAAAAAAAAAAAAAAAAAAAAAAAAAAAACAAAAAAAAAAAGAAAGAAAAGAGAACATAATAAGATCATACTTTTCCCTTGTCTTGTGCTAATAACCTTTTGTATATTTGATTAGTGGGAGGCTGGTTCTACAAAGTCTAAGTGAAACAAAATCTAAAGAAAATGCATGTGTTTGAAGTTGGAATGAGACTCAGTGAAATCAGTAGTTAACCAATCTTTAGCATTTTCTGTGGTATTTTAAGACAGTGTATTAAACTTGGCCAAATTTGGTTTTGAATGAACACAAAAGATTTTGATTTGGTCCTTTTCTGTAAGTTACTTTCCCAGGAATGAAACTGCTGGGAAATACAGCCAGAGAATTGCATAACTCACCATTGCTAGGGACGATACAGGAGTCTCACAGTTGCAGTCTCTCCCCAGGTACATCACACGTGGATGGCTCTTCTTTCTGCTCTGGCAGCCTTTCCAGCATATACAAAGTGAAATTGCATTACCTTGGCACTTCCTATTTTAATTTCTGCATGGCTAGATTGCTTTTCTCCTCCATTTTTGTTAGGAAGGGCTGGAATGGTACAGGGTTTTGTCTAAGCTTTGCCAGGAGATGTTTCTTGCCTATCAAGAAAATTGGGCAAAAGGTGGATCAGACAGGTGTGCACATTTGCCATCTTGCTCTGCTCTTGCAGTGCCAACCCCTTTGTCAGGGATAATAACATCAGGGAGATGACCTTGTGAGGTAAACCACTCATTTATTCAGTCTCCAAGCTCTGCTAGCATGTTGGTTGAAGTATGATCTTTGTCAAGCCCAGAGATGTAATTACCCTGAGAGTTAGTGCTAATTGGTTTATTGAGTTGAGTTGGATATCATTAAAAATACTGTCGTCCTATGCAGGAACTAAGACAATATTCTTCTAAAGGAAGAATCATGACTCTTCATTGTTCATATTTAACCTTGATTTTACATCATTTCACAATAAATTCTGCATGGGCAAGGTCTACCACTGAGGACACTATTTTTAGTTCTGGCTACTACTCTTAAACTTTTCCAAACTTTTGGATGAAGAACTTGATAAAATGTTTGATATCTCTAAGGTTAATTACAATTTCAGCTATGTCCAGAGACATGCTGTATATGATTTAAAGAATAATAAAACTATAGAGGTCAAAAGAGCTGATAAAGGAGTTTTCAATCATCATAATGAATAATGAATTGGAATAATTAGACAGTTTAAGTGATGATTATCAGAAATTAACATGTGATCTTACTAAAGAGTTTCAACTGCTCTTAGATGGCATTAGTGATAAGCTTTTGGAAAAAGGGCAGTTTATAATTAATAAGGTTATTTTTTGTCATTGCAAGGACTGTAACTCAGTATGGTATATATTTTTTTAAGGACAGAGAAGTTATATGGTCCTACATAAAGACTGAAGTAGAGTTTTGCCTTTGGGTGCAGAAGGTAGAAAAATTACAACATTTGGGCTCATTTATTTGTAATTAAGACTCCAATTAAAACAGTATAATCCCCCTTTTTTGGGGGTCACAGTAAAAAAAAAATTATTTTAAAACAACAGGAGAATCTTGGCCGTATGGTCAGTTAGTTACATTATGGCTGGGAAACTGTCCGCAAAGTCCAATGTTTTTGCCCCTTAAAATATTTCAAAATCCTCTTCCTGCCCCTCTTTTTGTTCTACTACTTCAGTATAAAAAGGGATGGAGTGATCTGGACTTCCTTCTCTTTGTTTCATTTCAGATGTGATAGGGCTTGACCAGTCCTAAAAAACACTGTTCTGCTAATGTGCACCTGGTTGCAGCAAGGAGGACACCTGAGGCTTCTCACTGAATGCTGGCTAAATCCCACCACAATTAATGCTGATTCAAGTCTTCTTCAACGCTTCTGCACGTAAAAATTTGCAGAATTAGGTCCAAAGGGGGTAACATTTAGAAAATGGGGTATATTGAGCTTCCCAGTTATTCAGAATATATGATGCTGTAGCTTATTAAAGAGAAGGGTCACAGAATGCAAAGCTGTTTATAGAACTTAATTGAGGCTTTCCATTTAATATTAAAAATGTGTTAGTATTTCATTCCACTCTCAGGCCTATTTAGTTCATTCCCTTTAGTGTCTCTGTCTCATGGTTACTAAGGCAACTCCATCTTCAGAAGCAGGAATACAATAAAAATATTTGTGTTATTTACTGTAATTTAAAGACATTTGTTAAGAAAATATTTCTTTTTACCTTAAAGATAGCTAATTCATTTTCATGACAAAATTTATTTTATAAAACTTTCATTATATAAAATATGATAAATTTTGAAGATTGTTTTAAAATATTCAAGCTAGAGTCAACATCAACTAAATTTTCTCCCAGATTTGTGGGACAAAGAGAACCCATATAAGCATAAGCCAATGTTTAATAGCTGAATTTAGCATGAAATTGAAAAGCATTTATATGGGGGTGTCTTCATCTCTTAGCCACTTCACTAACCATGCATAGACCTCTGTGCTAAGAGAAATGCTGGTATAACGGCCTGTTGTCAGGGCATGGGGATCAGAGGTGGCCAGAGCCACCCTGTGCTGCCCATGGCCAGCTGGGTGTTTGCAGGTGGGCTCCACAGAGTTGCTGTCCAAGTCAGCTGAGTCCTATTTTGACTTGAGCTAAGTTTTTCTGCCTGGGGGTTTTAAAGACGGTCATTGTACAGCAGCAGTAAGAATTTCACCGTTAAGCTTGTTTTCCTATTTTCTAGCTGGAAGGATTTGAAACTCATCCAGGGATTTGAAATTTCAGCAGTTTCTCTTCTTCTGAAATACTTCAGCCAGGCAAAGAAAATTTTCAGGCTGCATTATGACCTTAATTCCTCCATATAACCCATTATCTGCTCATTATTGAGCTATAATAAACATGGAGTCCTTCAAGGACTTTTTTTTTTTTCCTCCCCAGATCACTTTTAAGAATGAATGCCAGCTATGTTGAATCAAGAACATAATGTCAAATGGAATAGTTTCAGAGTAAGCAGAATTTTCCTGGCATTATGGCTGGCATCTTGCTTAGATGGGTGCAGTTTAAAAAAAAAAAAACAAAAAAAAACAAACAAGGCTGGAGTTTATTTCTCAGAGTGAATTTAAAGGAGGAGTTACCATCAGTCATTAATTCTGTTTTGTTTTTTTTTTCCTATGTATTTTATAGTAAAACTAACCATAACAGCACTGTATAATTTCCTGGGTAACATGTAGTATGATAAATTAGATTACACAAGTTAAGTGGCAATGTAGGACCAGCAGCAGCAAAGAAGTTATATAAATAAACCAAAGTTAATTACAAAATTAGAAAATATAAATAATCCAAGATTAGTGAACATTGTTTCATTTTGTATTAATAAATATGCAAAGGTAATGTTTGTAATAAAAGCTATATTTTATCTTCGTGCTCTGTTTAATAACAGTCGTAACATCTTACATGAAGAAATGCAGTAATAGATTTGTTTAGCACTGACATTATAAACAAATGTCTCAGTCTATTTATTCTAAGTTATGATACAGATTCTTTTCACATGCATCTGATGGCCTTTAAACCATTTAAAATGAACTACATTAATGTAATCTAATCTTGATACTGAACATAACATTTCAGTTTGAATTATCCAGAATCCATGATCCATTTTATTACTCACAAAGCACTTTATACACTTATGATAATGGCAAACATTGCTCTGTTATTTAAATCCCATTTCAGATGGGATTTTTTTTATTATTATTTTATTTTTTAAAACATTTTTGGTAGTAAAATACAAATAAAGAAAAGTCAATGCTCAGTAAGCCCTTTAACAAAGCAAACAATTCAGCTTTTTATGACATTAGCAAATAATAAAGAAAAGATCTGACATTTACACTTGATGAAATTTTATGCTATAACAGAGATGAAGAAAATGGAATGGAAATCACACATGATAAAACCTGTCCCTGAAATTCAGATGGGTCTTAAAAATAACCACTGCTAAATATTTTGGGAGCTCTCTTACTTTATTGAGGTCCGTATTATTTTACTGGAAAAATCTGCCCCTAAAAGTCACTTCAACACATGTAAATACTCTACTTAGTTGGAGTTATTCTGGCAAAATAATAATGAGGGACTTGAGGGGCATTATTCATGTAAGGAGGAAGACAAGGTAACATGTTATAGAAACAGTCAAATAGAGGTTTATAGGAATTAGAATTGATTTGATATAGTAGTCACAAGAGTTGGATTTTCCCGAAAACTTCTGGTAAATATCATTGGAATTTTCATCTAATCAACTTGATTTTGAATTTGAAGTATCTTGTATTTATAGTTGTTCCAGATTTTCAACTTACAACAAATATAACAAACACATGGCTGTATTTTCTGTTGTTAGAGTATGCATATTAATTTCTTACTGTGGAATTTATTTATAATGTCACTTTTCCATAGATGTGCAATAAAGTAGCGCACACAAGACCAAAACCTGAGGTTAGCAGCTACTAGAACCTCCCTTTAAACAGCAAACTAAATGGATTAAATACTAGATTTATTTTACTAGGCCTTGAAAGCAGAGTTCAGGCTGTCTTTCCTCATCTGCTCTGTGGGCATCATGATGACACAGAGCTGCACAGTCAGGTATCCACTTCATACTCAGAGCAGTGCCCTGTGGATTAAAGGAAGATGACTGCAGTAGCTTGATATCATGAACCAACTCATCTGATAAACTCACCAGCCTAAAACAAACAACAGAAAAGACAGTAAAACATATTCGGTGTCTGAATACTAAACAGTAAAGGAGAAGAACATTCTGGATTTTGTGTTCTTGCTTTACTTCTGATGTGTCACAGAAAGAAGCTCCACAGCAATTGTGTTTGCATAAGGTCATTATTAATATATTGCCATTTTAAGAAAGCATTTTTAGAATCGTGTCATTCAATCCTGTGGGAAAGTTTATCTTTTGAAAACTTCACCTTCAATGTCATACCCAGCAGAACTTAATCCTTAATAGAAGTGATGCCTGAATATTTCTGTTCTCTTTGTATCTGCATGTCAGCAAGGGATTTCAATAGAGACATAAAAGACTGAAATAAGACCCCCTAATGTTGTAGGGGGAAAAAAGAAAGTCCTCATCACAGAGCTAAATTTACTCTAAACCTGTTTCCCTATAGTACAAAAATAGCAAATGAGCAAAAAATCCAGTGAGTTATGGAATGTATAGAATTTAGCCATGCAATGAATAAACAAATAGGTCATAAACAGGTATATTTGATGGTGTTTTTAAAAATGGTGTAAAAGAAAATAATGGAAGCAGACATCAGAAATTGTGTAATTTACATTGTGGTTCTCACTAAGAGTCTCTGTCAGGGTTTCAAGGTATGAACACCATTTTTAGCCAAGAAGACCCCTTAGATTTAACCACAGAAGACAATTAGGAGTCAGCAGCGGCTGATATGAGTCAGTGGCTCATAACTTTCAGTCCCAAGACCAGCTCGCTCAGTCGTGTTGGACAACTTGTTCATCTAATGACTATTAAAAAAAAAATCTTTAAAATAAGGCATGTATTTTGTGTAACTTTTAATTGTCATTATTAGGACATAGCAGGAGTATATTTAGACCACTATTTTTCAGATATTTCATTGTGACAAGAGGAAGGCCTCATAAAAGGTTACTTTAAATACTGTATTCAAGGGCAAAAAAGAAAAGAACATTTTTATAAGGACTTAAACAGCAGGTTTCATCTGTATCATTCACTTTAAATGATCTGTTGTGATACAAGAAAGGTACCCTCAGAAGTGGTGCCACAGCATTTTCATGTTGATTGCAATAAGTGCTGAGAGTAGAGTACATTCTTGGTAAAATCAATGCATGTGAGGTGGAAAAAAATAAAGCAAAAAAGGCGTCACAAAGGCTTCAGGATTTTTCCTTTAAGTGCCTCTCCAGGAACAAAGCTGGGTGCAGCAAGGGCAGAAGCAGCAGCCAGGAGGAAGGAGGTGGACAATAGAAGGGCTATCATGGGGTGAAGGGGTATCGCAACAGGAAGAGCATCAGGATAGAACGTCTTCATTAGTTCTATCATTGCTTTTTTAAATCTTCGTGTGTGTTCTCTCAACATTGATCCCATTCTGTGATATTGTTGCAAATTTAAAGTAGACTTCTCTCTTCGGGATAGTGAAAAAGGAGGGGAGATTGAACTGGAAGAGAAGCAAAATAAAATTAAAAACCAAAAAACACCCCCCCAAAAAAAACCCCAAACAAACAAAAAGCAGAACAAAATCCCCACCATATAAAACAAACAAACAAAAGAATCCCAAAACAAAGGGAGGAAAGAAAAATTTGATTCAGTAACACCTGAAACTGGGAGTCATAAACCCAGATACAATATCACCAGATTACCCCAATCCTTTGGATTTCTCTTTCACTAGAGAAATCTCTTTCCTTTTCTTCTTCAGCAAAACCTTTCCCCAGAATAATTATTAAGGCAGGCCTAGGGAACTGTGTTCATTTCAGAGCTTTCATTTTTAGAAAGACTGTTTAATATTTATATAAAGCTCATGTTAAGTTTATGCACCTGTCAAAATACTAAATTATATGATAGTGATGGCAAAATGAGCTATTTATCAGACAGATGTCTCTTCCAAACCTGGCATACAGGGATCTGGAGGGGCAGGTTCCCCCTGCCACAGGGAGCTGCTGCCTCATTTACGTCAGGGGGGCACGTGTTTAACCCTACTGGCTCCGAGAGCTGCGAGGGCTGATGGAGTTCTGCCAAAGAATGCCCCATCTGCCACAGCAGGCTAATAACTTTTTCTTGACTTAAAGCCTTATGAAGCACGAGTAACTATTCTGATGTGCAGCTTACCTTCATGTTTGCCACAGTGTTCTTCAAAAGTTGCCTTGTTTTGATATCGGGTGGCTGCTTTCTGCAGCTGTGGCCTTGGAATGACACAAAGATGTGAGGATGCGTTTTCAGTGGAAGACAGATGTTCTTATGTAATGACTGTATAATCAACAGGACTGTAGAATAATGCTCAGAGGTGGTAAAGCCTGACCTAGGCCAACTGTAAATTGGGACTGAAATGTGCTGTTTGTCACTGTCAGGAACAGGTCAGAGTGTCAGGAGTCTGAGTGAAGGGGCAGAGCTCTCCATAGCAGTAGAGGGTGGGGATGTGACAAGCTGAGTAACCCAGGGCATTAGTACCACCATAAGCTCTAGGAAGTTTAAGTTGTTTGCTGTACCTTTCTCAAGATGTCTCTGAACTTGTGCCTTGCATTTGGTGGGGTTTAGCAGGATATCCATTTGCCTTGGGGCCACCTCGGCTGTGAGATGTAAAATGCAGTGTCTTATTTTCATCTTTAATGGACAGTTCCTGTGCACCAGAGACCCTTGCAGGTGCAAATCAAATTCAAAAAACAAGTATGGTGGTCTTGGACCTTAGATGCCTGGATCTGGCATCAAGGAAACAGCATGCTCCCTCCAGCAAGGCTGCTCTCATGGTATCTCAAGGAAAAATACCGTATCTCTATGTCCAAACTGGACTTTTTAAAAAAGGTATTTATTTAGGAAGAATAAGCTACACAGGCTTCACTCTACTTTGGAGAGAAATTCTTTGTAAATATGACTAAGACTCTCTAATCCTTGTTATAATAAACTCCACTGATCTGAGCAGGTGTATATCACAGTTGCTGCTTTTTAGCTGCACAGCACTTCCTGCATGATCCATGAAGCAAAATTTCTCTCACTGGGAGAAGGACAAGAAAAGGGAGAAGGTAAAATAACTGAATTCCTCCCTCAAATGCAAATCCATACCAGCTTGCTGCTAATCTCCCTTGAATGGCTGTGCACTCAGAAACCAAGAGGAAAAAAGCAGCCACTATCTGGCCGACAATCACGCTCTGTGTTATCCAAAAAGCTTGGCAAATACCTGGTAAATGTATGCTTGGAAGCATGCAGTTGTTTTTAATAAGTTCTCCAATTCAAAAGCCATTAGGGAATTTTGCACAAATTATTGAAATGTATTAGCATAATAAGAAAAATATACTATATATCACTTGTATATACTTCCTATCTGTACTTATTCAAGTTATTTAATGCATATGTTAATACACAGGGGAGAGAAACAGTTTTTTACTCAGTTTCTATTTGTTTTGATTCTGTGTGATGGATTATGAATTATCAAGCAGTTGATATACCTATAGAAGAATAAAATGCAGTAGATGTCTAATGATGACCTGGAGTGAAAATGAATTATAACTCTGCTTGATACTTCTTATAATTTGCTGCATTATAAATAAGAATGATTTATTATTGTTTCACCTACTGCTCTGCTAGTGATGGATCATAATAGTAGATCATCATAATTTTGAAATCAGAACAGAGCTGTTTTTTCTTCCATATAATTCAATTTTAACTCTACTACTGAGGTTGCTGAATATCACAATCCATCTACTTTACATTACATTTTATTAGAAAGAAGATATGTTAATCTATCTGGTAACTGTTCATTACTAACCTCTGTTTATTACGGTTCTCTATTAAACTGTCCAACATACCTTTTGATTTTCAACATGACCCACATGGCAACAACCAAAGAAAAAGGGATGATCAAGGACCAGACTGAAAAGGAAGGCTTCGCCTTCCATATGTTTCCATTTAATTTAAAGCAAAATTACTGTGCCATTATTGTAAAGTTTCCGATCAATATGGTCTTAGTGCCATAGTGTTCGATGGTTCAACAAGACCCTTCCTGTATGCATTTGGTTCTTGGTAGTGCTTTATATAGTCAGTTATTTCATGTGTTGTCACTGTTAGAAGTTGGCCTGGATCTCATCCAGACAGTCCTCTAGTAGTGGTACTGCCAGGGTGAGGACCTTCTCCTCCCCCCTGTGTGAGGGTTTCCTGTCCTCATCTCTGCAGAGACAAGCCTCTGATGAAGCAGAAGCATGCTGGCCATGAATCCAGCCTGTGGTGGGTACATGAAGTCTGAAATAATGTTTACTTATGTGAATTTATATGTAACAAGTTCACAACATCTTTCCCTCTGTAGACTCTGAGTCTCCTCTCCCTCTTGTTGCCACCAGATTTCCCTCACACTCTGTGATGCTCCACTTTCTTTCTGATGTTTCAGTAGCCCACACTCTCCTTCCTGCCCAGGGCCCCAGCATGTCGCCGTGGCAGATGCTACGTAGCTAAAGGGTGGCTGAAGCAAGAGTCTCAGTGGCAGCTAATAAAAACTTCATATGTGACAGGGAGACCACTCCCTAAGGAGAAAACAGCCTTCTCCAACTTCACCACTAGCAAGAGGAGGAGGTGATGGATGTTTTGATGGAACTGATCAGTCACCAGCAGCCATCACTGTGTTTGCTGTGCACAAACCCCTCACTGCTGATAGTGATGGACTCCATAAATACAAGGCTGCGTCTTCTAAAAATCTGTTTTATTTTAATCATCATGTCCACAGTCCGTGACTGAGTCCAAAACCACCCAGCTTCCTTTGAAGAAGACTGTGGCAGCACAAGTCCCCAGAAAACAGCTGGCAGACTGGCTGCCAGGATGTGGAGCTGGTCACTCTGGCTCTACTGACCCTGCCTGGAGCTGTGGCAGACAGATGTGCGCTGCCTCTGGCTGCTGAATGGGAACTGGGGAAGTGTGGCGCAACTCTGCAGGAAGAGGTGGGACTCTGTCTGCAGGACACCAGAGGTAGTGCTTGTTCATCTCTGCCCAATTACTAAACCTCAGCTGATGTCAGGGGCTTGGGGAAAAGGAGAGAGATCTTGACTGCCTGTGGTGGAAGTGTGTTCATTTTTTAGACTTGTATCTGCACTATGGCATTAAATAGGCAGTGGAAATACTACTGAAGACTGCCCTAGATGGTTTAATCTTTATTTTTAAAGGCTACTAAGGATTCATTGAACATCAGATAAATTAGTTTAGTAGTTAAGTGTTATCTTAGTTTAAAAAAATCCCAAACATGTTTAGGTTATCTCTGTCTTAAGAATTTGAGAGCTGCCTTCTTTCTCTATCCTGTGTTCATGAGCAGACAGCCCAGGTTCACTTGTTTGAAAGGATTTATGTGAGCACACTGCAGTTCATAAAATGTTTTGAAATTACTTTCTGGCTGTTTACATTTCAAAACTGGAGGTTTTCTTCCTGGACATAACACTGCTGACAATTTCCCTGACACCCTATGTGGAATAGTTACTTTTTAAACTTGGGTGAATGAATATTTATGATGTAAAATGCATTTTCTCTGAATATTCTGCAACATCAGTTCAAAATATTTTTTATGACTGTGTCTACCATTAACTTGTAAATGTATGGAAAACAGGCTCAAACAGAGTAATTGTGTGGTTGCATTCGCTCAGTCCCTTTTGTAACGGCGGGTTTCTGTCACCTAACAGCTCTTGGGAGTCTCTGAGAGGAGAGAGACGTTGTCAGGAACAAGCCCCTGAGGTCCATGGCAAACCTGCAGTGAGGAGTGACACCTGACAAAAGGAGGTGAGAATGGAGTGGGACAGGGTGTCCTACCTCCATCACAGAGTGGCTCCTTCTAATTGCACCTGAATAAAATATTAGGGCAAAAGCCAGTAGTTTGCATGATGGTTGTGCTGGTTATGTGCTGTCCAGATAACGAGATGTCAGTGTCTGGAGTCACCTTTAGCCTACTCCACAACTGCTAATTGCATTAAATGGCCATGAGAAAGGAGCACATTAACCAGTGAATTTAGTTTCTCTTTTTCTTTCCCACTATTAATTTACTTTGCTGACTTATTCTTTGTATAGGAAGGGAAATGTATATCAAATTATATATCTCATCCTTGTTTATTGAAGAAGTAGATTTAAGCTTCTGAAAACTTTCACTAAGGCCAAACTTTAATGGACCTCAGAAATCCGGGAAGAAATGAATAAGTAAAAAGGAGACCAAACAGAGAAAACCCTAGAAGCACAAATGAATGTGTATATATATACAGTTTTAAAGCTCCTGCTTTACAACTGAATAAATAACTCCTTGAGCAATAATTTATTTTCTTGCAGTTAATTAGAAGCATAATTAATTTTTGTAGATTATAAATAATGGTGCGCAAAATGTCATTCCCAGCAGATCAAACAGAAATAATATAAACATACTTAAAAAAACAAGAACTGCTTGCAATGAAACTAATGAAACTTGTACTAATGAAAACTATAAATTTGTGTCTGAACTTAGTAATTTATTGGTAAAATGCAAGGGTTCATTAATCATTCTGCTTTCTCTTATACTTGGCACATATGGAAAGAAAATCTCTATGTTTATCACTGCTTCAAATAAACAGTAGCATAAGTAGATTATTCCCAACAGAAAGATTTTTCCCACACCCTAATCTCAGAGCAATCATTCACTGATCTAAATGAGCAGTTACTTAAACCTCTAAGAAGGGATGCTAATTAGCCAAGGAAAACTAGGCAAGAGTATTTAATTTAAAAAAGAAAAAAAAAAACCCAAACCAAAAAACCAACAACATTTTTTCCCCCTGCTCTCTTATCTCTAATGTGTTATTTAATTCTGGTTTGCTTGGACACTGTCCTCATGATAATATCATACATAGGTATGCCTTTTGAGGAGTTCAAGTTCTTACAAACTTCTCTACTCCAAAGCTTTGGTTTTGTAGCCTCCACTCACCTGTGGTTACACCTCTCCCTTCCCAGTTGATTTAGGTATGTATTGGGGTAAAAATGGAAATGAATGTGAGTCTACATTGCTCTCTGCAAGCAGGGAGGGTGGATTTGGGCTTGTCTGGACTCTAAACACCTTAAAATATGTGAATGGTCTAGTTTTTTTTTACAGATATTTTATGCCTCCAGGTCCAGATAGCTCCTAACAAGCTATGTGCCATAGAAAGAAGTATCTTTTAGTCTTTGATGCCAAACAGTACCTGCAGCACATGATGCACAAATAACATCAGAAGACAACTAGACTTGTAGGTAATTTGGGGTCTCTGGATAAAGAAAACAAAAGCTGCTATGAAGTCAGACTGTCAGGATTTATTAGATCTTCTCTGATGAGTTCTCTTGGCATCCTTGAGCAAGGTCTTGAGGGTGTGCTCAGAAAAGATGCCCTGTTTGTTCAGAATCAGATCCTGGCAGCCTCCTCTGATAGTCTTGTCAGCAGCGGGGAGAATTAAGTGGCACTCTGGAGACATAAGGAAAGAAGATGGCCCCAAGTCATCAGAATCTTTGTTCCTGCTGTCTGTCCTGGGCACAGACCTGTCCCTCTTCCACACCTCCAGCAGTACTTAGGAGAGAAGTGTTTGGATTACGGTCACTATTGGCACAGGACTGACATTGATGTGTTAGTGTATTAATCTTGGGTCAAGCACCTCTGGTTGCAAATCAAATGGCTACAGAATGGATTATTTTCACTAGAATTCTGGTGTTTCTTATCAGCCACAGGGTAGATTTTTGTGCTTTAGGTATCCCCCCATCACAACAACTTTGCAGTGCTAGCTGTTCTCCTCCACCCAGAGTCACGCTGGTGTAAAGCTGGTGTAGCGCTGGTGCTGCACTCTAGAGATGTGAGTCCTCTTATTTTTTTCTAACCGTGGTCTTCAGCACTGTGGGGCACTGCTGGTAGTCATCATGTGAAAAGGGACAATAATCAACATAATATTGGGGTAACACAACATTTTCATGGATTAGAAATTTGGTTTTCAACTTCCGGTTCCATTTTTCTAATTTTATTTTGCCCTCTGACTTGCCAGTGTAGAGGGATGTTGAGGAAGGTCTTTTGGAAAATACATGGACATGTGAATATGCAACTAATGGCTGTAGCCAAGCTTTCAGATTTTAAATTTATGTATTTATTCCATTAAAAATGAAATTATTCTACAGAGGGGAGAAGCACTATGCAACAACAGCACTATTACTGAAAGGATGGAACATATTCGATATGGATGAAATTTTGGAAGTGTCTTATATGCCATCTCATTCATTCAGCCCTGCTTCTAATTCCAGCAGACAAACAATGCTTTACAGAACTGACCTCATCTAAGATATAACTTATCTCCTCTTGATAAATAATAAACCCTTTCTATTCTCCTTTTTTTCCTCTTCTCTTTTTGCAAGCACAAGAATCTAAATCTCTCAAACACTATTCTGTAAAAATCCTTCCACCTCAATTTTTGCTTTAATTCTCCAAGTAGAATTTTAATGCGTTTAAAGATATTTTCAGGATGGTTGGCAAAGACAAGGTTCTAAGAGATCTATGTGTTAGAGATTTTGATGATATTTCTAGAAGTCTGCAAAAACTATATGTGCGGTAGAGGCAGAGCTGAATGTTGTTGACCCCAGGAAAAGACATTGAGTGTATTCCCATGTACAGAGATTAAAAATCGAGTCCATGTAGAGTGTGTAGATTGGTCTTTGTTTTGTCTGTGAGCTGTGATTCACCAGTCTGGCATTCTGTTGAGTAGCCAGGCATCATTGTGGACCTTTGATGTATTCTCCATTAAAATGCATGTGCTGTACTTCTGGAGGATTGATGAGAGGTGGAAAAATTGAAGACGTAGTAGAAAGAAAACAGAGTGAGAAAGAATTCTCATAGGCTACATAGGCACAATTCACTTCAACATGTGAATAAATACTTCATGTACCTAAGGCTAGACAAAAAACACTGAAAGACTTCAGTGTTCTGATGCATTTTGTCTAAAAAATCAGTAGCATAGAAAATAGTTCTTAACAAGAATGAGACACATTCTGAACTAATGCTTTGGTGTGCGAAGCGTTTGGACATCTGTGATTGTGGGTTCTGTTCTTAACTCTACCACAGCCTTATTTTAAGATCTAAAAAAATCTTGCAAATCACTGCCCATGTTTCTATTTCTCTATTGGTACAATGAGAATAAAGATGAGAACTAGATTAGGATGTTGTTAATTATAATTTGTGAAATGCTTTGAGGTCCTCCGAGAAAAGTACTAAGGACATGAAAAGAAGTATTATCTTATAAAAATTTAACAAATAAATAGGCATTGGGCCTAAATACTCTGACACTAAAGATAAACTTTTTTATGACAGATACCTTCATCTGTTTAGTATAACTGCTGTGAAAACTAGGAGGAAAAAAGGAGCTTGAAGTTGAGAAAATGCACAAAAATTTGTAGTTTAGTATGAGTATTATTTTAAATCCTGACCTCCAGATGAGATCTTCCATTGGATAGATGCATGATTTTATATAGTACTGTACAGAAATAATTGAGACAGGGAGGATTCAGAACTATGTTGCTGAAAGCATGAAAGGCTCCCAAAGCCTTTAAATAGTGCTTTGGTCTTTTGTTCCTTTTATGATAGATGATGCTTCAGTGTTGCAATGACAGAGAAACTCCTACTCCTAGTTTTAGGGGGAAACGTTAACAGAGATTAAATATATATTCATGTTCTCTCAAAATCTTTTAATAAATCTACTTGCTACCAATAGGTTTTTTTCTGTTATTGATGATGTATAACTCATGTATGAGTGCTTTCCCTCACAGCATAGTTAAATGTAATGAGGTGTGCTCTATGGCAAAAAATGTTAAATTTCTTCTTTGAGGAAAAGGATTAGTTTTTGAAAAATAATACAAAATAGCACCACAGCAAAGTCTTTTATTAAAATGCTGGGCAGTGGCTTCTTACAGAGATTTATGTATCATCTCTGATTGTCTTTATTCTGAATTACTGTTATTTTTTATTATTTTCTGCCTGACTGCACAACTTTTATTTTGACCTGCTCCAGAACATTGAATCCAAACTCTTATAGAAGAAGTTAAAATTGCAGAATCTGGCCTTTTATTATCAAGAAAGAAATAACGGACGTGAAAATGTTGTCCTCTCCCTCCAGTATCACCTTTTCCATATGCAAACCAGATGGAAAATTTTTGGAGTTTTTTGTGTTTTGTTTAAGTAACAGGAATTTGAGAGGGTAATCATGGAATGGGTGATTGATACGCTGTACTACAAAGCTACTTGGCTTACACAGCTGCTCAGAGGAACAGGATGGTCCCTTTTCCTCATACTATTTGCTACAATCACAAGGCTGCCACAGCATCAGCTGGTCATTTTTGCAGGGCCCTGTGGATAATGTAGACCAAAAAGCACATGCAAATAAAACCTGAGATGTATGCTTCACTCAGGTGCTCCTGTAAGGCATCTAATTTCATAACACAAGCCCCCTCTAAGCCAACCATTAAATTCTCATATAATTAAAGCCTTTCTCTGCTAATTGTTAAATGTGTCATTAAATGTGTTCGGCCTCTTGCAAACCTAAGGAAAGGGCTATGGGAAGTGCTGCTGGAGTTAGCTTGGAGTAACTTAGGATTCCTTTAGCAACTGCACTGTGTGTGTCCACTCTTCTGCAAACACTTTCATTAAAGGACATTGAAGACTATTCTGCATTGGTTGCATTTCACTGGGGTAACCACCTAGTCTGCTCCCTCCAGCAGTAAGACTTCTATGATGTTGATTCAAATGGGGGTTATTAACAATTTTATTTTATGTGTGTTTTGCATTGATTTTACAGGCTTTCTGCTACTCCTGTTAGATACTTTTGAGTACTATGATTTTTTTTCAGTCTAGTCTAGAGCTTTTGAACTGCATACTCATAGGATGAAACAAGAGAAGAGGTCCTGCTAAGTGCTCTCAGCTGTTGGGGATGGGTCCTGTGGCCTAATCTTACAGCACCACAAACTGAAAGGTTTTTGATATAGGGAACTCAGCTGCAGTCTATTCCCTGGTGGCAAACTGGTATGTTCCTGTTAGTGGTTTTCACCTTTTGACCATGATGTCTAAAAATTAGAGAGAAATAGAGGATAAGGGAGTTTAACAGGCTCATATTGGAGAAATGCTTTACAAGAATGATGAGCTTGTTTGATTTGTAGATAATAAGCACCAGGTGCTACACCATATGTGTAAGCTGTGTTACTCACCAACCGGAGTTTCAGGAAAATTGCTGTGCCTGGCCTCTTGTTTTCCTGAATCAATTTATACTAAACTTCGGATTTTTGCAAAACCTCCTAAACATTTCTGGTTCACTCGTTGCCATTGCCCAGGAGAAGGGAGTATGTAAACAAGTAAGTAATGCATTCAAAGCAAAATACCTAGTGCTTGTGGAGCTCTTTAAATTTTCAGAAGTATATTTTGTTTGGTTTAAAGGCATAATATGAATGATATAATCTACTATATGAACATCAAATTATGCTTGTGGTAATATTTGTATTTTATATATTTTAGAACATCTTGTTTGGCATCTAAATGCAAAACAACTTCATTTTTACTGAGATGACATGGTCATGAATAGGAGATATCGAGCAATAGAATAGATAATGACCCATATGTAACAGTTGCCTTTAGATACACAGCCATGTTTACAGAGATTATGGGAAGGCTTCATGCGCTTCAGTGCAATTTACTAAATACAATGTGGGATGAAATTGCTGTTGTTGGAGCACAGGACAGCTTTAGAAATGAGTAGCTTGGGGGAGGAAATTCTTTTGTATTCACCTGAAACAAAAAGCATTAGTAAATTTAGATGACTGTTCTCTTGAAATAATTTACAAAAATAGCAATACCTTTGTCAGTGAATTCCAGTTAATTGGTTTACAATAAGAGAGCACTTGTTTTTTCAGGAACAACTCCCCTATGAACGTTTCTAATGAAGTCTTGCAGATTTCTGTCCAATTTCTAAACATGTTCCACATCAGCAACTTTATTTCTCCTCATCACATCTTCTCCGTGGCAGTACCTCAGAGTCTTTTCCATATTCCAGCCCTGTCTTCTGATGAAGATTGTTCAATTTAATGTTTTGTAATCTCTTCCCAATAGCTCATAAAATCTTGTGCAGTTGGAGGGGCAAAAGACAGCACATCTCCCTGCTAGTCCAGGGGTAAGCCCGTCCTCAGTGTGAGCAGCCAGCAGGAACACTGTGAGAATGTACAGGGACAAAGTCCTCTGAGCATCTCCTTAATGGTGACAGTGTCTGGCTCTGGCTTTTGTGAAATCTTTAGCAGCAATCTCTCTGATAATACTGCCTGTCTGTTGAGGGGAAGTGGCCAGCAGATTCAAAGGAACAGACAGAGGCACAAGCACAAAAGACTCATTTCTTTAGGAAAGCAGGCTAAAAATAATTTGGCCTTTAGATATCTGCAATATGTTACAAATGCATGGTATGTCACCACACAACTCCCTTTCCTCTATCCCCAGAAAAATCTGTGTGTGTATACACATTTATTTATTAAGTATGGTGAAGTATTCAAGAGTCTCTCTGTAATGTTATCCAAAGCATCACTGCATGCTGAATTTAAAATAAAATGAATGCAACTTAACTGTGAAAAACATGCAATTAATTTAAGAAATATGTGCTGAAATGGAGGAACACATCTTCTAGGGGAAGCTGTGAACACTTAATAGAGAGGGCTAATAGGATTGGCCCAGTATAGTTGCAACTAATAGTGTGCGGTGGGATTTTCAAAAGCACTAAGGGAAAAAATACTTTGATAGAACTCCCGAACTTAATCTTCTCATTGTTGCTAAGCTTCCATGAGATGAACTTCTTGTTAGACTTGTGTCTTCAGGTTATGAAATTGGAAATTCAGTTTTGTAAAGCATTCTTGCTTTTCATGACACCTTCCATATGTTGTTATTGTTCTAAAACTCATCACAAGCCTACCTTAGATAGCCATACGGATACCTGAATATCAAACCAGAGTAATTGGTCATTGCATTGAAAAGTTAAGGTATTTATGAAGCCCTAGTATAGCAAGTGGTATAATTTGGATGCACAGGAAAAACAGTATGTTTTGGCATTTCCACATGTGAGGTGTACCCACCATGGCAGCTCTGTGCAGTACTTGTGATTACTGGGGAAGCAGCAGGGTCCTGAGTTTACATAAGTGTTCTGTTTCATGACAATTTAGCTAGTTTCCATGGAGATAATTATGTTGTCACAAACTAAGGGTAAAGATTTCAAGTGCAAGATAAATAGGAGGAGCACATGGACTTCTAAGCAATAAAGATGTTCTTCTTTCGCTCTGTAGCAACAAAAGGCAACTGTAATCACAGCAATGAAAGAGTGGGCTGTCTTTGCGATAAACATTGTTAGCGTTCAGTATATCAACACCCTGTATTTCATACGATGCCTCTCAATACCTGTTTCTTTATGATCATGCTTTCAGTGGATAATAGTTTTCACCAGTTACACTAGAATGGGGCCAAGCCTTTAACTGGAATAAATCAGCCCAGCTGGACTGCAGTCAATGAAACTGTGCTAAATTAAAGCTGAATTAAGCTGTGCTGAATTAAACCATTTGGGAATTTGACTTCACATTGTTCACCTCCCCTGCCAAGCGATCAGGTCAATAATATAAACAACAGAAGACAGATATCTGATGGATTTTTTTGCTCGTAAGCAGATGTTCCCTTCAACCCTCTAGGTTATTCAAGACAGTAGTTTGGTCAAACTTCTGGCTTACCTGTTGCCCCACCACTTCCACGCTGAAGGTGCTGGGAACTCCTGTATTTAAATCACCATTCTGGTTAATTATTAAGACAGCACTTAGTTTTGATTTTTCTTATTCCTTCCTTTCCCCCCACCCACTCCAGCCATAGGTTTATATAAGTTAATGACAAATACTCATTAAAGAGATGGGTCTGTCATGTTTGCCAAGACTGTTTGCATTGCTGGTCTGTGAAACTCTTAGTTGAAATGACTCTCAATTTTTTAACTGTTGGCGGTACTGGAAATGATTCTAGGTAAATACTGAGTGCAAGGCTTCTATGTATACCAGAAAATAAAGTGCAGGTGAGTCAGAGCATGTTTGTCATCTCTAGAGCCACATCTCTATATGTTACAGATTTGTTAGCTCTTAGTTGTGCTGTTAAGTTGTTGGCCTTGTAAATCACATCTAACATCAAAATAACAAGGAATATCCCATTTAAATGGGTAACATGCTCAGTTTTTTTTAAATTTAGAAGGCGCTCAATGCCATTGCATTCAAAATAATTGATATGTGTTGTTGATTGTGGTTCTAAATGTTAACAGTACAATTGGGTTGCCTGAGCACAGGCCCCCAGTGTCAGTGTGCCACAGGGCTGTCAGAGCTGATACAGTGTTTAGGAAGACCTTCATCTGCTGGGTGTGTAGGAAAAATAGCAGAGAAGATTGTAATGTAAAGATGCTCTTCTCAGTGGGGGATTGATTGTATGCATATAGCCTATATTGTACTCATATTATTTATCTTTGCTAAATAATGTTCATTTATGCCTTAAATACATTAGTTATAATTAAATATTATATTAGAATATATGATTGTATCTTTCAGAAAGGAGAGATATATGCATTGCATACATAGCAGACTCCATACTTAGATTATTAATATATGTTGAAACTCTGCCTTTTATTTATTAATCCAATGACACTGCCTCAGTTGTGTCCTTTGTTTGGCACTTACAAAAGCTTTTGTAACTTTAAACATCTGAGAGTTTTAGTTCTCTTTCTGTGGTTTCATGTTACTTGGGTGAGAAAGATGCCCTGGCTGGTGCTGCCCCCGGGCCGTGGGGGGCTGCCCCTCTCCTCAGCCGTGCCGGCAGCGTGGTCAGGGCAAGCCATGTCCACATTGCCTTTCTCCTTCAGACCAGAAGTCCTCCCCCATTCATGGTATTCTCTCATTCTGCCACCTGCTTTTAATCTCTGAGTGGGGCTTATTCCTCTTGTTGATCTCATCTGCTTATTTTGTCTTATTATCTTCTAAAGTATATGGTAATTAGAATGAGAGAATAGCAACTGAACAATAAGCAGAAAATTCCTTCACATTCCATTTTTTTTTCACTCAGTTGTTTTCTTATACCCTCTTTTCACTGTGGATGTCTCCTAGGTTGTTGTATTTTGTTTGTTTGCTTTATTTCTTTGATATTATGTCTTGATTTTAGCCTTTGGGCTGAGATCTTGTAGTTTCCATCCTACAGTGATTTCCCTCCTTCTGCCCCGCCCCCAAGAAAGAATACATCTTTGAGAAACTTTTCAGCTTTCTTTACAAACTAGACTAAAAGAATGACTCAGAACCAAGCACTGAGCTGTCTGAATGATACTTGTCAACTCGTGCAGCAGTGAAATGTCATACCATTTAAAGCAATTCAGGTTTTATGTCCAGAAGTTAGTTATGCTGCAAAACTGAACTTGGAAATATTCAAGAACATAAGAACTGTGTGAGTTTTTGAATAGCATGTTTCTAAAAATGGTAGGGTTTTATTCTGTGGTGAGATTTTAGTATATGCATTCCCAAAATTACCAGCTAATCTGTGGGTGTGGTTGTTGAAACCTGGTCTTCCACAAACCATAGGTACTGAACATTATGGCCTCCCCTTGTGGAAACCCACAATATGCATTATATTCTGAATTTCCAGTGGGGTTTTCAGTGCTTACCATGTGAGAAAAGAACAAAGGTCTCAGCTGGTTTTCTTTGTGCTTGGATTTGAACTTGAAGTCAGGCATATCCCATAGAGACACTGGCTCACGTTAGGGTTACACACATTGCTCGATCTGTTAATGAACCAGGATGGCAGCCCTGATGGGGCAGGTTCAAGTCATTGTTTATATGATGAAGCACCAGAA
Organism: Formicarius rufipectus; assembly: GCA_013399695.1. NCBI lineage: Eukaryota > Metazoa > Chordata > Aves > Passeriformes > Formicariidae > Formicarius > Formicarius rufipectus. The sequence continues at coordinate 260,301 of VXAU01005767.1, read as the reverse complement.
TATGAATAACAGATGCACTCATTTTCTGCTTGCAGAACATGTGATTATATCACAGAGTAGAACAACTCAAGGGCAGCCAGAAATGCCTTGCTAAAGAAAAAAGAAAACCCCTGTAAGTTGCATGGAGGTCCATTAGCAGAGCTGCAGAGAAACCTGTGGTACGCCAGCTCTTCCTCAGGCATTGTATTCCAAATCATTATTTTTACTACATTTCTTCTGCAAGGAGTACATAAAACACATATTGTGTGCAAAATCTGTATATTCTAAAATAAACATATTTCTCAGATTTGTAAGAACCTGACATTTTTATTCACATATACCAGAAAAGCCCAGGAGTGCTAAGCATCAGTAAAAAGCTGGTGGATAGAGATGCACCCCCACTCCACCCCCAAAGTAAAAGCAGAAGCAACTGCAGAAGCCATAGTTTGTTCTTTAAAAGGCACAAAAGACAGATTTGGTCATTCACTTCTGTGCCTTAGTGACTCTTTGGCATTAAGAGATATGGTTTCTCATCCAAGATTTGATGCTAATACTACAGCATCAGTTAAAATTCTTCGATGGTGGTTGCTGTGGTGTCTGCTACAGTTAGGTGGGGATATCTATCAGACCTCCATGTTATTTTATCCTATTGAACAACACTGTGAGATGTAATAATTGATTTATTCGATGATCTCTGGCTTGCATTTATACTGTCTACCAATGGACTCCTAGGTCCTAACACTTGTATTGAGAGAATTTCAAAAGGCTCATGGGGGATGGCAGTAACTCAGATGATATCAAAAGACGATTCCAGTGCCTGGGAGTCTGGAATAGTTGCAAAGTGCTTCAGTGTCCTCAGAGGTCAAATTAACCACAGTGTGTTGTATAGCTGCTGTTAGTTTGGTTGCAAATCAAATGCTGTTCCTTTGGTATTACTTCAGAATGGAACATTTTGTGAGAGTGTTCCTTGAAGCTTTCCAGTAAAGACAATGATTTAAAAAATAAATCTTTGTGATAGTGTTTAACCTTTCATGGCAGGAATGTGTTAATGGCAGTTCTCTTTAACAACTTATTATAGAGAGATAGGCTTAGAAGCTGTCCTCTGCCTTTGTCACAGCTATTTTATTCATCAATAAAAATAAAAATTCAATGGACTATGTTAAGTTTGCAATGGGACCATGAAGGAGAGGAGCAGTTTTAATGTCACATTTGAATCATTAGGATTATATTTTCCCTTGGCCAGTATTTTTCTTAAAACAAACAAAAAAATAGTGTCAAACTGAGAATTAATAGGCAGTAATGTCAAGGCTTGTCACTCTTACCAGTTCTAGCAGGATTAGGCTTTCAGATTCTGGTGCTGTTTTCTCCCAGCACGCTGCCTTCTCCATCCACACTGCTGTCATTGGAGACAAAAGGGCATTTTTTTCCCTTTTTTTAATTTTGGATGCTGAGGAATTGTGCCAGGTAGAGCTGGCAAAGAGCTAAGTGCCACAGCAGGGAGGAAGATTCATAAATGATGAAGACACAATCTTTTAAACCTCCCTAGCTCACAGGTGTTTTGTTATTAATGAAGCTGAAAAAGATGCTCCAAATTATGTCTCCTCCTTGACATGAGAGCTCTGGCAGCTCTTTGTGACTGAAAGCTCCTGGTCTTGCAGGTGTGCAGGATAAACTTGCAAGCCAGAACTGGGAAATGAGAGAGAGAAGGAAAAAACATTCTCATACCCAGGGGATCTTAGGGAAGGGAGAGAAAGGAAAAACCTCAGTCAGTGCATTGTGAAATGTATTCTGTCAATATATGGGAAAAGAGATAACTACAAACTTCATCTTCATGCATCTTATTTATCCCTCCAGCCCACATACATCTGGCAGCAAGAAGAACTGTAATCTGGTCTGTAACCCTACACTGACATCCTTTCTAAATTCCTAAGCAGAACAACCTAAAGGCTAAAAAGGATTTTTTAAGTTCTGCAAGCTCTTTTCCAAAAACCAACAGTGATGACATCAAAGCTTTGGAACAAAAGGAAAAGGTTTATTTTTTATCAATTTTTCATCTTTTGTCCCTTATGTGTTAAGACCTGACTTACTGAAAATAATATACTGGTTTTATTGCCTTGTTATGGAAGAAGGCAATGGAAGAAGTTCATTTTTGCCTTTTATTGGCACCATCTGTTTCTTCTCTGGCAAATATCTAAGACAGTATCAATTGGTAGTATCACACATGTAAGTGGGCTGGTCCTGAGACATTCAGGCTCTCCTGATCGTCAGATGCTTGAGAATTCTTTTTCTTTCTTTTGCATAGTGGAAAAAGAAGGATAAGACACTCCCTGCCCCTCCCCCCCTCCATCTCCCCACCCCACAAGCCATAGGGTACATTTTCTATTGTGAGGTTTAGCAGATCCATGATACTGTTTTGGGGAAGAATATCACTAAAATTGTCTTGCATCCACCTTTCTAAATCACTGATGAGCTGTGCCCTCCCCTCTTCAACCCTGGAATGTGGTGCACAGCCAGATGGTCACGGTGACCTCACAGGTCACTCGTGCAGGAGGATGTGCTCTCATTTTGGGGTTAGTTAGAATTTTGCCACTGACTTCATTTCCAGACACCACCTTGTGGGGTACTTGTTTTGAGTATGAGGATTGAGTTGTTTTCTGCCAGTGCCTATTGATTGCCGTACTTGGAGCCTAAAGACTGAAATTAAGTAAGGTATCTCACAGTTGGTATTATGCGCAAAAACAATTCCAGGCACTGATATAGCAAAGGAATACAGCCTCATTTTACCATTTATTGCAAAGAAAAATTCGGAAGTCCACTATTTTCTAAAACCTCTTACAGAAAATGTGTATTTGAGGAGGTTTTGTGAATTCAGTTTGGTCTCAAAGTTGAGCCAAAAGAGATCCTCAATGATGATTAAAGATCTAAAATTAGAAGCAGATGAAAATTAAAAGGTAATAGGGACTTAACCTCAGAAACCATTTTATACTAAACAGTATTCACAGTGTTTTCTTTGGTTTGTCAGTGCCATGTGTTGACAATTCATAGTAATCAGAGACCTAATGCACAATTTGAGTTGAACTGAGCTACACCTGAGTGTAAAAGAACACCGAGGCATGTTTCCTCATGCTGAACAGCTGAGAAGTTTACTTGGTCCTAATATAATGATTGATTTATTTTTTGGCTAGTTAGAGGTGGAAAACAGTATTGTTTTAATGAATTCCTACTAAACTGGTTCGTGGGCTTCTATGAAATCTGCCAGTGGTGACAGTTTGTGCAGAACATGCATTTAGTAGGTTTTCAGTAAACAGGGTCCAAATATTGTGCAAATGCTCCATTTCGTGAGAACTCAATTAGTTTCTATGGAGACAATTATGTTGTCATGAGTGTTGTGACTTCAAGTGTGAGATAAATAAGAAGAGCATGGGAACTTCTAATCAGCAAAAATTCTTTTTTTTTTTTTTTTTTTTTTTTTTTTATAAAANTTTTTGTAATAACAAAGCAACAGCAACCCACAGAAATGAAATTAAAGTCAATTCTTTTTTAATGTTGTCAGAGAGTAACATTTTAATATTCTGAATTCATCCTGTGACTGTGTACCACTGTCTGCTCATGTTACTTCTCATGGTTCTTCTGCTAAAAATTAGCATCACTTTTTAAACTGCTTATCCAGTGATAGTGGAAAACAAAACTAGTAAAGCACCTATCAGGACTGATATTTCTTCAAGGACCGTGTGGCAGATCAGATGACAGATGAGTGCACATTCCCCATCTAATGCTTCACTTGTGTGATGTAGCTGGGTTAGAACTATTTACTGGCATTTTAAATCTCTCTTACTTATGCATTAGAAAATGAAATATAGCCTGTAAGCTGGATGACATACTTAGCTCTTACAAATGCTGTCTCTTCACCCAGTGTATGTTTTAAAACCGTGAGACGGAAAAAAGCCAACCAAACAAAAAACCAAACCAAAAACCAACCAAACAAAAAAAACCCCAAAAAACAGTGAAGGTTTGGTGCTTATCATTGCTGTAGTTCCAAACAGCTTCCCCTTACACTGAGCAATACTTTGTTCCAGGGGAATGGTGAGGGGATTGTAGCCCCAGGACGTGACACAGCCTACACCTTTATTTCATATAGACCAGAGTCAGATGATTCTTTTCTTGTATCATTATTAGATAGCTGTTGACATGCTAAGATCTGTTTTGTCAAAGATGCGTGAAGGGGTCATTCACCCCAGGGAGGGAGGGATGTCTCTTTGCTATTTAAGTACAGCTGTGGAGTTTGGGGATGCTATTCAAGGAACATACACTGAGCATGAATAAGATATGAGACTGGTAATTAGAGAGAACTATTTTTGTTTTGAGTAATGAAACATGGAAGAGGGAAATATACGTAAGGGACAAATTTTATAGATTTGCTATAGACTAGCATATACCAATGTATGAGTGTGCATGTTAACAGATATTCACACAGTTTGCATTCCACTTTGCAGTGTAAATAGGAAACTATAGTAAATTTAGAACATTTTCTCTTTTGGTACAGACATGCACATTATATATTTATATTGAGGCTCCTTCTTTCTCTTTTATTTTGTAATTCAGTAGCACTGTCTTGGCAACACAAATGGCTGGTTTTCTTTGTTCAGTGTTGACAAGAGCTTTTCCAACTTAAAAAATGTGACACCGTTCCAGCTTTTTTCTTTTTCCCTCTTCTTTTCTTTTTTCCCCCCCTTTCTTTTTTTTTTTTTTCTTTCTTTCTTTTTTTCTTTCTTTCTAGGGTTTCATGTTACTTGAATGAGAAGGATATATACTGGTTGAACCTTCTGTGTTCTGCTGTTAAACTGACAGCTTTTTCTTCTGCCATGAGAAGGCTTTCAGTAATTTGGATGTGGTGCCTTTTTCCTGTCACTGCCAAGAACAATGCTTCTGTTCAGGCTGACATCAGAGGTATAGAATTGCTCTGTGTTTGACCTCTGATAGCTGTGCATAATAGATCTGTGCATCACAAATACTCCACAAATAGTCTATTTGGGTGCATAGCTCAAGTCAAAACAGCAGTATATATTACAAGGATGTGTAAGTCAGAGGGGAGAGAGTTTAGGGGGGAAAAAGTCATTGCTAGACTTGCCATTCTGTATCAATGTTTACAAAGGAGCTATCTTCCTTATGCAAATGGGATAAACCCCATCCATGCTCCAGCCTCAGATCTACCTCATATTGCTCACAATAGCACTGAGCAGACAGGTTTCTCAGAAGTTTAGTTTAATTCACTTATAGATGCAAGAAGCATTGGTAAGGCAATTTAGGTTACACTTTCCATTACTGTTGGCTGAAATTGAAGTATGAAATTTTTGTGTGGTTTTCTGATAGTCAGTATGCAGTGTAAATAAGGCAAGATGGCACTAGCCAGTAGGCTGCAAAAAGAAATGAGAATTATTTGAATGTGGGGGGCATGCTGTTTTGATTTACATGCCACTGTTGTTTTTTAAATAAATTTATTTATTTAAATGTATTTAATAAATGTACTGTATTCTTCAGACTCCTCTGAAAAATCCCTTAGAGTCAGTAACTATCCAATTAGAATTTTATGGGTGTTGTCTTTCCCTTTTTTTAATCACAACAGAACTGAGAAGCCTTTCTGATATCATAGTGTCTATAGATATTTGATTAGGAATAGTGTTTGTTACATGCCTGACAGAGTAAACTTGCTTGAAGTCTACGGTTTTGATGCATCTTTTTCACTGCTCTGAAAAAAGCAGGTAAGTTAAAACAGAAAAGGAAGTCACACGTCAACATTTGGAGAATGAGGTGTCAGGCACTAAGGTCATTAGAAAGTCTTGGCAAGAGAGCTGCTGTATCCCTGAGCAGTGTCTAAGGCAAAAGTCAATCTGGTTTCTGGTTTTGATTTATTCCTCCAAGAAGTACAAGAATCTGAAACTGAAAGGTAAGGAAAACCTGTTTTAATGTGCATGTACTTAGGTAAATGCTCATTGTGCAATGAGTTTGTTCAGTTTATCATCAGACTGATGTCACTGTCTTCAGTGGTGTGGTTGGCTGAGCAGGGTAGGCTCAGTCAAGTTGAAACTTGGGCAATACACAGTTCTTTCTGCAAACACACATCAAAGAGTGCATGTGACCACAACCACCTGTAAGGGTGGCAATAGATATTACATGAAAGCTGTCTCACTCTATCTCAAATATAATTAAAGAAAATAAGAAGACATGATGTCTTTTAAGTGAAAGCCCAGAAAGTTTATGTCAAGGATCCTTCAAAATAAAGCTTTTTATTGCTTCTATTTGAATAGTACTTGCATACTGTATACATTCTGCTTTTCCTGCTAATTTTTAAATACACTCTTGTTAGTATTAGCCCCCACTATTGGTGAAGTTTTACATTGCTCCACATTGCAGCTTTGCACAATTATCTTGTGTCTTTTGCAAGGTTTCGCTTAGTCTTGTGATTTTTTTTTTCTGACTATTATACAGTGGGACTTTTCATAGAATTCTATATTTCTGAATGTATTCACTAATAGAAATGAAAGATTAATATTTATTAAAATTGCCCCTTTTTCCAGAAGGCCTTCAAATACCTTTAAAACATAAAAAGTGTTATCTTTATTAGTGGTGTTCCATAGAAAATTGAATACAATTGAGAGGCAAAGCGTATGTAGGGGTAAGTAAAACACCACTGTGGTCTATTGTTGGTGCAGTAAATCCATTTATCTAGATTTACATCAGAAACAGATTTGGCCCAGTAACTCCACTGAAAACTCAGGAACTTCAAGTTTTTTTGAGCCATTGGAAGGAACTCCTAGTGCAAATGTTCTTCGCAGGAGAAAAAGGTGTTTAAATATCTATCCAAAGCATATTGCAAATTGAAATTAAATGTGCTGTCTTAGTCATATCCCTTGGTATAATATAAAAAAACAATAACCCAAAGATGTAATTGGGAAGTGTCTGACTAACCTATCTAGTAATCTGAGAATTTAATTTGGCCTATTATTTACCCCACCATTTACAGAACCTAGTCCCATTACTGACAAAGGCTGGCGTACTATAATGAAATAAAGAAATGCTCTATTTTTTTCATATGAAGAGACAGTCTTTTCTTATGGTAAAGTAGAGACAAAATATAGTTCATGTCTACATTTAAAACACTTGGCAGATTAAGTATAACATTTTTTCTCATTTCATAGTGCAATTTTATAGCATTAGCAACAATTTGTTTACTGAATATTTTAAATACTTCATGAACTGACAAACAACTTGAACACTTTATGCTAGTGGTAAGAAATGGTTACTGATACTGTTGAGACACGTCTTTCATATACATATGCCTTGAATTCTGTTTAACTGATTTGCAGAATAACACATATGTGTTTCTAACACTACGAGTTTCAAGACTTACACTTGTATTTTGGGCAAACAATTTACAAATAGCTGTTTCCATCTTAAATAGCTGAAGTATTTTATGTTAGTCATTCATCCATGGAGACAAGATAGATAGCTATTTACCCTGAATTTATCAGTACCTAATGCTAGAGCTCTTTAGTAGATGTAGTGCTAGTCCACTGAGGTTTGGAATTTGGAGCTGTTCAGAGTTACCAGAGCTAAGGATGGAAATAGTGAGAAGAAATGAAGGTGAGAGAAATGTCTTCCTCGTTGCCTAAGGACAGATCCACCTTGTGTCATTTTCTCCTTCTACTCTGTAGGTACTTTATCTGGTTGACTGAAAGTGTATTAATACTTTGAAATATCTAAAAGAAATATCTAAAGAACTTTGGAAAATACAGTATTGTGTATACAGTATACTGACTTTCTTTTGTTTTCTCATCTTCTGTTAAAATAGGAGGAGGCATTGTATGGAGTCCTTGTATGGAGCAACTGCTTTAGTGCAGTTACTGGTACAGATCAAGACAGGTCATTGGACTGCGTTCACATTGGAACTAGTAAAGGAGGATTTGTATTCTTCAGAGCTGGCTAAGATAAGATCACTGTACATGACCATAAAACATGGCATTTTAAGAAACTATCATAAAATGGGAAACTATTTGAAAATCACAGTCTGTACATAGCTTGAATTTGTCAATTTAATTTTATTCACATAGCTTGATCACAATTTGGATGACGGCTTTTTAAGGAATGGGGCTTGGTTTAACTGTCAGTTGTTGCAAACTCCATGTATGGGAAATCAGTGTAAACCAGCTGTTGTCTCCGCACATTGAACTTGCCTCACAACAAACCATAAGAACAGTCTCTGACCTGTCTCTGTTTTCCTTGAAGACATATTGCTGAGTCTGGATGAACAACAATAAGCACATCTTCAGTCTCCAATATGACACTGGAACTTCATCTGGGACTTGCATCCAAAGACTTCTAAGTACTGATTAGCAAAGATAATTGCTAAGGAATAGCAATCATGTAAAAAGGCATTTACAATGTCACAAGCAAATTTATGGTCACACTTGCTCCAACAATGCCCAGCTCAAAACCGAGCACTAAGAATACTGCAAAGCCATAAGCACATGAAGTACAAGAGGGCAAGTGTTTCAAGAACAGCTTTTCCTTCCCACTGTCCTGTTTTATTCTTTGCAAACTAATGAAAGATAAAATCAGACAAGCTGTGCAAAAATAATGCTTCCTATTGTAACCATGGCTCTTGAAGCATAGAAGGAAAAGGTAGATAACTTAGAAATACTGAATATCTTTGTACAGACAGGTTTGTCAAGGGCTACTGTGAGAAGAAGTAGGGTAATGCTCTTTCTTTCCCTGACTATCTCACACAGGAGCTATACATAGACAAAACTGTAGTGCAGATTTTTGGGATAAGAGCAGTGGTTATTTGTCAGTATGGAACAGGTCCAGCTCTCAAAATGTAGGTTAAATCCACAATAGACCAGCAATGACCGTGTCTTTATGTAAAGATGAGAGAAAAAAGGCATTATTTCTACCTTTGTTAGCATAAAAAATGATGGCTCTTTTCTCTTCTTTTTCTAGAAAAAGCTGGATGCTTTGAAGTCTGAATCCTGCCTTTACATTTGTAACTGAAGACAGAATTTCAGTTTGGTTCCTTTGGAAATGGACATTATAAAAGAGCTCCCATCTTGTTTGTGTCTACCATTTACTTCTCATCACCCTATGATTGGAGTGAATTGGAATGAACTATTCGTGTCAGGTGGATATATTTTAGTGAAGTTCAAAGCCTACTGGTTTTCTTTCAGCAAATCTGATTTAAGGTAGTCTAACCAATCAATTATGTACAAACTTAGGAATATTATATGTATACTTATGTGCTGCATTGATGGGCTATTCTGTAAGCAAGCTACTTTATCAGAAGTTGACTATATGGTATGATGCTCTTGTTTTTAGTTCAGTAGAATAAATTCTTTTTCATCAAAGCTCTTTCAAAGTGGAATCCCAAAATCATATATTTTGTGATGGACGTTTTCTTCAAATTGATTTCACTGTAGAGAAAACAGATTTCTTTTAAAAGCTGGCATTTATGCACACACCCAACCTAGACCCCCTTCTGCCAGCTGGGGCAGGTAATTTGGTTTTTATTAACGTGCTAGAACGTGAAGTAAATGACAGTATGCAGTGAGAACACCTTGCTGCACCACTTCCTGAATAACCCGTTTGTTGAAAACAAACATTCATACATCTGGTTAATCTGACATTTATAATCTCTATTTAGTTGTAACTGGCCACACAGCCCAAAATGTCCAGGGCATGGCCTCGTGTTGAATGAGTGATGTGAACTTTGTGGCAAACGTTATGCCTGAACATCATGACTCTGCATGCAGACTGTCCACCTCAATGACAATCCTGTGCCTTTAGAACATTTCACTGAATGGAAGAGAAGAGGAAAGAGGGATGTATGAGGAGAAATGCTGAGACAGAATATCTCTGTGTGCCAACAAGGCAAATGATCTTCTAGAATAACATAATTCCTATAGGAAAAAAACAACCAAAAATGAGAAAATATAAAATTCTTAATACATATTACCAAATGCAAATGCTTTAAATTATTTCACTCATTTAGTTGTGAATTTTGAAATTGTTCTGTAATGTATGATGTATCTATAATGTAATGATAAAAGCCAAAAAAAAAAAAAAAAGTGAAATCTTCTTGACCTCAGTTTTCCCCTCTTCTTTTGTCTCCTGCTTGGGAAAGGATAAGTGGTGCTGGGATGTGACTGCTAGCTTAAAGGAAGCCCTGCCTAGCAGCAACTGTTTTACTCCAAACATTTCTAATCCCTGGTGGAGAAAGCAATAAAGTTCTGTGCTTCAGGTCACGTACCTGAATACTGGCAGTTCTTTTCAATATCTTAGATTAAATGAACTGTGAAATATTTGTTTTATTAGAAGAGCTTTAGTTTACTTGTGAGTTGTTTTCTAAATCATTTCTGCCCAGAGTAGCTTTGGAAATCAAGGAGTGTGTATTGAACACAGCGTTTAGAAACATTTTTAACAGTCTGATGCACAATGCTTCATTGTTCTGATTGTTAAAACATTCATAGAGAGCCATTCTCTCTTTGGATGCATACATAAATCTCAGGAAGACTAATGGGAAATTGTGCACAGGCAAGGAGAGCAGAGCTCCTCTAGCATTGCTGGTAAAGGTGTACATAAGACACAGGATTTTTTGATGGAAAGTAGGCAATAAAGGTTGCTGTTAAGGGGCTGGAGTAGGATTCACAAGGCCCATGTAAATGTTTGGTTCTGTTGTATGTTTGTGTCTGTCCCCAGCATGCACATTGCCCAGGACAGTTTTGGTGGGGGTGCAGGTACCAACACAAACTGTGTTCATGGCCACCTCAGCAGGGCTCTGCGTGAAAACAGGGACAGAGAGAGTCAGGAAAAGATTGGCCTTGAGATAATAAATCTACTCCAGGAAGCATCAGTTTGGATGCTGGCTGTCTACAGAGGCTTCACATCGCGTTTCAGCTCTATTACAGACAAATCAACAAAGACATTCACATGTAGGAACTGTATGGAAATCTTGCTACGGCAATGTTTTTGCTGTAGTAGTTTTGCATGTATGCCTTCATATCTGGAAGCACACTTTTGTCTCTGGCATCTGGAAATGCAATAATTTATTTCTGTTCTATAGTGAATTTCTTGGATGTTTTTCAGGTAAGATCACCCCAAGCAGTATTGTAGAGAAATGTACCTGGAGGGAATGAATGTCCAGGCTTTGCCAGAATTTCTGCCATTGATGAGAAATTCTGTAGTGGATGAGCTGTGAACTGGGGGTGTCAAATCTTTATCTGGTGAAGGCCAGCCTGGATGTGAGATGCTCTAACTGGCAGCCCCTTAGCACAGATAATAGGTAGACCCTCCTTCCAAAAAAAGGGGTACTGTTTTTCAGTTACTGTTCTCTAGCTTTGCATATGGGATTCTAAGAGAAGGGTTTTAGTGAGGTGCTCCGTTAGAGATGTTATACCTCACCTTATCTGACTTTTCAGTAGACTTGAGAAACTTACCTGATATTTAAGGGGTGTTAGGTCTTAGAAATGGAATGTAGATTTGAGAAAAGGCTGAAATAACATTCATAGTGCAGCCAAAGCAATTAGAGAAGCCAGCAGACACTGTATCTGTCCTCTTAATCAAGAAGGATTACCTGTCTATCCTTTGTCTATCATTTTCTAAGAACTGTCAGAAAAAGAAAACACTAAAATACTCACCTCTTTTCACCTCCCAGAGAAACTGCAGTATGCAAAGAAACTGAAACGGGTGGGGATTGGCCAGGTAATTGTCATTGTCACAATTCTACTGTGAAACTTGTAATAAATGGGTTTAAAGAACATGGTCTGTGAAAGGATTAGGATGGAGTGAATGGAAAAATATTCAGAACATTTCATGTATTCATAAATTATTCACCCCCACAGAATTGCAGGTGCCTCGGGATTTTTCCATGTAATGTCAGATCCTGAGCTGGCACAAACTGGCACTGCTGCATCTGTCTCCATGGTGTGACACCAGTATACAAGAATGTGGTCCATGTTTTTATTTTTAATTTTTCTTTCCTTATTATTTTTCCGTTTCAAAACATTCAAATACATGTAACTCTACAGATGAAGCTATGCTGAGTCTGGAAATGAGCCTTGGGGCACTATGACAGTGCCATCTCTTTAAGTTTTACTTTCTTTTTCCATTATAATATCAGTTCTTTTTTATGTGTGTTGATGGTGCTGCTGCTGATAGTTACCAGCACGTGCCTCCTCTCTCTCCCGTACCTCTTTGGTGTGTGCATGTTAAATGGTCAAGTTCCATTATCCACCAATCTTCCCTTGTTATCAAGTTAATTTATGGATGAATGTAGTTAGCTTTGTATGTATTTTCAAAACTGAGAATCAACAGAATTGTTTTTCCTTATTTAAAATCCCATTATAGCAGCTGCACTATAAAGTGTATTTTTTCTGCTGTTAAATATTTTATCTTGACCACAGCTTGCATATCAGCAAACTTGTAGCAGTATGTTGACTGTTATCTTTTGTGTACCAAAGCACTAGATAGTTTGGAATAATTAAATAACATTGCTTCTCCATTATCCTTGGAGGGCTGATACTCTTTTCTTCTGAGATAAAAGGTAAACATAAATTATAACAAAACAAACTGTAGGATGATAAATATTGTTGTAAGCCAGGATAATAATGTAACAAAAATAAGGCAAAATCCACCCTTTCCAGCTAGTATTCATCTGCTATGTTTATTTTTGCTGATAGAGCTATGGTGAAGGAAGACTCTGTGGCAGCGCCTTTGCAAGGCCATTACACATTCCTGAACGACACAGTCATCACTGCTCTGAACCTTATTTGCTCAAGGTTTTGTAAATACAGATTGGTGTATTGGTTTGGGTGGAGAAAAGTATCAAATCTNAGCTGGTTCTGCAGAAAGAGTTGTGAGTTCCTCAAGTGAAATGAAGGCATTCCCAGGAACTACTGAAATTAAGATTTCAGACCATCAGAACAGAAAATGGTCTATGTGATATATTTGTGTCTAATATTTTTCCATGTTTATCCCAAGATGAAGATTCCGTTGACTTCCGGTCATTAATCAAGTGAACTACTCAGATGAAACCAATTTTTAATTTGAGAAAAGCCTGAACATTAATTTAATAGAATAATGGGTAGAGATTCAGATAAGAAATAGTTTTAGTTGTAAAGGGTGAAGTAGTAGTAACAGATGGGAAGTCTTGAGGGAGTTAGGACTAGGATAGAAAAGTCTTTATGGCACAGATTCAAGGGGAAAAAAAGAATAAATTGAGCATAAGAAAAGGGTGTGATGAGCATCAGAAGGTATCAGAGGATAAAATTATAATTCAATCTGCTAATTTTTGCTGCAGAACTACAAGAAAATAATAATAGGACATATTGCTACAGCTTAATTAAAAAAGTGACGAAAGCATTGCAAATTTCCAAAAATAAAAAAATCTTGACAATTCATTCAAGAAAATATGTTTTTAAATGTCATGTATACCAGGGGTTTTTTTCCATTTTATGTTGCTAATTTGAAGAATCTGAATTAAAAGCAGTCTTCAATTACCAAAAGTTCCTTTTGCCTTTATTGTCCATTGGTGAAATTGTCACTAGCACAAAACCTTCCACCCCACTACTATGATTTGCTACAGATAAACTACTCTTAAAAGTGGGTAGGTAATTGCATCATTTTCAGGAAAAAACAATGACTTGCATCACCTACAGATGAGCCCAAGTATTTTTAAAAACTCAAATTTCTATCAAGTATAAAAATTAAATTTCTGTGAGTTTATTTTATTTTGTCATGGTTGTTCTTATTCTGTTATTCTCTAAAGGTGCAGTTACCCATTTTTGTTTACATATAACTATTAGTGTTTGTTCTAGGAAGTATGTAATTTGCATAATCACAAAATAAAGAATGCACATAAAGGATGTGAAGTAAAGCAGCAAACATTTTCATCAATGAAATATTATTGCTTGACCTGATGGATATTAAGACCAACTGCTATTTGAATAGTAATTATTTGTTATTTTGAAATGCTGTTACTGAAAATAAATGAGGAATTTTTTTGGACGTACTGTGTGTTGCAACAGTAGTCTTTTGTTCAGTTTAGTGTAGCTCTTTGGATTTTATAGAACTGTATCTGTCATTTAATTGTAGCAGAGATGAGCAACAGTTACTTGTATTCATTTCGGCAGATATAAACAAGTAAACAGAGTGGCCAGCACATATTTTCAAGTGCTGTAGTAAGAGGGAAAACTTAATGAAACATTTAGTTGTTCAACAGAGTAGCAATGCTCAGAGGTTGACCTTGAAGTTTTTGAAATGTGAATTGATCCACTGGAACAAGTACAAAGCCAGCTTTGGTGCTAAATGTAAATTGTTAAAAATGGTGCTGCATAACATCTGCCTTGTAGTACGCCTTAATCAGCACTGTGAAAAATGAAAGTTTAACGATCTACCGTAGTGGCTTCTAAGTGAAGGATAAACAAAGGATGAAAGAGTTTCCTTGCATGGTTTGTAACTGATGGCATGAAAAATGTCAAGAACCATCTGCCTCAAACTTATCCAAACTGTCATCAAGTATTCTAATCCAGTCAAAGGAGATACAACTAGAACAACCTATGTAACTTGCTGAAGGCTTATCAAAAGAGTTGTAAATAAGGAAAAAAGAAAGAAAAAGAAAAAAAAGGGGGAAAAAAAAAACCCCTATCAACTGCATAAGCACAGATTTCTGCCAGCTTGCCTGTGGCTTTGAAATTCAATCCCATTTCTCTAGTCTGACAAACTGTACTAAATGGTAAAATGGATTTTTATTGCTTTCAGCCATTTTCATTCCAGCTGCTATCACTAGGTAAGTACTCGGTTTTCTAATATGAGAATTAAATTTTTTTATTTCGCCTTTTTCTTTTGTGTGTATATATTGACTGCAATATGCCCAAAAACCTATTTCTGCAGAGGTAGAGTATAAACGGGGACATTTACACATCTGAGCTTAAAAAGCTGCTACTCCTTCTAACTCAGCACACAAAAGAATCCCAAATATAGCTATGTCACTGCAGAAAGCTACATTCAAGTGAACAGACATGTTTTTTGCATTTGCTTTCACAGCAGATCGGAAAGAATGATTTTCCCAAGAAAAGAAACACACACATTTAATGCTGATGTTCCTTAACTATGATAAGAAATAATCAAATGATCCCACATTTGCTAGCTTGAATTTCAGTAAGTTATGCAGTTTTCAGTAAGTTAGGCCATGCTGTATTTTGGGCATAGATTTATCTGTTTGAAATGTCCCTTGATAACTAAAGAGTACAAGTCACATTGAAAATCAATGAAAAGTCTCTTGCTAAGTCAATGAGTTACCTCAAGCTCCATGTCTCATCTACTGGCACATGACGCTGCATTTGACCAGAGCATACTGGTTTTTCACTGCCAGTAGTCCTGCTCCTTGTGCCTAAGGGATTTCAAGGGCTGGGAGTTGAATTCCAAGGCTTACTCTTCCACTCTGTATTCCTATGGAGTCCCCTTGGTTTTGACTGGTTTCCAAAACTGGGAAATTGGAGGCTTTTGGTTTTTACTAGTATTGTGAAATTGGGGCTTAATATGGGCTAAAGCCCGTATGACCTCTTTGTTAAAACTTCTTCCAAATGCAGTTGTTGAGAATTTGAACTTAGGAGGGGTTGACTTAGGTAAGCAAAGATAATCAAAAGGAAAAAAAAATGAAAACAAAAGCAAGGAACACAGGAGAAATGAAAGGATAAGAATTTCAAATGTACTTAGTATTTCCACTGGTATTTAAGTATCAGGGTTTTTTGTTTGTTTGTTTTTGTTTGGTTGGTTGGTTTTGTTTGGGATTTTTGTTTGTTTGTTGTTGTTTTGTTGGGGGGTTTTTTGTGATATGTAGCATAACATAAGCTATCTTAGAGGTAGAAACTGTGATTTTGGGTCATGGGATGGGAAACATGCAATTTCATCAGGTCCCAGTCAAGGTTCTATATTGGAAGTCTGCATTGATGTATTTAATTTTCCCTCAAAATTCAGAAGTCTTAGAATGCATACAAACATCTGTATAATGTGTTGTTTGAAGTTGTAATTTTTTTTATTTGCTACCAAGCTATGATATCTTCTAATAGCTGTGTAGAGTTTAAGGGTAAAAGAAATCTTTCTATTAAATGTATTCATTCTTTTCATTGGCTCTGGAGTGAATTTATACAATTGATGTTGATACATTTGTCATGGAATATTCTAGTGTGTACAGGTGGAAACAGATGATACAGTATTACTTTTTTTGGTGACAAAATGGTATGCAATGCATTGGAAGATTAGTTATCCGTAGCAGTTATATGAAATGCAAATGTCATAACACAGATTACATTTCCATAAAACCAAAATAACACTTCAATGTATGTGATTTAGTTTTACTGTGCACATTTTTATTTAGCAGAACTGACACATTGCTTCATATTTGCATCATTTTTTTGCCTTTCACATTGAACAAAAAGGTGAAGAACTACTTCAATGTGCAGTAACCATTTCAGTTCTGGCAGTCTCTCAAAAGGCATTTCCAGTTTCATAAAACCAGCCTCCAATTTTTTTATCTTTAGTACTAAAAGCAAAAGGGGATATATACACCAAATACTGAACCTTCTCCTTGCAGTTCCACTATGGAAATCTTGCTCATCTGAAACAAAATGACATGGAAGGATGTGGTAAAGGGACAATTAATTAGGTTTACTGTGTATTTATTAAGATAATCTGTTCCTTGTCCAATTCTTGGAACTGGCCTACTTTAGCCAAAGCAATTGTTAGCCCATCAAAGTTTCAAGCATACTGGGAGGGTCAGGTTTTGTAGGTGCTAAGGCAGTCATCAGAGTCTGAACTTTATTCCTTCTTTGTATTGTTTAGTCAGTTGGCATTTGCTTATTAAAACAGTAGAAGTTAAACGGGACCAGTCATCCTCCATTAATTATTATCATCTGCTTACATATGTGGATAATGAATTCATTTAGGTAGGATGTCAACAAAAAGCACTTAACAAAGTGTTGCAACAAGCTAAGTGTAGGATGACACAGGCAGAAGAAGCAGTTCCAGGCGTGAAAACATTCAGTTTGGTAGGCAGAGTTCTCGTCATGCTGCAGGCCTTGTCATACTGGTTTTAGGGTGTGTTTTTAGGATGTAGCTGTGAGAATCACTAATATGTCATTGCTATGTTCATGTCCATCTGCAAGCTAAGCACCTACCATAAATCATTTAATTTCTCTGTATAATCAGTGCAGGGGTATAAATACCTCTGGGTTTTAGCATCTCTCTTGAGACATCCCTGGAGGGGGATGTGTTTCCACTGATGAGTGGGGGTAATAACTAACTTCATACAGCTAAAACGGGAAGAGAGAAGTCCCATGCTCTGTGTGCACCCTCAAAGAGCTGGCAGTCATTTCCTGTGTGGGTTGTGGTGCGAGTGGTGCTGTGGGTTTTTTCCTTTTCTTTTAAATTTCTACACCTGCATAACTTCATCCTGTTAGTATTCATATCCAGAACACTTGGCATGCACTGGCATTTAAAACTAAATTACTGTTAACAGTCTGTAACACATCAGTAGTAGCATGAAGTGCTACTTTGTGAGATAACAATGGATGCTGTAAATGGAACTTGATTTTTCACAATATCTGACTGTGGCATGAGAAAAGTGGAATCTAAATGATCATGATACAATAAAGCATCTGCGGACTAGCTGAGACACTAAATTAGCATTTTTTGATAAAGAGTAGTGTGGTGCATAGCCTGTAAACCATGCTAATAGCTCTGTCTTTGTAATTCATAATGCATATACAACACATGCAGGTGGTTTCTTGTTTTTGTATGGGCAAAATCGTTTGAGTCTTGTACTCAGGTATGTATCCCATGAATTCCTGGCTTTTTAATGAACGCAATTTCTTGTTTACTGTTACTTTTTAATTGCTTTCACTGCTTGATGGTATTTATTGTGTTTTGCTATAAACAACATGTGATATAAAGAAAATAAAGCCCTGATTTCATTGCATATTATTGTTGCTGTTATTTTGCACAGATGTTAAACAAAAATCCCATGTCATTACTATTCATCTTTTTATGGCAATTTCAATTCCAGTACTTGAAAATATGGCAGTGATGGCAATGTGCTTGCACTATAGTGAACTGCTAGGTGTGTGTTTGTGTTTTTAGTGTGGGTTAAGCAGTCTGCAGCAAGCACAGAAACTAAAACTTTCCAAACTGTGATGTTCAGTTGGCTGGCCCTGAAATAGAAGCTTATTCCAAAAGGTTATAAATGGCAGGAGGAAAAGAAAACTTCTCTGTGCTCTGTTTGCTGTAAGAGACACTAAGAGGTGTGCTGGTCATGCACTTATTTCCAGTGAGATACATGTGAATTTTAATAAAACCAGACAGGTCTCTCCAAACAGGGTTTTCAGGCAAACTATACAAAAACACTGGATGGAAATCAGTAAAGAGCTGGGTACTGGAGCTCAGAACACCTGGAAGTATGTTAATGCACTCATGTAAATGGACTTAATGGAGAGAATGGAACATGTCCAGCTACAATGGCTAATGGGATAAACCTCCATGTGATGAGTGCAGGGCTCAGCCTGGGAGACCCAAATTAGATAAAGCCAGGCAGGAAATAGGGTGAACAACACTACCTGGTTTTCCAAAGTAAGGCCCTCACACAATGGCATTTGGGCTGGGAATGCCACGCTGTGCATACCTCACCCTGAGAGAAAAAAAGGGGATTGTTTTTAGAGGCTGTGGGACTGCTCCAATTTTGTGTTATTCTCTGGTACTGTGTCGTGAGGAGGCTGCCGGACCAGGGCTGAGAGAGGGCGAGCATGAGGGCTGAGGGAGCGCCACGAAATGGAGCCCCCACAGCAGGGGAGAGCTGCTGGTTCGGTGGGGGAGGCTCTGGCCATCTGGGGGGACCCAGGGCAGCAGGACACTGCGGTGCTGTGGGGCCAGCAGGTGAGCCCCACTGCAGGGACACCGTGGTACTGGGGGCCAGCAGGTGAGCTGGGGACTGCAGGGACACTGTGGGGACAGCGGGTGAGCCCCACTGCAGGCACACTGACCTCCCTGTGGTGCTGGGGAGGGCATCGAGCCCAGGGCTGGCTCACTGCTGGTGCCTGTGACTGCAGGGGACATGAGGTGCCCTCCCAGTCCCTCCACCAGCCCAGGCTGGTGCAGCCCATGGCACAGTGCAGTCCTGCCCCGCTGACCACCCGCACACAGCCCTGTGGCCCCACAGCCTTGCCCTTCCATGGAGGTTTTGGGGTGGGATTTTGGATCCCAAGCAGGAGCGCTCCTCCTGAAGCCAGGATGGCAGCACCAGGCTCTGCACAGCCTAACCCAGGTCAGGCTTCACTGGTGATGTTTCTCCCTTTGCTCCTGTTGGTTCTGTATCAGAGTGAGGTGGTGCTGGTGCCCTCCCCAGTCCACATGGAGCCAGGCTCTTTACCTGAGGGCAGAGGTATGTATTCCAGTCCCCGGTCAGCTCAGGAAAGCCCTGCAGGCCAAGGGGCACTGGCATGTGCTGCCCTCTTTACCCCAATAAAAAATGGAGTTGTGTACCTATTGACTTAGAAAGACAACTGAGCTGGTGTGGGGGAAGAGTCACCACAGTGGCAAGAGAGAAATAAAGAACATGAATTAGGGACTTTTAAGTAAATGTCTGTTACTTCAGTGTTATATAAAATGGATTTCTGGCAGTAGCTGCAGAGGGCAAGGAAGGAAACCATGAATATTGATTTCTCTCTTAGGAGAAAAGGGTCATTTGTTAAATGTAACCTAACATTTGATTGCAGCAGGATAGGTTAATTTCAAAGAGTGATTTTCCACATTTTGTATATTGAACATATTCAAAGAAAGAAGAAAGTGATTGACCGCACTTCATTAAGTCTTTCTTCCAGGCCTCAATACCTGTGCTTAATTGACAAGGACTCGGACAAAAATAAGCATTAAAAGGTTAAAAAGCTTTTTAATTGTCTTAGATACCATTGCTTTTCTGCAGCTCTAAAGGTTCAGCTTAACGTGGATTTGGAAAGTGGCCTATTTTGCATTGGGCAGAGAAGAAGTTGTTAGACCTACCATAGTATAACTTTTCTTTCCTATCTAATTAGGGCTTGATGGCAACATTTAGTTACCTAATAGAAGGAAATGGGGGACACGGCTCCATATTTGTTCTCAATCACTTCGCTGATGACTCATATCGCAGCACACATTTCAGCTGCTATAAGCTCAGGTCCCTTGCTTGTTTGAATCCCTCACAGTTCCTGGCAGTTTTTGGGCTTTATGTTACTGACTAGAGATGACTCAACGCAATGGAACCCTTTGATAAACTGATCATGGAATCTATTAGAATATGGCCTTAGAAAATAATTTGGTTGTCTGATCTTTTCCAATTGCAGGATTTTAAATCATGTGGCATTTATGATCAAACACTAAAATGGAGGTGATTTCTTCATGGAACCACCAGTTGAAGAATTAAGCACAGCTGCATCAGATCTGCTCTGCTGCCGGTGCTCCTGTCCCTTCCAGGTGCTGGTCATTAAGGGCAGAAGGTGGAATGGTGACTGGCTGATTGCTGGTGACTGTGCTGATTGCTGCCATCTTCCAGGTGATGACTTTGGGTGGGGGTGTTTGTTAGATTGGGGGCTTTTTGTTGGTTTAAAGTTTTTGAAGGTTTTTTCATTTTGTTTGAGGATTTGGAGGTTTTTAAAATCCACTTGGAGCCTTAGTTGTCCTGTATTTTCAGGTGTTTATGGAGAGCTTTATAATTTTTCAGAAAATCTCAAGCAACTGCAATGATGTAAGCTGCATCTTGGAATGAATTCAGTAGCACTTTCAGTGACCTTGTTATCCACGTGGCTCTGAGTTTAAGTTCACCTTTCATTTTCTCTTCAACCAGAGGTGTAGAGGTATAGGAAAAGTTGTGTTCTTTCTTGTATTTACACCAGTGGTATTTCTATTGTCTTGAAGGTACTAAGAGGATTTCTAACAGTTAAGGTGAGGGTAATATCCACCTGGTCTTCTGAAGCCTTTGACACAGGGGACTGGAAAATTTTTCAAGTTTGTTCTAAATGGTGATGCAGACATTGAATAGCTCTGTGAATTTTGGTTTCAGAAATGAATAACAAGTTAATAAGTTGATATCCATGCAGTCAGTCATTACCTACCTGAATGTAATACAGATTGTTAGGTTTCCTAAAGCTCATTGACTGTTAAAAATCCAAAACGAAAACCAATACACAGAGGGAAGTGGGACAGATACGAAGAGAATGTGAACATGGGATAACCCTGCCTTTTCCTGCCTCAAACTCCAAAACAAAACCAAAAAAAAGACCCAAGATACTGTTTTTTTGTTTTTGTGGGTTTTTTTTTTTTTTTTTTTTTTTTTTTTTTTTTTTTTTTTTTGGTGTTTTTTTTTTTTTTTGCGAAACTTGAGATTTGGTATCTGGCAATAATTCTTGCTCTGTAGGATATTATACCTGGCCAGAAATAATTTGTGAGGCTATGTTGCTGATGAGCTCAGTCTGCTGGGACATACCACTCCCTCCTAGTTCACTTCATGGTCTCCATACAGAGGTCTTTAGCAGAGCCACTTTCCCGTTTGAACCTTTCAGTCAGACCTCCTTCTTTTCCAAATGTCATCATGTACACAAAGGATTCTTAATGACCCAGGATTATTCAGAACTTCTTTGTAGCCATAGGAACAGAGCCCCTATGACAAGACACACACACACAAAAAAATCGTGAGCCTGCACTACTTGTGATGATGGAGAGCTTGTAGAGAGTGTAGATGTATGTACAGCAGTTATTGTACAGAGCTGTATTTCCCCCCTTCCCCAGCTGATACCTGACGTTTGAGGGTTGGAGGTTTTTGAGATTATTTTAGCTGTTTCTTGCTTTTCTTGGAATTACTCAAATCTTTAAGTGTGTTTTGAGGGGTGGTATGCTTAATTTCTAAGCCTCTCTACTATATTCCTGAATTCTTTCTTTAAGGGGTTTTATTTCTTGCTATGACAGTATAAATGTCAACACTGTTGACTGGTGTGAATAATGCTATTAGTGCTGTTAATCAGTAAAACTATTTCTAAAAAAAATTTTCAGGTTTGTCTATTTTTTCATGACTTTAGATAAATACTTGTTCAGTGGCATGATAAATTTGGTAGAAGTAGCAGCAGTGAAGTGTTGAATGGAGTGTTTTTGTAATGTGTGACAAAGCTGGTGTGTGATCAATCTGTCCTCTGATATTTCATTACTAAGCTAACATGATGCTGTTTGTAGTTCTGAAGGCATTCACTTTTGAATGGTATTTATTTCTGTGACACATGGTATCTTGAGCAAAAGTTGAGTTTGGGGATTTTCTCCCCCTTGATTTTTTTTTTTTGGGGGGGGGGCCTGGATAAAATTTAAGGTTCTTTCAGTACTTCAGTTGCATTCACTATAGGGAAAACAAACCCCTCCATTACCTTAGAGTATGGGATTTGGACAACAGCAGGGGAGGCTGACAGCCAGGCTCCAAAGTGGCAGAGGCTTTTGTACATCACATATCAAAATATGTCAAATATGAATTGCTGTGTTGGGAATGCTGTAATGCTAAGCAGATTCCAGGTGTAAGCTAATAAGATTGTGAAGTCAGTGAGATGCCAGGATAACCTGTGGTGTATTTTTGATGTGCAATAGAAGACATACTTCACTCCTAATCTATCCAATTATTTTAATTTGAAGTTAAAAACAGATTAGTTCTGGGTTTGTTGTATTTTGCTTATTCCATTAACTAAACTACAAGTAATTTCTTCACTTTGGTTGTTTTAATGGCAGTTAACAAGGAGAATTATTGCAGCTGCTGATGGTTAACACAGAAAAGAGTCTTCTCCTGCTGGTGCAATATTTGAAATTGTTCTAGTGCTCTGTTAATTTTCTATAATTTATTAACTCGTACTGGTAAAAAAAACCCAAACAAACCTTAACATATTATGGTTCATAAAACTGAGTCCAAATCAGTCCAGAATAGTGTATAATCTTTCACCACATAGTGTTACTCATATTGGTTCTTCACTTCAGAAAATTGGCTGAAGAGAGTATTGGGTTCTTCCTCTCAAATGCACTTACCCCTCTGCCTGCCAAAGGACCCCTCACTCTGGGGTGATGGGGAACACAATCTACCTTCACAGTCATGAGTTCTGAATCTCTAAGAAGAATAAAAGCATGGAGGAATTAAAGCATTAGCGTTTCACATTTAGATATTTATTTTTGCTTCCTTAAAAAATGCAAGAATGATTTATTGTTTTTCCCTTCCTTTGGGGTGGATATGAATAGTAGCCTCCCATCTAACAGCCATGCTGTTCTGGGAAAAAAAGGAAAATCCTGATAACTTCTAAGGAAAACTGAATTTAATCCATCTGAGAACAAAAATTTTATGTTATTAAGCACAAGTTTCATGTTTTCTTTGACTACCCGAAGATCATGACCATGAATCACTATTTTTCTGAGTTACATTAAATTCTTGCACTGGTGCAAACTAGATTTCAATTAGCATGAACTTAGAAAGATTTCACTTTGCATGCATCCATTTTACAATTTTATAAAAGATGCTTGAAGAAGACAAAGTCTCTATTTAAATTCTTTAATTGGCAGTAGAGTGTTACAGGAAAAGAGTAGAAAGGAAGGAGCTGAGATCATCACCAAACGCATTTTGGGGAGAGATGGCATTTGATCTAAAAATGTCACATTTCACTGAGAACAGGTCTTTCACTATGAAGTTATACTGCTCCATGTAATGCTTTTCTTTCTAGGCTGGATTATGCTGAATTTCAATTCAATATGCATAGAAAAAATTTGGCAGACTTTCTGTCTGCTTTCAGGAAGCTTTGTGTGCTTAATACTTAATCTATTGGATACTATCTCTAGTTTTGCACTAGCTTTCCTTTCTGATTTAGAAAGAAATGGTGTTACCAGTTTACAAGCCTTGCTGTCTCCTAAGTCTATAAACATTATGATTTATCCCACAGAATGAAGTTTGTTTTGAGAATTTGCAAAATTGCATGTAGTATTCTTATGAGTACATGTCAAATTTTATTCTATCATTTTTCCTTTCTTATTATTCTATGTCTTTGCCTAAGTCCGTTCTTACCCAGGCTGTAGCTGTCAACTTAGTTCTCTGGAGGAACATGATGTATCTCAAAATTTAAAGTAGGCCTTGCTGAGCTGTTTCCAATAGATAGAAGCCCAATGGAGTGGCCTTATCATTTTTCATAACAAGCAAAAGATCGTACTGTGCTTAGCACATTTTTTTTTTATTTATTTATAAAACCCTATTTCAATGTCTCTCTTTTTAAATTTTAGGTAAAAAGCATCATCCACTTCTCAACTTTGCATGAAAGCATAAAATTCTTAAAATTTTAAAGGCAGGCTATGTATCACAGTACTTCTAGCCAACTAGAAATTCTCTAGGAATTGAGAATTACTGGCTAGAAATGTTAAATTTTAATGCTTATCTGAACAGAGCTGTAGCTACAGATCTTCTGTGGTTCCCCCTTCATTGCTTTTAGAGGTACTGTAATTACTAATTTTCAGGAGGGCCATGGTGTACTGAAACTGAACTTGATTTTAAAGCATTCTGAAATGAATGAAAGGGAGATTAGAATTCAACTCAGCACTTTCCTTGATCTCTTTAACATATCACTCATATTTTACCAGCCAGTGACTTGTCTGTTTTCTCACAGAGACCTTTTCCTCTGTCAAAATCATGTGAGTGTAGAAATAATGATGCCTGAATTGTACATGCTTCGTAAAATCCTTCAAAAGAAGGCAGAGCGGATGGTGCTCAGGAGATCTTAAAATAGTTCCATATCAAAAGTTTGAATTTTAAAAAAGTTACATTGGTTTGTACTCTTCATTGCTCTTTAGATGAGTGACTGATAGTGGGCTTTATTCTCCTTCTGTGAAAAAGCACATGGGGTTTGAGTTGTTTGTGTGCTTTGTAGTGTCAATATATTTATACAGTGCCTATGACAATAGAATGTTATGTTCTTTTATTGCTGTAAAAATGAATAGATGATACAAGGCTTCATTCCCATATTGTGCGGTTTCTGAAGTCTTAATATTTTTTAATAGAAATTAATGAATGTTTGAAAAGCTGACTGTATAATAATGTATTTAAGATCTTACCTTACAAAAATTGTGCCATACTGGGGTTTTGTTTGTTTCTTAACAGGGATGGTAGTTTTTTCTTGCTGGCATTCAACATCGACCAAAATAGAACTCTTTTTCAGAATATTCAGTATTTTCAGAGGATTTATAATTGGCAGGATAACGTGTATGTATACACACATTAGTAAGACTTGCAAAATGTATTTTAACTTGAGGGGAGTTTTTAAGATCGAGAAAGTTCTGAACCTCTTGGATTTTCTGCTTATTTGTGCAGTCCTTGGAACATTCATCATGTTAGCTTATCAGATACTGGGTTTTCTTTCAGCTGAAATGGAAAAGTCTGGATGATATGCCCTTGGCACAGCACTATAAACTAACTTACACAATGTCTATTGGCAAAGGTGAAATGCACTGTTGTGTTTTTGTGAAGTCAGTTTTGACTCGCAGCTTCTGAAGCTCGTATCAACTAGGGTGCAGTAGGTATCCTGGAATCTCAGTATCCATTTAGATAAGCGCCATGTCAATCTCTCTCCATCTGTATTAACTGTTCTGCATCACATACATATCTGGAATATGTGTCTTGAGCTAAGGAAGCTTGAAAGATAGAAAGAAAAATTGGAATGCATCTTCATCTGCTCAAATGTTGCTCTGTAATTCTTTTTAACACTTTGGGCTTCATGTTGATCTCTTCTAGGAAGGTACATATTTCTGCATAACATGAAAAATGCATTTGCTTCCTGAGCACACTGGTGACAGCAGTTTTCTAAGAGCTACAGTGATGTTTGAACAGATCTGGTGCTGATTCTTAGACTATTCTATGAATATAACAGGGAACCAAACTCCAGTGGCAGAGCAAAGGTCCTGGGTCTTTGTGGTTATTAAATAAATAAATGTGTTGTGCATTTATTTAGCTATAGCATCTGAACTAAATTGAACTATGTTGCTTTATATTTTGATCTCCATCTGACTCAGTAGAATAAGACTCTATTTGTTTTCTTAAGTGAATTTTTGCTATCTATATTTCTTCCACAAAATAGCAAAACAAAACAAAACCACAAAAAAACCCCAATAACCACTACACAAAAAACAAACCAGGTCACAGTAGTTGACACCAAACACTGGTACTAAATGAATTGAGTGGTGATACCGGTGCTTTGCCATAGCATAAGTGAGCGGAGAATGAGAATGATGGATTTCTTTTAGTGGTGACCCCACTAACCACTCAAGAGCTACACTGAGATCTCTAAAGGTGTGTAGATTTTTCCAAGCTTTACTCCCAGCCTTCATGGCCAAAGGGTGCAGAGATCATGGGAAAAACTGTAGAGGTCCACCAGAGAGATCTGCAAAAGGGAGAATTACGTATGCAGTTTGGTCTAGAGGTTTTCTTTAAAACCTGAAAGATTTGGAACTGACCGCTGGAAAGGAGCCAGATCAACCAAATAGGAAGGCATTATTCAAACTGGATCATATAATGCTTCAAGGGAAAATCCTGTGGGATTTATGAGTAAGTGTGTGTTCTTCCAGGCTACCTTTGAGTGTGGCCACACCCTCTTATAAGAGTCTTCAACTGCATGGCTTCAGCAAATCAAGAACAAAAAACTGACTACAGAATGCACAGTCCTCTCACTTTGTCAGTATCTGAAGCAGGAGCATCTAGAGATGAGGTGAGTAAAAGTGTAAAGTAATCAGAGCAAGACAGGGCACTGAGAGGAAGGATGCTTCTGCTTGAGTACCAGCCACTTCAGACTGTACAGTTCTTCTTTCCAGTTCTCTCATGTAATGTTTTTTTCTGCTGTCCAGAGTGCACATCAAAGAGCTGCTAAGGGCTATTTTTAGAATTGAATACTGATATTTCTGGATTATGAGGCACATGTAATTGTCAGTGAGGTGCTCACAGGGTTAAAATGTATATGGCTATGTGAACTAGGTCTTGCTTTGAAGTCCTGAGTTAATAAGGCTTTAATCTTCATTCCTGGGAGTCTAGTAGTTCATCCTGTAGACTGAAAGTCAAAAGGGTAGAGGAAAAAATAACTTGCACCAAAGAGGCCTAGAACACTGATTTCCAAAGGATATAAACAAGAGTCCTGCAGAAATGACAAATTACATTTGTCTACTGAACCGTGTTGGTCTAGTGAGTAAGGAAAATGCCTTGTGCAATTATTTGAAAAAAACTTAATGTGCCCTGAAAAGGGGGGTGAAAATGGAAGGGGGTTTCATCAGTGTCTTTGTACTGATGTCCTGTAGAGCTTATATCGTCCAAAGAACTACACTTACTTTGGAGCTAACAACAGTATGTCTTGGTGAGTTTCTTTGGTCATCTTTTTCAGAAACAGGCTGACTTGAAGGGAAGGTGTTGAGGCCTATTAGAATCCTTTAACACCATGCACAGATCTTGGAGTCTTTAACAAGTTTCAAACAAGCAACTCCTGTTACACAGCTAAATGTCACTGGCCCCACTTCATGAATGGGTAAATTAAGACGGAATAAGGTTAAGGAACTTGTCAAACATTGTCCAAAAAGTCTGTCAAAGTCACACATTCTTTACTCTTTTTAGCCACCAATTTCATTTCTCTGATGCTTAATTTAAAATCATAAGTGAAACATATCCTGAATTGCAGAAGGCCTTTGTTACCTGTTTTTCTACATGTATTTTTATAATGCTTCCAGATGACAAATGCTTTTCCAATATGTTCAGATGTCTAAAGATGAAGCAGTCATCTTCTTAACCTGTCCCATCTACCCTGTTTTTCACCATACCAGGGTGAACACAGAGCTCAGGTTCTGTTTCTGAATCATCGTGGCTTATTCTGAGTGTGTTGCTGCTTTGCTTCTCTCTGCCCACCACCCGCCTTCAGTTCCCACAGTTGTGAGTTTGTGTGCTGGTTTTTAACACCTAAGTGGAGATATAAAATGACACAATCTACAGTGACAGGTTTAGATTTCAGATTCTATACTAGCCAGTATGCTCATAGTTAAGCTGCCTTTGTAGAATGCACTTGTTTATTACTGGTGAGAGTGGTTTCAAGCTTGCTATGAGGAGCTGTGGTAAAATCCAGTTACTTATAGCTGTGTTCCCTATAGACATGTAATAAAAGACACAGTATTTCAGAATTTGTTATCTTTTGGAATGATTCTTAATATTTATTGTAGAGCATACAGAATGGTATCAGTTGAACCTATCACACCTCTAAGTTCACATCACTGACCTTTTCAAAGGGACTACTTTTAAACAGACTGGATGATATCAGAATGGTCATTTCTGATACCATTAGGTATTTCTGTTACTGTCAAGCTCTGGTGATCTTCTATTACAAGGAAAATGTAAAATTACTAAATATTTTAATTGATAGTTTGTAATTTTGATAACTGTATAGATTTTTCTTGATGTGTTTGTGCACAAAATTTACAGAGACACATAGTAATGTAAACAGCTGAGTTCAGAGCATGTTCATATCTTGAGGTAATGAACTTATTGAGAGAGCTGCCCTCAAAAAATCTGTCCTTGAGCTTCCTATGTGAGGACTGTAGGAAGTTTTTTTCCTTGTGGAAAGCCTTTTTAAGCTTTTTTCCTTGTATATGTTTTTACCATGAACTTTTTGCCATTCAGATTTCTTCGTTCTACTGTGTATAGCCCCGTAGCTCTTTTGGTTTTGTGATGCTTCTTTTCACAAAAGTGCCAGATATTTATTTGGTTATTACACAGTCCTGTTAGTCCAGAGACACCACTCTCTTGAGAAACCAAAAATCTTATTTTCTTATTGTGTACAAGAGGGCGACTCAATCCAAAGCCCAAAGTGGGGAATTGATTCCCATATCAGCAGAAATCAGTTCTCCTTTCCTCAAAAGCTAACTCTGGTATCCTCTGAATCATGTGTTTATCCTTGATCATGCTTCTTGATTTTAAAAAAAGTGTGATGTCTACTGTGGTAAATGTGTTCTCAAGTATGTGTCAGAATTTAAGGTAGTCAGATAGCACGTGGCTTTTTAAAAATGTCATTTACACTTGTAACATTTGACTGCTGTACTTATATTTGCTTACTGTTTTCCATTCAATATCTAATTGCTGTAGTAACAAGGCATTAAATCATAACAGTATAAAGAAACATTGCATACAACTGCAGCTTTTTGGTGGGGAGTGGGGGGGAAGGGTAAAACAAGGATCAGTAAATAATATGTTAATCTGAGTAAATGGATCTTTCCCTGATGATCTTTGTTGCTGGATTGCTGACCAGAGAGCACTGCTTTGATGGAAACAGCTGCCAGATACAGCTTTGTACCATAAGCAGGACAGTGCTTAAGCTTCTTGAGCAGCAGCAAACAAATGTTTCAGTGTGGATCTTGGTTTGTTAGAAAGACAGACCTCTCTGCTATCTGGTTCCCAGGTTGCTAGGACACATGAAGAGTGTTTTCATTCATTTGTCTGCAGGAGAAGGGGGGAGGGGGAAAAAAAAAAAGGAAAGAGGAAGAGAGCAGATACTTTAGAAAGCAGGTTAGTACTGCCTTGATCTACTCCCAAGCTGTGTACATGTGCCCCGGGGCCACCTCTAGGTGCAGGCCTATGTAGAAAGTCCCCAGGTGGAATATGTTTAAAAAAAAAAGGAAAGGAAAAAGGTAATTATGTGGTTTATTTGCTAGGGGAAACCTGGCTGGAGTATCTAATCCACGTCCAGGTATAAGGGAACTTCACAGTTTGCTGCAGGAGCTGCAGTGGGTTGTAGATCTTATTAAAAGATGGTGAAAGGTCTGTTGTCACCTTTGCATACTTTAAATGCTTCATCTGGCAAATGGCTGCTGTTTTACCTTGAGTGTGTGACTCAGTTAATATTCACTCAAGGTTATCTGTCAGAGAACATGAAAGCAATCAGATGGTAGAAACCAGGCTCAATAGAGAGAAGGTGGAGTATCATTGGCAGAGCTGACTTTATACACTGCTTTTCAACATGCTTGACAAACCAGTGTAGTTTTCAAGGTGGAGGAGTTCTTAGGTAAGAAAATCAGGCCTAGTGGTACCTTTTGGATACCCTTAAGGGTAGGAGAAAGCTGTCATTTCCATTTTTTTTTCTATCAGAAGTCAATAGTGATAAATTTAGCAAAATTAGTGGCTTAAAAGTCTCTTGGAAGCAGAACCATTTCAGTGACATTAACAGCTGACTCAAGGTTTCAGCAAATTTTTTTTTTCCCCAGAAATGGCTAAAAAACTAATTAAATCACAGTGGATGTTTTATCACCTCATCTTCATGTTTTTTTCATATATATCAATATACACCCAGTTTGGTACTGGATTCAAGAGAGATACAGGAAATCTGTGCCACCAAGTCTGTTTACAGTTTGATATTGGCATTTTTCCATTAAAAAGAAATAGAAGTGTTTAGGAAGAAAAAAAATATGCTTCTTGAGGAGCAAGCCAAGTCTTCAGAAATGTAGATGTAATTCCTTGCTTTTGCTAGAAGTTGCTTCTGTCATCCTAGAAGTTGGTCGGTCTCTGAGTCTCTTATGCACAGTGGGAATCACAGCACATCCCTATTTCCTCATGCCTATGGTAGAGCATGTCTATCACAGAGTGTGAGGCAATATTTTGGTGATGGAAGGTGTACTGGGGTTGCTTTGATGGCATGGCAATTACAGCATCCTTCTCAAGAGAAGCCTACCAGTCATTTAGGTGAGGCTGAGAAATTAACACTGAAAAGTACCTTCCATATCTTTAGCAAACTTTTTCTAGGCTTTACACATTGTGTGGTTTGTTACTGTCCAAGGCTGCCACTTTTAAATAAATCAAAAAAAAATAACACACTCCCCTACCCACTGCCCCAAAACTCCACCACTTCTAATGGACAACTTCATGTGGTTCCACCTAAGTTGCAAACCAGGTACACAAACGTTTCAGGTTTTCTTGCTTTCTAACCAGCCCAGAACACATGAGTAGGAGAGATGCCAAATGCATTCTCAGCTGTTAGAAAAATGCTCAGGAGTGCAAGGAGTGTTTCCTAGCAAAACTGGAAACTGTTTCCTTTGACCTTTGAAGTGCAGCTCTTCTGCTTCAGCTGAGGAAGGCTCCCCAGCACTCACTCAGCTTCAGTGGAACATATCTGCTGTAACTTACAGGCTTGCAGAGAACACAGAAAACAGAGAACACAGAAAAGCTTATTTGGGTTTAGGAGGTCTATATATTTAGACCTGAACAAGAGAAAATGTAGAAGTACTTAAATATTTAAATGGAAATTCCCTCTTTAGTAATTTTTTTTCTTTCTCTTCTTCCTCTGCCCCTCCCGCCTGCCCCCAACCTGTTTGGCTTGCCCTTTACATGGAATTCCTGCATGTCTTTTAGCTAGTCATCTACCTCATATGGATTTACAGCATACTGAAGATGTGATTCTGTGGGGTCTGGAGTATTTCCATGTGGTTTAAATAAGGAATACATTGGAGAAAATACAATCTGCTTGAGGACATGCTGGAAGCAGCAAAAGAGGCTAATTTTGTTTAGTTAATTATTCACCGATAATTATTTACTCAGCTCCACAAATTGATGGAAACTTGTAATCATGTTGCTATGGCATTTGATGTCATTTATAAATGCTGAGTGAAGCAGCTCTATTTAATTGTAAAACTGGACACAGCTCTCGAACAAATCTGTCAAACTGAATTTTGTGAGGGAAATCTTACCCCCAGAGTCTGCAGTTTAAACATCTCGCTGTAAATAAATTCTTCCCCGTGAACCTGAAAACACAGTTGCGCAGTTTTCTGACTCAAGCCTGCATATTATTATCTTGTTAGAGTAAGCAACATCTGAATAACAAATTCTGTTATCTGAAACTGCTGAAGGCCTTTCTGAACTCTTCCTTCACTGTGAAACTACAGCTATTTTCTATCACAGCCTTAGTCTTGCAAAACAGCCTTTCAGAGAAAAAGCCTCTATGAGGCTTTGATGCAAAGACTTACTAAATCTACTCTTCTGAGCAGTTTAGAAAGCAGGTGACGATCCTCCAAACTTTAAATTGTAAATATTATCAGTCCTACAACATTTAAATGTTTAATTTGCAAGCTCAAAATAAAGCTTTAATTTCCTAAATGTAAGTGGACTGTTATTATTAATTCATCAGCTATATGTTTAAGTGAGATAATGAATATAGCACCAAGTTCAGCTATATTTTTATTTTGAAATCCAGCCATGTATAATGCATCGTTATTTTAACTGCCTTATCAGCAAATTTTTCTGCATGTACTTATTTTCTAAGTTCTTTAACATTTTTCTATATTGTGTGATTTCAATTGTTTCTGATCCTTTCTTGGTAAATAGTTGAGGAGTAAGCACATTTTCAAGAGCTGTAGGGAGGCTAAGATGCCAGTTGCATTTTAACGATATGGTGCTTTATCATTCTTACTGTAGCCAATTCTCTTTTAAATCATTGCAGTTTCTGCTTTAGCCTCCAGCTATAGAATTCTTTTCAAACGACAGTGAACTTGGCACATTGCCAAGAGAAAAATAAAGGTGTTTTGGTCCAAAGTATTTTGAGTGGTTCTTAGTGATACAGTTTTCTTCTCTACATCTGCAAAACATTTTTTTTTCTGAAGTGAATTTTCATGTGAAAAGCCTCCTTAATAATCACCAGTATTGTTTGTTTCAATGCAGTTATTTAACTGCACCCCTGGGTGCTTACAAAATAAACAAGAGAGTCTTCTAAAGAGTTTTAAAAGTGGCAGGTGCTTAGTCTATGCCCTATTCACTTAGTTTGCAATGACATTTTTGTGTTAATCTATAGACAAACAAGAGACAGGTGACACACAGCATCAAGTACAATGTGCTAAGTCGACAAACTTTGGTCTAGAGAAGATGTTTGTGCTGCATATGCCCACAGCAGCAACATGGATTTATACTGTTTGTATTTAAGTTGTGTTCCTCAGCACTGGTAATATCACAAAGTTTAAATGCTTATAACTTGATAGTGAATGAAGTATTTTGGGGGGTTGAGAAATAATCTTTTCTCCCACCCCCTGCTCCCTCTACCACCCTCCCCCAAAAAGAAACCCAAAAAACAAACCCACCAAAAACCAAAACAACCCAACCAAAATCAAACCCACAACAAAGACCCAACCAAACACTAACAAAACAAAACAAAAAATTGCTAATTCCTGAAAGCACAGCGTAGTTTTCATTTTTAACATTGTTGAAATATAAACCAGATTGTTAAATGTTGCTGAAATAGAAAAATGGTATTTTTGAGACTCTGGCTATGAATGCATTTCATTCATTATAAAATACCATGTCCATGGCATTCTCAGGCTGACAGTATTGGACGCTCTGAAGGCATATAGATATTGCTAAATGTTATATTACAAAATATGGCCA
This sequence comes from Formicarius rufipectus, assembly GCA_013399695.1. Classification (NCBI taxonomy): domain Eukaryota; kingdom Metazoa; phylum Chordata; class Aves; order Passeriformes; family Formicariidae; genus Formicarius; species Formicarius rufipectus. Next base: position 226,814 of record VXAU01005767.1, on the reverse strand, counting down.
ACAGAGCAATACTAACTGAATTTAGCAGCAAATGAAAGTCAGCTATTCATCATCCCTCCCCTGTTTTACTGTCTAATTCATTGAGATACCGGATGAGCAACTGACTCAAGGCTTTTTAATGATCTTGTTTGCAAGGAGGAGCTCTGTTTAGAGAGGGTGAGATTGGAGGATGGAGGGAAAATGAGACAGAAGGATGGAAGATTGACTCCCTTATTTTGCTAAGTCAGTTATTACCCATCTCTCCAAGGGGAGATGGTAAAGAAGAGCAGCAAATGTATGTGTAGGACATTTTGGTGGCTATGTGAACTTACCATGCTATTTAAAAATGTCACTAATCCAGGCAGATGTCTTACTTTAAGGCCTGTATTCTCTGTAACAGGTAGTTGTAGGAGACTTTCTATTCCATATTCAGATACCTCTCTTCACTTCCACTTGTATGCTACTTGTCTTTGCCATCAGAAGAAACAGAATAGCCTATTACATTATCAGTGTCAGTGCTTTTGCATGTGAGGCCGTGTATGGAATTGCTTTCCCTTCCAGAATAAGAGGGGAGCTGCAGTGTGCACACACAGCTGTGGAGCTTTTGTAGTGCCTTGCATTCCTCCTTATCGCTCTCAGTGGGCGGTGTAGTTAATGACAGAAAGGAGTGGGCAGGGGGCTTGTTGCTGCAAGAGAAGAGAATGGCAGAGCTTTTCCCTGCTGCTTTGTCCAAGCCCAACAAATGGGGCTGTTTTTGGGAACCAAAAGCTGGTTCTGTGTAGATAGTTTGTGCAACTTGGCACACAGCATGAGCAAAAAGTATCATCATTTCACATCAGAATATTGTCCTTGGGAGATTTATGTGCATATTCTCAACTATCCATTGCATGTTTGTCTAATAAAATTTGTCTCTGAAGTTCAGAGGAAAAGTAAAAGTGAAGTTCATCAAAAAAGAAAATAAGATTGGAAAATAATCAATTTTATTAATAGTTGAATTTGTTATGGCATGTGATTGTTTTGGTCTTTTTTTCCCTTTCCCAGACTGAAACTTGGCCTGGACTTATGGAAATGAAGAATAAAATTTTATTATATTTAACCAAAACCCAACCTAGGATTTCATGCAGCTATTGATACAATTCTCGATCAAGTACATAATCATCACCAATATCACTTGAAGTATGTTGTTTTTCATGATGTTAGAGCATAACTTAAATGTAAAGCCCTGCTTTCCTTAAGAGCACTGATAAAATCACACTTCCCAAATGGAATGAGAGAGACTGCTCTTAAAGATAAATGCTAATCTAGACAATAGGGAGGCAGTGCATCTAATTTTCTGGACTTTGAGTAAAGCATTTGATAAGCTACCATTTGGGAAATGGTTGGTTAACCTGTAGAAGATTGGGATTAGTAGAGGAAATGGATGATGAGCGAGGAAGGGACAACAGCATGAAATTTTTGTGTTATGGAGTCACTAGTGGAGTATGCCAAGGTGTTTAAAACTAATCTATTTTGTACTTTTGCTAGTGATCTCGAGGATGGGGAGAAGAGGGCTTGATAATGAGATTTGTAGATGAGGTGTATTTGAGAAAATATCATTAGCATCAAAAGTTTAGGCAGATGGAATAAGACGATCCCCTGCAGCAGCAAGACTGAGAACTGAACAACAGCTCAAGTGTCTTTGAAGCTGTTGTGTTTGAGGAGCTCCTGTTCCACAGGCAGAGAAAGACCATGTATGTCACCTGACCTCAAGGTGATTCCAAAATACAGAACTGAGGCAGTGAAATATTTGACTGGACTGAGCAAAATGTTAGTATTGTGCAAGGCGTTATATTGGCTGTTGCATTCACATATGGGTCAGTTATTTGAGCAGGAGAGTAGAAGTAGCAGTGCAAACAATTACATGAATGAAGACTTAGATCACAACTACAGAGCTCAACAACCCTGTGCTGCCACAGTCATCCACACCCAGCCAGCAGGGAAATTGGCTTCTGTGGGCCCAGCACAAGTCTGGAGGTAAGAACATTGTTAAGTTCTTAGCTGAGAACCAAGTAGAAGCAAATCAGATTAATGACAGAACCTGGGAGCTAGAGTATTAATCTCTTGCAAATCTAAGTCAGCTGTTTTAATTCTATTTTTTCCTTCAAGTTGTGTGTCATCTTCTATTTATGACAGCCAAGCTACTTCTGTCACTTATGTGCAAAAGCAATTAAAATAATTTCTGCTGTTCTGAAAATTGACATTAGTTCCTATTTGCTCTGTTTTACAAATGAGATGCATTATTATCTATAGCACTGACCATCCTTCAAGTATCCTATCATGTAAATAGTTTGTATAAATAATTAAAAGCTGGGGTTCACAGTGGTGTCTGCAACAATGGGCTTGTTTTTTTGCAACTTGATAGGAAAGATTTGATTTACATCTGCTATGGGTATTTTATTCCCTATCTTATTAAAGCTAACAACTTAGATATACCATAGTTTTTTATGGGGAACCTTGCCAAACATTTTCAGATGAAGAGAAATTTTCTCCAATTAAGAGATAGTATCAGTGGAATAGAGCGTTGTCACAGGATAATGGTCTCCTGCTGCTTTGTTAAATGCCAAGGTAAACCTGAGGCATTTATCAGAAATTAATGTCAAAGCAAAGTCGAGAGGTTTATCTTGAAAGCTGGAAACACTGTGCCTGTGAAAATGTTCTGTTAGAAAATAGTCCATATTTCCATGTACATCCTTCCTCCCCCCAGTTACACTTGGAAAGATGCAAATTTTCTTTCTGGCACCAAATGCTGCCCCCAAAACAAGGTACCAGCTTCTTTTTAGATGCATAAGCAGGCTGCTGGTTCTCTAATTTTCAGCTGAAGATGAGTAGCTTTGTTGACTGATTTGTGAGTCTGTTTGAGCTTTACCTTTGTGTCCCATTACACTAAGCTGATCTAGGGCTTTAACTTTGTTGGGATTCACACAGCCCTGATTCAAAGAGTGTTGAAAAGGGGAGTTTGAATGTAAAAAGAAAAAAAAAAAGTAACAAATACATAAATTTGCTGGATTTGCTCTGTTGTCAGGATAGGACCTGAAGGAAGGGATGGGGTGAGGGAAAAGGAGGGAAGGCAGATAAAAATATGGCTCAATCACTTGGAAAGATGCAACAAAATGTTTTAGGGCACAGAAATAGACTGTAGTGCTATTCTCGTTTGTCCCTCACAGACACTGAGTAAAGTTTGTCAACTTGTGAACAGAAGAAGCTGTTTATCTGTAAGATCTGAGGCAAATCTTGTTAGAGGAGTAAATCCCTTTAAGTATTATTGCTCTTCAGTTGCAATGTAACACTTCTAGTGTCACAAGGTGTCTGCTGCCTTTTAAACCCTAAATTAGCCATGTCAAATCAGCTTTAATAGCTACTTAGTCATGTATTTGATTAGGCCAGAAATGTGCATGCATTTTAATAATTGTTCTCAAATTTCCCCTTTAATAAAATCTTAAATATTCATATTTTGTGGTTTTCATTTCTTTCCTTCATTCTTTCTTAATTTTTATATTTTTCATACCAAAAGATTGCTCTTTTGTTGTCTCCCTTATCATCCACTGATGTACGAAAACTGCAATGATGAGGGTTTTTTAATTTGACATTTAATGTTAATCATACTGTAAACAAAGTTGGGAAACTTGAAATTAATCTTTCAAATCCACATGTAATCTAGAGATTAGAAGACAATACACGTTCATCTCTTAATCAAGTGGTCCATGTACTGCAGGTTTGTCCCAACTGAAAACTAACAGAAGAAATAAAAAATCCAACCCATCTTTTACCCAACAACAAAAAATACAGCCAACAAACAAACAAAAAATCCACTGCCATGCCCCACACACATGCACAAAAACATGCACAGGTTACCAGTCCATACTGGCACCATATTCTGCATTTTAGATAACAGTTCACTGTTTTTGGGCCCTGGTAGCTATTCAAATTTGCTAAGAAGCTGAAAGGAGAGAAGTAGGGAGAAACAAGTAGGCTATTTCTCTCCCCCCTTCCACCTTTCAGAGTAGAAAGATTCATTTCAGGGTTGTTCTCAGAAGACTAGATACTGGCTTGTGCTGCAGCATACAGTGTTTCATCAGTCATGCTGCATTATGTCACATTAGGTATTTCTATGAATTAATTTTAGTTCCTGAGATTTTCTGAGGTATGAGAAAGCCATGCCATGAAAGCGCCAGTGGCAGACAATCCTCTGCCACCAAATAGGGGGGAACATTTTCACTCAAGACACAGTGTTTGGGAAGAAATGCAGAGATAACATGATGAATCAGTCCTAAGAAATTAGAATATCATATTAAAACCTTGCGTTTAGGAAAGGCATGAATGATCCTGCAACGTTCATGGATGGGGGAGGATTCCCAGCCTGGTGGTCAGTTCAGCCCCCAGTGTTGTCCCTCACATCTCTGATGTGGTGTGTGTGTGTGTGGTGAGGCAGGGGTAGGAGTCATGTGCTTTGGCTGTGCCAGACAGAGTAAGTGTAATTCCAGGTGCTTGGCTGAGGAGAACTAAAGGCCACGGAGCAGCCTTCCCTGGGAGGCAGAGGGGAGCACAGGCCTTTGTGGTTGTCTGTGAATAAAGAGTTTGTGGTTTGTTTTCTCGAAAGTGATCAGTATTAGTATTCAGTGAAACAAACTAATCCTTTGTTTTCAAATGTCTTTTGACTTGTGCTAAGCAATGGAATGTCTCCAGAACCTCAAAATATTTTTTTTGTGAAAACGTAGTAGATCTCTATTATGTTTCACAAGCGTGAAATGTCTCTATTTGATAAGTTTCAGTGAATATTGGTAAATAAAAAAGACAAATTAAAGAGTCATTGAAGTTAAGAAAAACATTTCAGGATGGGACACAGGAAAAATGAAAGTCACTGGCCTCTTTCACTGCTTTTAGTCTTAGGAGTAGAGTGAAGTAAATGGTGGAAAATTCAAATCTCTTTGGGTACTTATAAGACAGAAATATTGAGATGAGAAGCCACCCTCTTGTCCTTTTATTCCCTAGTTTGGTGCAGTCTGAAATTATATATTATGTCAGTGAAGGACTGTGGGGCCAACCTGAATCCAACGAAGTGTGCACTAATAAATACACTCTGTACGTACAAGTGCTGTGGCAGATACTGAGCACCTGAACCTGTCTGGCTGAAACTGGGGAGAGTTTTCCTTTGATATCTTCTAGACCCATGATCTTGGGTCTGGTCAGCTTGAGTTGCAATATGTAATCCAACAGGTTTCAGGAAAAAAAATTATAAAAATGCATTTTATATTTTTAAAAAAGTGAATAACTTTTCAGAATACTTGTCCATGTCAGAAATAACTGTGTAACCAGTGCCATGAGCTGAAGTTGGTATGGATGAATCAGTGTGAACAGTACGTCCTGCATGATCTAGTAGAAGTAAGAATAGTATGGCTGTAAAAATACACACTGAAATACTTACATTGTCAAATCTCCAATTATAAAGACATATAAGAAGGAAGAAAGTTGTAACCCATTACACTCCTGCACATCCCCAAAGAGTGATATCACAGTAAGGCTGAATACTAACTACTTATAGTAATTTCTAGTGGCTTCAATGGTTCATGGCAAAAAGAAGAATATCAGAAATCTCAATAATAGACTTTCTTGCATAGGCTTCTATTTATAATGAAATTCTGTTCAGATTAGTGGAAAACATTACAGTCAAAGAAGAAAGAGAGTGAAAACTAAATAGAATTGCCACAGGATTTATTTTTGCTGTAACTTGTAGATGATGATTAAAGATGTGTATTGATTTGCAATTTACCCGGATACTTGAAACAGATAAAAGCAGAAACTGCTACTTTGGTTTAACAGCTTTATTAGAGCTGAGGCTGGGCAGAGTTATGTGGGGTCACTTTTTGCCTCGGGTTGCCTATCAGTTTTCAGTAGAAGAAAAGAATTGGAATGAAGCATTGACAGATCCCATCTGGGCTCCCTGAGACAGCTGGTTTCAATACAGTCTGTCTAATGCTAGAATTGTGCCTTCAGTTGCTTTTGTTGGCATATCACAATAGTTTGATGTTTCGAGATAACACCTACAGAATGGACCGAGTCCATAGTGTGTTAGTAGCAACAATTCTCATGCACTACAGGAATATTGGATGCATTTGTGCTGATTCAGCTGTACAGAGTTGGGGGGGGTGTTATATAAACCAGCCATAATAAGTTCAATGAACACACAAATTAAATAATATGAAACTAGAACTAATTTTAAGTTTCTCTTTCAGTTCATCGGTGTCTTTGACTAGCAGTAGGAGATCAGTGTTTTTTAATTTTAGCATTTTAACATTGTATATTGAAGCTGAGTTCAGCTTGGCTTTTAAACATGCTTTGTGGGCCATATACTTATTTAAATAGCAGAGTTTGAAATCCTTGAGTGTCAAATGGCAGCAAAAACACCTGGACAAAGACACTGGAATCTGGTAAGATATTTTTGCTGTGACTGTTTTAGTAGAAATCACATATATATTTAATTTAGCTTTTGATCTTATGTGAAGTGGTATTGACAAAACCCAATATTCTCTTTATTATTTTACTAATTTTTCTAGCTATTTAGAAAAAAATTCAAGCTTTTCTCACCCAAAAGCTATTGGAAAAATAGTTCCTAATCTATAGGGCACAAAAAGAGGATCAAACACCCTAACAAGCAACAGTAAATGCATCAGGGTTAGGACTCATTTTGGGAGAACTGATATTGGAGCATAATGTAGGAAGAGAATAGCAGACTGGGAAACAGCTACATTCCTTCAAGAAACTTCAGTGCAGCAATTAAAAAAAATATACTATGAGATTTCTAATGTACATGCAAATGCACACATCGGTATTGGTCCCTAAATCCTTTTCAGCTGAAATTTTACTTTGCAAAATTAAGTTAACTTCTGCCAGGAAAAAATTGCTGTCTGTCATTTATTCCAAGGGACTGCCTTGTTTTGTGTGATCAGTTCACTACATTTGCAATATAGAAACAACATATGTCGATTAATGCAATTGTTTGCTTTCATCTCCATAAGACTCCTGAAGCACACAACTCTAAATTTAGAAGTGCTTGTTGTTCCCTCCTGCCCCCGTGTCTTCAATCTCTTTTTTAAATGATGTACTTAGATAGCTAAGATTGATTCTATAATCAAACCCAGCCTGTAAGATGACACTCACTTGGTGACTAGATAGCTTATCCACCTCCTATCCTAATAATCAGATGTACAGCAAAGAACAGGAATTTTTAGTCTCCTCTTTGCTCCCCCATTTTTTTCTGAAAGGTGTTGTCCTCAATATTATACAGGGAATAAAAATTACTCACAGAAAAGTATATTATTGCCTTATTCTGCTTAAAGTGGAACCTTTTTTCCTGTAAACCAGAAAAAAAAAATTGCAACTGCTTTGTAGGGATCACTAGAGGAAAGTTTTGCAAGAAATGCAAGTTATTCCACACATTTGTTTTTCAAGATATTACATGATGCCAGTAAAATCTGTTTGTTTTTTCTTACCTGGTTAATCAGATTTTTTTCCCCCTTTTGTTCTGGATATGCTTATAAACCACGATCTTACACCTTGGTTGTTTAATTACAATGTAGTTTGGGGAAATGGAGGTTGAGAGATGGTAATAGTGAACACAGGAATGCCAAGATGCTTAAGAGAGCTCTGGAAGCAATGAGAGAAGTCTAACATGAGGACTAAAACCAAGGGGCAGGACAGGAGAGGTTTGGAGAGAGGTTTCACTGAACCGATATTAGAACTTAGATTTGAAGAACTTCTGTAATTTTGCCTTTATGCTTTTTTTATTATTATTTAAATGCTGTTAAAATGAACTGCTTGAGCTGAAAGTAGTCAGGCTAAAAAGGAAGAGGGAGGGATGTCAGATAAAATATGGGCAGCATACATTCTTTTACATTTGTGGCATAGTGTTTTGTTCTGGGCATTTTACGGTATGTTCCAGAGCCTGTTGGAGTGGAAAACGATGCCACATGTAACTAACTCCCATGTCTTTGTGTTAAATCACCCTTCCTTTCCCAGGTCTCCAAGCAACAGTATCTTAAAGATGAAATATTCATTTCAGAAACCTAATTTAATTTCAGAGTTGCCTGAGCTGCAGAGCTTATCAGTTCATGGAATCCACAAAACTCAATGAATTAACAACTCTTTTCCATAGATGGAAGGTTATTTTTAATTTATTTTTTTTCAGGATCTTGTTAAAATGCATCTTCTGATTTTTAACCTTGGTTTGGCTGGTTATGGTTTAGTAATTTTTGATACAGGGGATAAGAAGAAAAACTAGAGGTAATAATCTTCCCATCAATAAATGCAAGGCATTGTTGCTTTATAATAGCAGTTAGCAACCCTGAGAAGTGCAGAGCTGTAAATAAATGAAGATTAAGGATGTTTTGCTTTTCCCTTGGTTTGGTTCAAATGAATTTTCTCAAATGTAGTTTGTCCAGAACCTTAGATTATCTAACGGATCACTAGTGGCATATTTTAACTAGTTAAGTCAGTAACAAATGAAACTAGGCATAAAACATGGTGAAAATAATGAGTGAATGAGCTCAGAAAGGCTGAACTTTGCAAATGCCATTATAAAATGAAGCAAGGTGAGCTCACCAAGAGCATCTGAGATGCCTCTTTTACTCCTGTGAGCTTCCAATGACTGGCAGCTGGATGTCTGTCCTGATGTTTACATAATTTTGCTAACTAGATACTTACAAAAATTCTCACAATTAATGTGCAGATGATATTATGTTCTTTTCCTTTTGTACTAAATAAGAAATAGAGTTTGAAGAATGAAGTACCTGAATACATTTTGGAGGCTGTTAGCTGAATCCAGAATTGATCATCCTGTGAGTCACTAACATGAAGCATTTATCCATTCTGAAAGACTGCCATTGTGCCTTGTGAGTGTTGGGTTTTCCTGAAAACACAGACCAGCAGAGCTGGGGATGCAAGACCCAAGCAGCCCCTCCGTCTCACCCGACCTTGTCCCTTGCTCTACTTGTAGTCTGGCCTCATGCTGGACAAGCAGGGGCAGAGCTGCCACTGTCTCGGGGCACCTCCTCTGGAGTCACTGTATGTGCATCAGGGGCTCCTCTCCCTGGATGTCTGCTGCTGCTGGGTCTCATGAAGGAGATCCAGTACAATCTGTTGCTGGTTGAAAATCTGGTGGTGGACAGGAAATGTGTAGTGTAGTTCTTCTTTTGCTCTGCTCCACAGTGTGACTTCCTCGGAGGTCATTTGGATTTACAGTAACCATATGGCTGGAAGTATTTTCTCCAAGGAAGGAATCCTCTGGAGTGTTGCATTATCGTTTCTTAGGTGTATTAGGGAGCAGGTGTATGCAGACAGGACTTGTGCATCACCAGCTTCAGCTCAAATACAAATAACATCTGCTGCTGCATGTGATATGATAGAGCAGAATTAATGAATAAAACCTGAGTCTTTTACCTGATGAAAATGTTCCAAGAAACTGAAATGATTACTTAATTGCGTCTATCCTTCTGCATAAAGAAAAGTGTTGGGGATTTTTTTTTAATTTTTTTTGGGGGGGCATTGTGGAGGGAGAGTTTAGTGGTTTTGTTTGTTTGTTTGTTTTTGTTGGTTTTGTTTGGTTTTCTGTTTTGTTTTTGTTTTTCTTCCAAGCAAGAATAAAAATGTTGCCAGGGTGAGAATCTGTAGATTGTTAAAAATATTTTCGCAGGAATGGTATCAGGAGTTCTCAGAATCACTTTGCATTTCAGGGCAAATTTTCAGTGTTTACTATGGTTCATAAATGTCAACGAAACAATCAGGAGAAATTACAAGCCTTAATTCCAGCACGCCTCGTCACTTACTAGTTCTGCTTCTTTTGCAGACAACTAGGGAGAACAAACTGGCCTGTGCAAGAAAGGAGTGAGAAGAAAGTGCTGTAAAGATCCATATTTTCTGCAGGGCTTGTAGAAAACTCCTGTAGTGTCTACATTGTTTCTTTTCATATTATAAAGATGCTTTGTCTGTGTACACAGTTTTTAAAAATACCAGCAAATGAATACATTTTCCAAGACTGTGATGATTTTCATCTAAAAATCATATAGGAAAAAAAAATGTGAGCTAAAATATTTCTCTTGATGCTTGAGCTGAGAAAAAAACTGGGAAAATAGATGTGTTGCAATACTCTGTGAAGAGTAATAATCAGGACTTCTGCTGGGGGAAATGGAGAGCTTTGCTACCCTTTGTAAGGCAGGACCAAATTATCACCCCTTTGCTTTTTAGAAGTGTATTTAGTTCTAATATTTCTTGCTGTTACCTGTGCTGTGGTTTTACAAAGTTGTAGCCCTAGAACTTCAAGGTTAAACAGCTCCAAAAAAGTGCAATTAAAACATAATGAGGCTCTATCTGGAATAAGTTTTCTCACTGTAATGTAGGACGCCTCCTAGAGAGGCAGACGGGTCTTCTCTGAAAAAGAATATGTGAGAAAGTATAATGTCAAAAGGGCACTCCTGGATGGCATGAACAGTTTTGGATTGTTTCAAGGTAGTGTTGTGGAGGAAGGCAGGGCATTAGGATGCTTAGCAGCTTTTTGGCTATGATGAAATGTAGTGTGCAGCATGTGTCTCAAATTTGTGTGATTTGTGTCCAAATCTTGTGGAGGGGAAACAGAAGACTCTGCCTGGATTAAGACTGACTTCAGTCCAGAGAGCCACCATGAACCTCTTCTGGAGAAACACAATTGCTGCTGTTTGGGGAAAGATAAAATCGATCTTGGTGCTGTTGCTGATTTGCCCATAATGCCCAAGATAGACGAAGATAAATAAATAGAACGTAGTAAAACTAACTAAATTGAGTCCATGAGAAGCCCAAATAAAGAAATTGTGGAGTCAGGTTTTTTTAGATCTTGTGCAGTTATATGTGCATATATTATTCTAGTGTAATGTAATATGCTTTAATATGCTGCAAAAGAAACCTCTGGATCACAAAACAACTCAGCTCTTGAGTAATCTATATTTTGTAATACAGATGGGCCAGTGGGTGTTTCCCCTTCCTCTAAATGTGGGATTTGCGGGAGAAAATGATTTGGAACAACTGCTGTTTCTATTAGGACACTCCTGAGTATTGGAGGTGTGTGCCAGCTCAGCGTAGAAAACATAATTCTAGATTTCTCCTCCCTGCTGCAGGTGTATCTCATAGCCAAGCAGCACAATCTAGATCCTTGTAATAGGGAGTGAGGGCTGAGAAACCGTAGGTGATGCATATCCTGCTTTTTGAGAAAAATACACAGCACAGAAAAAGGGTGTGTCCTGTAGAAGAAATTTTCACTAGTATGTAGGATCTGAATAAAGCGGGAATCTACTGACAAATCATAGAGAAGAGCTGGTAGTGTTACAACCACTTCCTTCTTGACTGGCTCACGTTCGACTATCAAGGTGTTTGCTGCTCGTGTTAACAGACCGTTGCTAGGAAGGAGAAATATTTGGAAACATTTTCCCATTCATATTAATAATGAAGAGTAACATTTGATTCCCTGGGCACTTTTTCAGCTCAGGATCTGAAACTGAACCTAATTACCAGTGTTGCATTACAAAGCAGAGCCTTTTCCACTCAGGGAACAGAACAGGCATTAATGAGAGTTTCTATTTACTTTTTTTTTAAAGATTTTCTGCACATTAAGTTTAGCTTATTCAATGTGCTGCTCCTTGTCTTAAAGTAGCAGACAAAAAAAGTCCCCTCCTCTACACCCTGTCTTTGCCCTTTCATTTATGTGCTTTGATATACTTTTTTCCAGTGAGAAAATAAAACATTTTAATTTGACTTCACTGTCATATGGTTAGTTATCAACGTGAGATTTCAGTGAAACGTCCTTTGTTGAAGATTTAGAAAAACAATCAGTGTGCAGCAAATATTGATATGACTCTTAATGGCAATTTAGCTGATTAATATCCTTTCATGCTGCAAAGCTGCATGAAACACAGCGTTTTAATGAATGCCAACAACAAAGAGTGTACCAGGTGTGTTACTTAGAAACAATCTCTAGTGTGATTTAATTAATCAAAGCATTGCATGGAGCAATTATGAGCAACCTTGTGTAAGTGGCAGTAGTACACGATCCTTGATTTAGAATTGGCTTCAAAGAAAGACATCATGACTTAATAACTATGTTTTACCAGTCACAGAGCAAACCTTTGTTTAATCAGGCGTTTGGTTTATGGTGGGTTTGTTTCTGCTTTTTGTTTGGTTTGTTGACAGTGAAGGCAGAAAGAAAACACTAAGGATTTAGTGTGGGTAACTAGAGGGATGGAAAATCACTGGTCTATTGAACATGTTACTGAATCATATCCTTTCGGTGCTTTTTGCCACCCACTTGTCCTGAATCTGCTGAATTAATTTTTTAATAATTTTCTGACGGGATAGAGCTGCTCCTGCTGGGGAGGGGACCTTACTGACCAGCCTCAGGTGACAGCTAGACATGTGTATGTGACACTGAGGGCAAATGGCCTGAGTTGTGCTTTGTCAGGTTTGCAGAGCTGCTTTGTGGGAGCTTTTGGTGGAGGGGAAGGGGGTTTAGCTCACACTCACATGATGCAGAAATGAAATGCTTCCAGAACAAGCATCTGTCTATTCCAATAAAAAAATCACTGTAGTCTGCAGTGCTTAGCTGGAAACCTGAGGATTTTTCAGTAAGGATATGATTAGAATTGTCTATTTGGAGAATTAGGAAGGTTTCCCCTCTCTTCATTGGAGGATAAATTATTGTGACTGACTTACCCTCCCAATAGAAATTGGCAAGTTTTATCTCCTGCCCTCTGGCTCTCTTAGTGAGATTACAGTTAAGTATGTTATCATAGTGTAGATAATTCCTCTAAAGAGTTATCTTCAAACATCAAAGTTGTTTGGAACTTTCTTTTAATTCTTAAATATCTGCAGAAACTTAGTGTGCAAAATCCTAGTACCTGTAAACTTTTCTGTTCATATTGGGGCTCTGTCCCAGGACTTATGTGGTACTGTCTGCAACCACATATAAGCACAGGTTAAAATACAGGTGAATCAAGGAATATACCCAGGGCTGGTCAGAACGTTGTGGGAGAGGAGACAAATATTTGCAAATGGTTTAAACTCAGTTAAGGGGCAAACTGGTGAAGAACTAAGGAATTAATAATGTCTAAAGGCAACTCCAGGACAGTAACAAGGGTCATAGGGTTCAGGGCAAGCGAGTCATATTGATAGAAGGAACAGGTCTGGAGGGAATTCTGTGATCCTAAATTATGGTTATGTTGGACATTACGAGAACATAGTCTGTATACATAAGTTCAATTTTTCTTTAAATGAAGGCCCCTCCTGGGCCTCCCACTGTCTCTACTCAGCAGAGCTGAAGCTCTTATCTAAAGTGCTTAATACTGTTTTCTGAAAGCAGGGTCTTACAGACATACAGCAAAGCCTCTGTATAAATAAAGACCAAATTACTCTTGGTCTTTATTCAAGTTTCTTCTGTGTTGCATGAACAGCTTTGTACAGTGCACTCATTTTTCTGGAATAAGAAGGAAGTTTTTCAGTTTCCTAGCAAAACCTGGAAAGAGAAGTTGAGCCCAGAAAGAGAATGGACTAAAGGACCTCTAGTGGTCCCTCCACTTTCCCCATTCAGTGACTTTGTTCATGTAGAGACTCAAAAAGGCTTAGTTTGGAAGTGGCCTTTGGCTGATAAAAATCATTATTTTGGGTTTGGATTATTTTGGTGAATAAAGTTTCTTCAGCTGTAAGAGTGCACTTACCACTGACAGTATTTATTTTTTGTTATGTTCCTGCCTGCATTTTGTTGAAAAGAACCCCAGCATTTAAAGGATATGCATCAAGGAATTAAGATATCCAGATCATAAAGTCAAACTTTGCTGGATATATTGCCTTTTGAGCTTTGAGTCTTTTAGATACTACATGTGCTGAAGAAAAATAACTGTGGAGAATGTTCTGGGTTCCCTTTTATGTGGTTCTGCCTTAAGTTGCCCTAAAAAGAATGGAGCTTGAAGTTTAGCCTGAAAGTCAACCTATTATGCTCTTTTATTTTAACACATAAAACCTGCAGATTTTAAGATCAATCATGCTGAGTCCGAGAGGAATACTGTAGCAATAAAATATCTCCCTTGGCTGTTAATTTTCTTGTTAAGGCAGGCCTTTAACTATGTACATTGCAAATCAGACTACTGTAATACCTCTAAAGTCGAACTTCATCACACATTGAAATTTAATGTTAAACACAAGCTCAAATCCTTCATTTTCTAGCAGTGCCCTTAAAAAATGAGGAAGCTGAATTGACTCCAAGAGTTGGAACTTTAAAGCATACAGTTTGAACATCTTGTGAATATGATAAAAGTCCTTAAAGATCCTCACTGAGGAGAAAGAGCTGAAAGATTTCTTCATTTCTCCTCCCACATTCACAATTCATTACCTTTAGGCAAGAGAGTTTGTACTTTCTACAGATGTTCTTTAAACCTACTGCTGGCAGAGGCAGCAGTTACTACTTCTGACTTTGGTGACTGTCTTGGGTTCCTCTTTTGCCTGTTCCTTTTGCTGGGCCCTCATGGACTTAAACGGGCATTGGCAGCAAAATGTGGCAGCCTAAACTCTCCTGGTTTCATACCCTAAGGAAAATGAAGGGAGCTCACAGAACAGGGGAGTTCTTAGGGAACATTTCCTTCTAATAGGCATGTGGCACTTCATATGTAAGGTTAACTAATTTTTGTCTCTTAGATTGTGGAAGAGGGACTAGATATGCTTGGAAAAAAAGTACATCTGAAAGATGGGCAAAAGTTTTGTTGTGCCTCACTGGGGGAGGAACAGCTCTTAATTTTTGTCATTGTTATATGATGTTAATGGTATTTTGATTACACCTGAATGTGATGAATATGGAGTGGGAGTTTTAGACCCTTGTTTCTTCTTTCCATTTCAAAGCTGTCTGCTCAGAGCTCTGAACTGTCTGATAAGACTGCTTTTAAAAAAAAAAAAAAAAAAATCAACAACAACAGGGGCAGGGCGGGGAAAGGCAAAACAAAACCCCATCCACCTTAACATTAAAACCTCAATAAATTCTTCACTTTAGTGTTTTGGAACTATGATTTGCCTATAGGCTTGATGATTATAGGCAACACACAGTGCAATTTCTCCAATATTATACCCCTGCCAAATGTGACTCATTCCTTAGTCCCACAGTCCTGCAGGGAACTAAACCGTGCCAGACCTTTTCACAGTTTATCTCTGTCTCTGTGCTGGATCAGCTGTGCTGGCTGACAAGTTTCATCATTATCAAATCTAGGAATTCATGAGTCATGATGCAAAAGTTGTGAAATTAACTTTCAAATCACAAGAGCTGGTGTATATATATATGCATGTGTACACAAACACTCACATGGACACAAATTATACAATATAAAATTCCATATATAAGTATTATCGTATTTCTGTTATTTTGACCTCTTATGTCTGCCTCTAAGGTTTACATTTCCCAGTGTTTTCTTTACATGCTTGAAAGCTAGAAGCAGTTGCTTTGTTGTAAACAAAACACCCCACTCATTTTCTTATTCCAGTGAAGAACACTGCAAACTAGTTTTGAAAAGACAAAAAAAAGTAAACAACTGAGCAATGTTGGTTTAGTGGATCAGAGTCAAGGTTGAAATGCAAACGTATTTTCTGTCTGTCAGAAACAGGTTTTTTCCTTCTTCCAGCCTATGGTATGTCTAACCTCCTGGATGAGGTTGACCCTGCCTAAGCATTTACACAAAGGTCTATAAGGCTATTCCTTTATATATGTAAGATCCTGCATTTCTGTGTGTGCTACCTATGCATACAGTTGGGTTGGCATGGACTAAAGTGTGGCTATATGACAAAAGGCTTTTTAAGTGTATGAAGGCCTATTTTTGATTTAGATTGCAGGAAATTCTGTTTAAAGCAATACCCATTCAGAATATTTGCTCAGATTGATCATGTTGCAGAAAACACAGTGCCAAACAGCCTAAAGACAAATATCAGCCTGGGGCTGTTAAATTATCTGCAATGTGTGTGTGCTTTACAGACCCCTACTGACCCACGTGAAAACTGGGCTGCTAAGGCTAACTCTGCACCTTGCTTGATGTCTTGAAGCCTCTGGAACACATGTTATTTCATTGTTTCCTAAAAAAACTGGCCTTGCTTCAAATATCTGAGAACAAGTTGAAGTTCACAGGTTCTTAAAGGCTTGAGGCAGAGCCAGAAACAGTATCAAAGCATCTTTGTTTTCATCTTTTAAAAAAAAAAAAAAAAAAAAAGGGAAATAAAAGAATGAAGGAATGATCTCTCCCCATTTTCTCCCTAATGTGCTTCAAGAGGAGACAATGAAAATTGTAGGAGAGTGGCTGGAGGCTGAACTTTGGGCAACTGGGTAAGAAGAGTCTGCAATGAACAAATTACTTTTATTTTAATGGTGCTCCTTCATGCACATGGGTGTTGGGCCTTCCACTGCACTACCCTGCTGACCTGGATTCATTGCGCAAAGCAAAGCTTACATGATGAATGCAGTTGCCCCTGAGTTTTAAGGGCAAACGTGTAAGTTAAATCCTTCTGTACTGGCCCTCTCCACAAACACCTGTATCGTCTGAGCAGTTCTACACTGAGTGTACATAGGAGTTGTGTACAGCACAGAAAAGCTGAAGTATTGCAGGTACTTGGGATACAGCTGTGTGTATTGGAGCACCTTTCTCTGGGTTCTAAAGTCTTATGTTTGATAATTTGATAAGCATATAAAATTTAATAAAGTCTAATTAACATTGTGTAATAAAATGTATGATAAATGCTGCATATATATCTCACTGATAAACAGGACATTTTATGTCATAATGTCTGAACAGTGAGATGCATGTGTGCTAAATGCTGCTTTTAATTAAACAATAAAGAACGTAACAACCTTTATTGTATTGTTGTAAATTTTGACATAATACAACAATTTGATTCCTTAAAAATTAATTGCCTAGGAGTGTGTTTAAGTAATATTGATTATGGTGGTGCTTTGTGTTGATCTGTGATACTTAACCCAGCATTTAAAATATCTTTTTTCCATTTTACATTTGTGATGCAAGAATAAAAGCAAAGTACAAAACAAATAGGCACTTGAATTCTAATAGCAATAAGCAATAAATGTCAGGCATCTGGAAATTATGGTTGCAATTTCTTCAGAGTACACTTTGTTCTTCTATTATGCCTGCATGAATTTTGCTACAGGCAAAATCTATTACAGATAACAGTTAAGAACCTTTCTAATCTACACAAATAGTTATGGAAAAAGGCTAGAAAAGGAAATGTTGGAAAATGTAATATTGCCAAGTAAAACTGACACTCGTAGAAAATAATGTGATCAAATTTAGAATTGCAGAGATAATTTCTGCAAGAGTGTGTTGAAATTTCTGGGACATTGGTCCTGCTGAAGGGTGTGTAACTAATACCTTGCAGTGTAGCAGTGTTTGTGTACTGTACATGGATAGATAGTTATCTCTCTACTGTGGGCTAGTTAATTTGCTTGTTTAATGATTGTTACCTGAAATAGCAGTTACCAAGTTGGGACTATATATTAGAAGCCAGTACTTTTCCATTGCTGGAAATGATTCTATTTGAGTAGCAGCAATTTCTGTTCCAGGTCATCTCTATTGCCTGCAAAAGTATTCATGTCATACTTTTCACCATGAATTATCATGCTTTACAACGCTTTAACTGACTCTGTAAAGATTTATGGCCTGTTGATCAATTAGAATTCTATCAAGTTCTACAAGCAGATTGTTTATTTTACATAACATTTTGGTGCCAAAGTTCCATGTTCTTTACAGATTAGCTTCATCCTGACTTACAGTGGAGTAACACACAGTTTAAACTTGAGTAGGAACGATGTTACAGAGATGCTTAATATTATGAACTTTTGCTCTGGAATATAATGTAGAATTGAAAGGATAACTTGATTTGTGCTCTTTAAACAAGCTCTTTACCAAACTAAAAGCAGATATATTGGCTTGCATTAATCTCTACCTTTTTAATAAGTAAGTCTAAATTTTTCATTCAATGTAAACATCAGTCCTAGACTATTTTCCATACTTGCTAAGGAATACCTCTTAAGCAATAATAAAATTTGCAGATACACGATTTGCCTCAGCAGTTTGCTTTTTTTGATGATTAGGCATTCTTTTCTCTAACCATTAAAAGGTAGATAAGCATAGAACTTGGTTCATATTTGTGCAGTAAATGGCACAATAATGGAAGTGTTAAAAATTGTACAGTGGTTGCAGTTGGTTTTTTTTACTAATGGGTATCTTGTTAAGTTATGGTATTATTAAAATAAGTTTTGTGAATGAATCACATCCTGCTTTGAAAATGTAACTTCTGTTCTGATAAGTCAAATAGTCATGAGGGAAAGTCTCTGCACACAGAATATTTAGGGGATATAAGGGAGAAAGTGTTTTAAGGAATGAGACATGTTTTTACCTTTTGATGTGTGACTCAACATCAGTGAAACTGGTGAACTCTAAAATTTTTGTCCTACTTTTATTTAGGAAAAAAACCCACCAACTTTAGAAGAATAGATGCAAGATTGCTTCTTTACTAGTAGAAGGAAAAAGTTTGTTTCATTTCACAATGAAAATAAGATGCTTCTTTCACTCAGTGGCCTGGTATCTGGACGTCCTTTGCGGTTTTTTTGTAAAATGTAGAAAGGAATCTTTGAAATAGTTCATTACTTGAAACAGGATCTGTTTCCAGTTTTGCATGTTGTGGAGATGGAAAATCTTTATAATGCTTTCTCCATATAATTTCTTTTGGGGAAAAGATAATTCTCTTTGGCAGTGAAAATATCTCATAGTGCCCTTCATAAATCAGTAGGAGATTTTTTGTATTTTTAATTTGTTTATCTTAATAGGTTTGAAGTCACTTTAGTGACTGAGAAGGAAATGCTATCATGCAGTACTTTTATTTAGAACTGTTTTCATTGAACAGAGAGATAGAATTTGGCTTCAGAAATGAGAAACAAATCACTTAAAAATGCTCTGAGCAACATGGTTGATTGGTTTGGGAAAAATGTAAGCTCTTGTGTTGATTCCAGCAGAGTTATGTAGATTTTCTGGGTCATACAGAAGAGCCTATGCCAATTGTCCATGTAACTTGGCTGAGTGAAGAGTGTCTTCTCTCTCAAGCAGATGGATTATGTAAAGAAGTTGATGACTACCTATAAAAATCAGGAATTAATCTGGCTATGTCAGACTAAGAATCTTTTTCTTTCCTGCTTCCCTTGCCCCAGTTCTGACTATGAACACTTCAGGGCCATGACCATGAGAATGTTGGCATCTGTGCTTACAAAGGTTTCAGGACTCATATCTGTCCTCCTCAATTACTTGAGCTAAACAGAAACTGAACAATGCTGAAGGTGAAAATGAACCCTTATATTAATTGTAATCTCTTACAATACTTATGATGTCTTCTCATGGGTGTTCTTGTTCTGAAATGTATGATCAATCCAACTGAAGAAATAGAAAACCACTTTCATATTTAATATCAGAATGAAGGAAGCATATTAATGCTTTTGATGCCACAAGGGTTGCAAACCCTGGGGCTAGAATTTGTCTTGAGTGTGCATATCTATGAATTTTTGAATAAAAGACAGATTCTGATTTAAATGAGAATACATATCTAAGGAAGGAGGGTTCATATTTCAGAAGTTGCTGTAAGATCACAATCAGACTCTAGTCTTTGGCATTATTTTTACAAGGAGATAGAGTATGCAGGCACAGTAGCAAACAGAACCCTTTTTAAGTTTCTGTGCTGTATTAAGCATCAAGTTAATATTCAGTTTGCATCTGGTTATACACAGTAACTTTTATATTCAGATCAAATACTTATTTGAATAGAATTTATTCCAAATGGCACATGAAGATCATCTCCCTGAATACTTAGTAGAATGTCATTTTGAAAGAAAATGGTTTGTCTGAATAAATTTTTTCATAATTTTGCTGATTATAGGCACAAGTCATGTATTTTTCAGTAAATATTTGGTTCTGGAAGCCTTCTATCTCTGAAGTTTTAAATTTGGGTAATTAAAACAAAATCTAGTTACTGTATTAAAATGTGCAAAACACCTAAAAATCTATTTATTCATCAACCTGAGAACTTAATTTCAAGTACCTGGTATATGACAAGAGTATTTGAGACAACAGTAGTTTATTCATTTTAAAGCCCTTTAATTGTAGTAATGTTCAACATAACCATAATTTAGGATCACAGAATTCCCTCCAGACCTGTTCCTTCTATCAATATGACTCGCTTGCCCTGAACCCTATGACCCTTGTTACTGTCCTGGAGTTGCCTTTAGACATTATTAATTCCTTAGTTCTTCACCAGTTTTGCCCCTTAACTGAGTTTAAACCATTTGCAAATATTTGTCTCCTCTCCCACGAAGTTCTGACCAGCCCTGGGTATATTCCTTGATTCAGTGAAATGCAGGAATTATGTAACAACCCATGACAATCTCCTGTGGCTTCATGTTCATTTTCTCTATGGGAAAAAACTCCAACCTTCCTCTGATGTGTCCTGAAGATTATGCACCCACGCCAATCGCAATTGCAGAGATCATTTTCTCATTACTTTGTGCCATGCTGCTGTGGGTCTCCATTGATTCATTCTTTGGCATGAATTTAAAACTGTGGACTTTCTGAAGCTGCTCTTTAAATCTGTTTCTCAAAATTTTTTTTTGCTAAAGCTTTTTTCCCCTACTCACATAAGTCCTGACTCCTCAATGCTGTCAAAAATAGCAAACTTTAATCTGTTTGTCCCACACAGGACATTTTTTCATGCTGTGCCTTTCTTCCCTCTCTAAAGTGACTCCTGAAGCCACTGCTACTGAAGACTTCACCTAACAAGTTGCTTTTGAGGAAGTAACATTCTTGTCGTGACACACTAAGATATGATGCTTTTAAAACATGGGTCAAATCTAAGTTGTGCCCATATGAATTACATTCACCTTGGCTTTCTGTCCTTTACACACTTGTTCTTTGGTTTTTTATCCCAAAGAAAACTTGCAAATTGTTCTTGGCACCAGGGGTAATTAGGCAAGGATTCTCTCTGGAAGATTCTGAACAAGAGAAATTGATTGTAACATAAACTTCAAAGTTTCACACATCTTACAATGAAAATCAAGGCATGTCCGTATCCTAATTTGAGTCAGGACATAACAGTCTGCTCTCAGACACGCTGCTTTTGCTCCCCACCTCCTGAATCCTTTCCCCAAAATCCTTCAATGTTTCAGTGCTTCTAGTTTACGTAGTCCAAACTTTGTGGCTGGAGGCTTAAACTCTGAACTTAAATATTTAGTTATATTACATAAATCTAGCCTGTAAAACATGTTTTGTTTTATGAGACAAAAGCTGAAAATATAACACAAGCTGCAGATATTTATGATTACCATAAAACACGGATTTGAGAGTGAACATAACTATTTCCCTTTTATAGGACACAGGTTTTGGGAAGGATGCTGCCTGGTAGGTTCACCTGTGCTCTGTGGTGATTGCACCATCAGAAAATGCTGTTCAGTTCTGTAATCTGATGTGGTCTTTATCAGCTGCAAATCTCACTGCCTGTGTGATGCAGATGAGAAAGACCAAATGCATCAAGAGTGCAGTGCAGAGCAGGAATTGGGTGAGTGCAGAGAGTGTGAGGCAACATGGACCTCAGTCCATTTAAAGACTTGCACAACTGAGTGCTGGGCTTCCTGTAGGTCTTGAAAAAGAATATATCATTTTGCCTGTCTGCACCTCTCTGTAAAGTGAGAATGGTGATTCCTTTGTGCAGCTCTCTGTAAGAACAAGGGAGTGTTATAAGTTATTAAGTAAGCTCTGCTACTCTCACAACACAGATGTCACATAAGACCTGGAGACCAGGTTTTTTTTCCATTAAAATCACAGTTTAATACAGCCATATCAACTAAGTAATTCTGGATCATTTCTACTGTATCCTTTCTGATCAGTCTATTCTTTTCTTACTTCTTCCTCCACTGTGTCACCCCTTTCCTTATCCAATAATCTCTTGTTGGTGGGGGCAGGGGGCAATAAAAATTTGTGGACTAACTTGTGGGGAGTTGCCACTCTGATTTACAGCCATGGCAAAAGGAGACTAACATTTACTATTAATTTCCTAGTTATTTCATTCCATTTGTGTATTAGGTTTTTCTTGTGCAGTGACAGGAATTTGGTGTATTTAGTGAGGTTTGTGTTCAGTCAGTACACCACAGGTAGAAGAATCAAGTTTTAGATGGGGAACTTGCTCAGTGATATATTTTTTCTCTAGTGTTGTGTGGATTGAAGATCTGCAGTGGAAACTGTGACCTACTTAACAAAAATGAGATTGCTTAATGGCTACTGATTGGTTGTCAGAGAGCTTTCTTTAAAAATACATATCCATCATCAGCCACTTTGCAATAATAAATGTATCCTGTGTTATCCCATTTGTCTGTTTGTATCACAAAGTAATGTGTCATACTATAAAATGCAAATGTGTTCATGGAGATAAGTTTGCTTTATCCTGATGTTGAGTAGTGTAGCTACATTACAGGACATGCAAGGTGTCAACTAATTAAGTACTAACATATCTCTTATGTAATTGAATTTCAGAAGTAATTTCTTTGAAGTGAATAGTTGTCTAAAGTGCTCGGAGAGAGCTACCAAAAATGCCACTGCACAAGAAATCATGCAGAGATTATTCTATGGAAGGGATTTGTATTCAGAGACTCGATAAAATGACCGTGGCAGTGCACAGATATTGTGAGGGGTAAGCCAGCATCTTCTGGTATTCTTTCATCCTTGGACCTCCTGATTATGCACCTTGTTCATCAAATGTAAGTTTTGCTTTAGTAGGAAGAGAAGATATTTCTAAAGCTGTTAAAATATAAGGGTACATAATCTGACACTTCTGAGTTCCCCCCTTGTCCCCCCCCCAATCATTATGAAAAAGATGGCTATTTATTTCCAATATGCAAACTTGTTGTATGTTGCATATTTACACCTGGAGTTTTAAAAACATCTATCTAGCTGATAGTTTCATAAACTACCTGAATGGCTATTTTGGTTGTGCACTATTAGGGAAAATGGGGAAAAAGAAGACTCAAATTAGGAACCAATTATATTTGAGACAAATCCTTTAGAGGGTTCTTTTGCCTTTTATGTTTTGTCTTGGTTTTCTTTTTGTTTGTTTGTTTTTTGTTTTTGTTTTTTTTTTTTTAATTTTATTTTTCCCAAATAGAATACTAAAGAAGTAAAATTAATCTGCTCTAATTGAATTCAACAGGAACAAAGACAGTTCAGCAGGAGATATTTGGATAGTATGATGCTTTGTTGTTGATGCCCATAATCATCTGGAAGCTGAGAGACATGGTTTATTTTTCAGAAGTATCAAGCTCTTGGCTAAATTACCAGAGGTGCTTCCCCTCTAATGAAACCTGGTCTTTCAGTTTAAAACACTTCTGATCATTTCCAGAAACCTCATGGAAATTAAGAGGTCTGGAGACTTCCCCCTTACAACTCTGACTTGGGCTCTCATTATGTTCAATTGGTGTTTACACAGCACACTTCAAAATCTGCAGTCAAGATATTTCTGCTATTCTGTGGATGCACTAATTGCCTCCCCAAACTGCAAATTTGGGGGTTGGGAAAAACTAGTAGCCTTGTGCAGGCTGCGTTCTTACATGGCCAGCTCATCATTTTAATCATTTGTAGCTTCTCTGAGTCATGCAAATGCCTTTGTTGGAGTAGAGATGGAAACAATAAAAGGCTATTTTAGTCCCGTTACAAATACACTTCTCTACACCCTCAAGGGTTGAGCTCAACTGGCTGATCACTTCTGTCTATATTTGACTTCATGGAATGTTTGTGTTTTTAGTCTGAATTAGTTCCCAAATCTGCAGCACTGAAAAGTCCTCTGTTTGAAAGCTAGCAGATACCAATTATGAAGCTATACCTCCCTAGCCAATTAAAATGTACAGGTGCAATAACTTTGCTAATCAACAGCTTTGGTGTTTATCTGGAAAGTTTTATATTGAGAAATACTTTGAAATAGCACTGGTAAAGGAGCCCATTAAAAAAATATTCTTACTACTTGATGCTAACAAGGTAACTTGGCAGTGCTGGATTTAATACTGACTGGTTGTGTTGATATGAATTAAACCCACTGTTCAAGTGACCAGAGAAAGAGTTAGTCTGGATGAAGAGGAAACAAGAGGAAAAAAACATATTAACCCCTGTTTAATTATCTATAAGGAGTCTGATTGCAAGAGAGGACTATCCTTGCAGATAGTTAATTTATGTAGTCATTGTGTAGGGAGCAATTTTGCTTCTGTAGCCTGGCTGTCCTTTGCACAAAGCAATAGTTCTTTACCCTGATACCAGTGGGAATGTAATGAAGCACTGTAATGACAGTAGCAATAAAGCAAGCAGTTTTATTTAGAAAAAGGAACATAATAAACTGAGCAAAGTATTCGGAGTGAACTGTGTAGTGCTCCCTAGATTCTGATAAACCTTTTCCTACAAACACACAAGTATTGGCTATTAAAAAGGGTAAGGCTAAACCCAGCATCAAGAGGGATCTGGGAATCAGTATTAGCTAAGCTGACAGTATCTGCTGTTATTAATAATAACTGTTTAGGGTTAGGTTTCAGTTTTCTGCAGTCATGCTACACGGCACTTGACCAGTGCTGCACAGTTCTGCCTGTTTGCAACATGCACTCGGAGAGCTTTGTCATCTCTTCTCCTTACCTTGCTCATTACTTTTCTTTATTCAGGTTTCAGGAAGATCTTTAAAGGCTTATTTTACAAGTGCAGTTTCTCCAAGGTAAGCCAGGATTCGTCCTTGCACAAATCTGTGATAAGATATATAAGATATAGCATCCTAAAAGAATTGTCTTTGATTACTCTATAAAAAATGGGAAACACAAAAACATAATCTCTTGAATGTAATTTATAGTTCATCTTTTCTCTGCGTTCCCCCCCCAGTTTTTGTTTTCCCTTGCCAAAGCTCCTAGTTATCCATTAATAAAAACCCCCTAAGTCAAAAGAGTGACAGATGTCTGGCTAGGTCAAGTTTGATCTAAGTGCAGTGAGAACAGGCTGGTGAAGTTAGGGGTCTAAAGGACATCTTCTTTCTGACAATGATCTGGCAGATTCCACTAAGTCTTCTGTAGGGTCTGTTTCAGTGTTTTCCCATGGATTGTGCTTTCCCTCATTCTGTGATCTCACTATTTGCACTCAAAAATTTTGGCTTCTGCAACATCAAGCTGGAGTCACGCCCTACTTTTTGACAATGATGTGACAGTTTCTTCTGAGTCGTTTGTATTTATTTTTATCTTTCTACTGTTCCTTCCAACAGTAACTTCATAGTGAGGTGAAAAGGTGATATTTTGCTATTGTCATCAGCCACCCTCCATTTTTTAAATAAAGACAGTTAATGAAGAAGAAAATAATCCACACTCACTCTTGCTAAATCACTCACTGGTGCAGGTGTATGTAAGGCTTTGCACCCTTTGTCCTGACTGACCTTGGAGTGTGTATGCTGCTCTCGTGAGGTCTGAATCTGCATAGGTGTTTCCTGGTGGCCTTAGGCAAGCCTGGCTGCAGAACACACCTCTGGATGGGGTGACAGCATCTCAAACTCATTTAGGAACCAAAAGCACACATATGAGTCAACATTAGGAAGGTTATCATGTCGCTTAACTACTAAAAACCCCAGAAACAGGAGCTAGTTTCTTCTAGTCACTTCATCTACTTGGTTAGGCTAAACTTATAACTCTGGGCTACTCTTCCTCATTTGTGCAAGGGGGAAGATGTTCAGTCTAGCAGAAGGTTGTTTCCCACTTCCTCTACAGTTAGCTGTAGACCTACACAGCAGCTACTCCACAGAGAAGTACATGACTTTCTTCGCTGGGGCATAGAAGATGACTTGTTCTAGTGAGAATTTACACATTAACTCTTGTTTAAGATGTGCCAGAAGCACAAGCCAGTCCTTTTCCTCACTTTATATGTGTGTGATGTTTTAAGAGAAAGGCAGCTCTCATAAAAGTTTCTTCCAAGGAAAAAAGAATGGATATTGTAATANCAAAAAAACAAACCCAAATCCAACTTGTATCTTTAGCTCAGTTGGCACTTGGTGAGTACTGGACTAGCTGCAGCATCATAACTAATGAGTCAGTGTGATTAATTGCAGTGATATGAGTAATACCTCCAAGTTGCTTTCGCAGAGCTGCTACTGAAGAAATCTTTCAGTTGACAGTGAAGTGATTGGTTAATGGCAGACATGGAGAAGAATTGACAACTCAGCCAAAACATCTGGGGATGAAATACATTTTGTCAAAGAGCTAAAACCCTTGTGTTGAGAAAATGTATTTTTTCCCTCTGATCCATTCTGTCAACAAAATACTTTTCATCAGAAACATCAAAGCCGTTTCATCTGCAAATTTCATTTTTGAATCCCTTAATCTATTCTGTTGACAAAAATTTCTGTCAACTGACTCAAACCATTGTATTAACAAATTTCTTTTTGTCAATCATGATTTATTCTTTTGGCAAATATATTCTATAATACTCTGCTTCATTCTGTGGTGAGAATACATAAGTCGGGCTCCATCTTAATATTTTAGAGAATGAAAGTTGAAAGTAAAAGTAGTGTCACTACCGTTTATCTGCTGAATCTATCTACTGATTAGTCTTATTTTAAATATATCCAGTTGAATTAAAGTTTCTGCTGAATATTGCAAAGGTTAAAGTAAGGAAGTTGTAGCTGCAATAAGATCACATTTCTCACTTAATGTTCTCTTTTCAGACTCTGTCTGCTCATCACAGCTTTCAGGCTCACAATACAAAGATGATCTCTAATGAGCTGTCCTATAACTGGTTTGTAGATGCTGATAAACTGGAGGCTTATTGTAACCTCACTGCTTATAATGAATTACTGCAAGAGAACAAAATGTTGCAGACATCCCCCTTGTATTCCATTCTGACTTAGTGTTAAGCAATATGGTATATAAATAAATTACTAGGAACTTCATTCCTTAAAAAAATATATCTGTTTAAAGGCAGAATCATATGGTAATAAGAAAAGGATAAGTAAAAGCTTTGACTGTAAAATGCCACTAATTTACATCTAAAAAAAAAATTAGTTCTACAGCTATTCCTTGTACAGAGAAGAAAAAAGTCACCAGAATTTAAGCAATCACTGTTTGTGTATTATTTTGTCTTATATATTTCTTGTGTATCGTTGGTCTGTATTGGATATATCTTTGACTTGTTTGATTTTGACCGTTCTGAGGTATTTATTCAGGAAATTCCTTAATTTCCAGATCAAATATAATAAAAGTGTTTGGGAATGTAAAGAAAGTATAAGCAGCCTAAATATTAGGCAATTTTTTTGTACAGTGTCTAACTCTGTATCTCCCACATGATGAACCAGATTATAAAATAAAACTGTGCTATTGGTATCTTATTGAAAGTCTCTGCATGTGATCCTGAGGAAAACCTTGAAAAATGGAGACTTTCAAATTTTTCCTGTAATGATTAAATTTCCTGGGCTATGAGAAGAATTAAGTGGGCACTTGGCACAAATGACTGAAAAAAATGCCCTGTGAGTAGTGAAGGTGTGATTGAGGATAGAGTTTCTCACTGTCAATGGTTAGAAAAGCAGAAATTCAAACTGTAAGAGAAATGAATCACCACAAGAAACACCTGAGTGGTACCAGGGCTTTCTGACTATGTTTGAATTTCCCCTCTTATATATAGGAGAAGACACAAAGCTCTGACTCCTCCTGCACGTTGTGCTCAGTCTGTTGGTGTTGTGCACCAGCCCCCATTTCCCCCCCCCCCGGAAAGGAACAATTACAGAACTACAAAAAATTATAACAAAATATTTGTACAAATAAGGAGACAGAATAGAGATATTCTGGGCTATGATAAACTGCTACACTTGTATCCAGGTCCTACTTGAACAAATACTGCAAATATTTCACTAAATCTGTGAAGTAATTTTTTGCTGACTGCCCACAGTGAGTTTACCTGTGCCCTTAGAAATTTTCAGTGAGGCTATTGAGACACTATTGTTGAGTCTGTGTTTGGTATTATTTCTGCTGACTCAAATACTTTTTCCCTGTTGTGCAGTTTTGGAGGGACTTTAAGTCTTGCAGTAGGGTGTTGGGGTTTTTTTCCTGGCAGTATCCTTCCTGTATTCTGGATTTTTTTTTTTTCCCCCATGAATTTAATTTCACACTTTAATGTCAATTTAATCTCTGCAGTTTCTGCCCTTTATCTACAAAGGAGCTACAAAGCAGTCACTTTCTATAAAGGCAGCACTATGCAATCAAGTTGACAGGTCACTATTTATTAACATCTTTCATCAGAATGTTAGGAATTTGGCATGTCATTTGATTGAAAATAATGTATGATTGATTGACATTGATCAAAATTTGTTTCTTCATCCACTGTTGCACCAAATACTGAGAATGAGTTGCATGTAATATCAATAATTCCTATAAAAACATGGAGCAGCCAGTCAAAGGGGAGAGTTTTGCTCAGTGCTATTGCTGCTGCTTTAAAAAAAAGCAATGCTAAATTCTTGATGGAGACTTGTTAAGGTTGAATTTTGCTTCCAGAAATATTAGCCCTTGTCATAATACAGAAGCTATAAATTAAAAGTCAATTATTTCTCTTCAGTGTAACAAGTCAAAGAAAGCCAATACAACAGTGTAATAAAGAATAATAATTAAAAAAAAACCAAAAAAACCCACCAAAACCAAACGAACAACAACAACAAACAAAAACAAAAACAAAAACACAAAAACCAAAAAAACCCACAAAAACAAAACCAAACAAAACACAGAAAACCAAAAAAAGCCACAACAAAACCAAAAATGAAACAATGAACTTAGTATTGTTTGAAGAAGAATAAACATAATGTTAAAGTAAGAGGAATACTCTTACATAGCCCCCTATCTCTTTAGGGCTAATTGAAACAAGAAGTGGTTCTAACTTAGAGTTTAAACTTGACAACTGCACACCTGACAGTTACATATTCAAGACAAATACTGGTTTTGAACAATATGTAAATAATGTTTTTATGATTCATTTAGAACTAAAGGAGTTTTCTTCCCTTTTCTTAACCTAGGAAACCTGCTTGGATCACATCTGCCCTAATCACAGAGGAAACTGCTAACAAGAACCATTGAAGTGGGGAAAAGTGTGATTCTTTGAGCAGAAAACTTGATTCTGGAAAAAAACTCCTTTACTCCAGGGAATTCAATTTTCTTCAGTGGAGGTTATACCTTGTTGGAGTTGTTCTAGACAAGCTCAACACAAGGTCTGTGTGTATAAAGAGGAGGAAAATACATTTAAATTGTTTATACATTTAAATGTATACATTTTAAAATGTTTAATTGTTTCTAAGGCTTTTAGATTTTTGCTGTGGTATTAACAGTAGTATAAAGGGGTATCATAATTGATCCCTGGAATTACCTCAATTTCCCTTAAGCACTTAAAAATCCTTTGAGAGAATAACTCTTTCTACAACAATTCTCCTGATTCCCTAAAATCAGCCTGCCATTGAGCCAGAGAGAAAATACAGCCTGCAATACCTGTGAATCCATGCATCATTTTGTCCTTCCTGGTATATTAGTGGTGTCATGTGTGATGAGATCACAGTTGATAGTAGTTGATGATATAGGATGAATGGGTGGTGTGTTAAAACTTTTTTAAATCCATCTGTTCCAGAATTCACTCAACTGGACTCAACCTCTCTCCCATCTCATGTCAGCTGATGTAAAATCAGGAACATATTTGCTGAAGGCAAGTCAGTTATGCTGTGTCAAAGAGGTGAAGGTAGGAAAAAATGATTGTTCCCTACTCTAGTCTTGTTTGATTAAAACAAACTACGTCGCAGAAGACCATGGAGTTTTATCTGCTAAAAACTCTCAGATCAGAAGCAATTACAAGTTGACCAATTGCTATAAAATGTTATGGATTTTGTTTTTAACTGAGGCTACTTTATACATTTTCCTCAAAACGCTGGTTTTCCTCTTTCTTGATAATTTTGCTTTCTGATGTGGGTAACAACTGAATTTTGTTCTGTTCTCGGATTCTGTTGGTTTGTTTGTCAGCAATCCAGTAATAAGTTGCATTTTGGTCAGGTGTGCTCTAGTCACAGAATAGCTCGACTGGAAAGGGATCCATAGGGATCATTGATATATCTCTAAACACTTTGAACATGGCTAGTTGACTTCATTATTTATTTCTTCATTATAGTAAATATTAAAATCTGCAAACTGCAAGGTAAGCACTGAGTAAGCACAGAATTTCATTGTTTAATGCACAATTTTCTCATATTTTATGCAGATTTGTGTGGTCTGTTTGGTTCCTGTGGAGCTGATATGGGGGTCTTGGTCTACTTGCTTTGATTGTGATGTTGGGATGAAACAATATTAGTGGCAATAAGCTGATTATTTAGAAAGAGCTCTGTATCTGTCCATATTCATTATTCATCTGTCCTTACTTGTATTGAGCCCTTACATGACTTTTATTCTTGCTTTGGTATTTAAATCTTCTTGATCAATAGCATGTTACATTGTAGTTTTCTGCTTGTTGTGACAGTTTTCTGTACTCAGTCTGTCCCTCCAACACACAGCATATGTGCACACATACTCCCAAGAAGAAATCGTCATTCATCCTTCTCCATAAAATGCATATTGTCTAATTTTATATAGGCAGAGATGGCATTCTAGGGGTTCTTAGTCAAGTTTTGAATGAAAACTGATGGCTGTTCCATCTGAATTAATGGCATGATGTCAGCACTAGGACTTGACCTGTCATAAAATTTAAGCATTTAACCAAACAAAGCAGGACTTGGTGGATGAAATCAATGTGAAAAGTGCTGAAAAATGGTTTGTTTATATACCATTTGTGTGTTTATATTTTGGTCATATTGGATTCTCTACTAGTGGGATTAGCAACTTATCTGCATGCAAGACAAACATAGAAGGGTTTGTAGGAAAAAAAAAGAATACAACTGAGGGAATCACATACTTCATAGTACAAGGTGGAAATACTGTGCTTTCTGTTACTTCATTTGCATAATGAAGTAACATTATATGTGAGATAAGTAACATTATAAGTAAGATATATGCAAAATATAAACATTATTCTTTCAACATTGCTCATTTCCAGCTAAATTAAGGTTATCTTCCTGAGAATGAAAAATAGTTTAGCAAGAGCTCTCCCTCACGTATGGTGGATTTCTTGACTAAAGCAAGGAACTTGCAAGTCACAACTGCATCAGAAATACGTTTTACCATGTAAGAACTATGAAAGAGACAAATTCGATTCTCTGGCTTGCTGATACTGCCAGGTTGTCCCATATTTCTCAAGACATAAAATGAAAAAAGGCATTTGAGGGGTTATGAAGTTGTATTGGATCATGGGAACCTCTTCATTGTATGCAATACGTGACTTGTGGACAGGATCGTTTGATGTGCTAAATGCCTTTTGCTTTTGCCCTTATGCACCTCTGCAAGTTCTACTACCTTGCATTCTTTGTCCCCAGCTATCTTTTTGCGTGGCTTAGCTTGTGCTTGGGCCAGATTTGAGCATTCCAGTGAGTCCGATTGTTTCACTTCTATGAACCTATTTCTGTTCTATTATGTTAGTCTCCTGTTTTTGCTGAGCAAAGCAGCACAGCAGGTTCAGCAGCTGCCTGTGGTAGAGAACACGCCAGACCAAATCAAGAGCAGCTGTTTCTCTTTTTCCCAGCTTTGAAATGGGTTCACTGTAATTTTTTTATGTCTTTCCTGATATTTTTCCTTTCTAACCAAGAATATCTGTAAGAGATAATAAATAGCTGAGACTTGAAAGTGACACCTGTCAGTAGACAACTGTATTTTCTCTGGTCTGCAGAGAAGGATGATGGCAGTGTATTGAGTCAGGACAAATTCCCTATTGAAGTACATCCTGAGAAGTGTTTTTCAGCTGACATAGTACTGTAGTTAAACTGAGGAGTCAAATAGACTAAACTAGGATGGGGAAAGCTGGCACTTTCCTCTTTTATTCCCCTTATCATATTGGAAGTTCTGAAATCCTGTGTTTCTGCATGCTGACAACTACAAGTGTGTGAGCTCCTGTGTGATTTAGGCCTTTATGATACATAGGCTCGATGTGGAGAGAAAACTTCCCTCAGACTTTCCAGATTTTCTGACTTTGAGCATTAGGTTCTCCTCTGGTATGTTTAAAGAGAGATTGATGACCTTTTTACTCACTAGAGTACTCTAATTGGTTTAAATAAGCGCCATTTAATGGGTTTAAATTATTTTAAGTGTCTGAATTTACTATTCAGTGTCCTAAGATGCCTGTAATAATAACTGCTATAAAAATACATATTGACTTTCAACAAATACTGACCTTCCTGTGCTAACTCAACCATCGAAGTGTTATCTAATACTGGATGGGGGATGTGTCTGTTGACTGGAGGATTGCTGTGTAATTGAGGTCAACGAGTCTTTCCATTAACTTTGACAACCAGACCAGAATCCCAAGAGTCTGGGGGTGAGGGGTTGTCCTCTTAGAACGTGTAATCTAGTACTGTCTTTCATTTTTTAGATTAATAAGGTCTAATACTGCTGGTTTCCTCTTCACATTTCATCACGTGCCTGTGCAGAAGTACCTGATGCTTGAAAAGACAGCAGATACCAAGACAACACAAGGCTTCAGTATAGCTGGTGAAGTTGCACATGGGCATTCGAGTTCAGTGTTTAAAAAAAAGAAAAAAGAAAATAATTTAAAAAACTTTCTTCTAAGTGATGGAGGTGAGCAGGATGTTCTTCAAAGAATATTTCACATAATATTTCGAGTTGGAACGGACCCACATACAGGACCTCAAAAACATGGGAGTTGGATGGGGGTGTAGTTACATCCTCTAGTTCCCTTTCCCTCCTTCACACATGGCACACTGGATGGGATGTTGTTCTCTGAAATGTCAATGCAGACCCCTCTCTGCCCCTCCCACAGTGTTGTCTCGAGACTGCAGAAAATAACTTGAAAACACCTCCTAAGATTTGCTTTCATATCTCTTAATAGAAATTAGTCTCCTATGTAGTTCCCTGGTCACAGGGGAAGGTGGGAACTGGCTACTTCATAAACACCAGTAGCCAAAGGAAACTGAGCAGATAGATATGTAAAATATTACAGTCTGGCAACTAACTCCCTTTCATTCTACTTATTCTTCATTAAAATGTAGGTTCACACTATCCACCCTGCCTAATCCTGAGAACGATATCAGTTTAAAAAGGCAAGATTCAAATTCACAAATATGGCAACTTAAAAATATACTGTCAAAGTCATTTAGCTGTCTCTTTCTGTAAGCATTGCATTTCTTTGAATTTGATTTGTGAGATCATTCTTTCTGGCTGTTGCTAGGACAACAAAAGCAGTTTTTGTACTTCGGTACAAATAGTACATTGTGTATCTATTAGCCCTCAGAAATACTGCTAAAACAATCAATATCAAATACATTGAATATGTTAGATTTTTAAATTACATTTACAGTGAAAAAAAATATTTTCAGTGTATTTTAGCATCTGTATGGCTCTGTATTGATTTTTATTTCAACTATTGTGTTCTGGTGTCTGGCTTGACCATTGTATTGTTAGTCCCTCTGGAAATCCAGCTTTTCCACGTATGAGGACATGACTAATGACTAAGGAGAACAGTTATTATTTCACTGCATTTGGAAATCCAAAGTTACCTATTGTAGCTATTTAAACCCTCTCTGAGATGTGCTTGGAATAAAATTATTCTGGTCCTGCAAAAATGGCTGCAGGGGAGTCTGCCATGCCATTCCCATGGCATGCCTTGGAAAAACAGTTTTTGATGCTCTCACCAGGAATTTGAGATCACTCAACGTTCTACTGAATGGGAGGGAATTGCAGGAAAGTTCATTTGAGAGCTTGAACTCCTTCGGATATGATAAATAATTGAGAGATCTTTTAAAGATATTGCTGTTATCTGTATCCTGGTGCTTTAAACACTGCTCAAATTCAGGTGCTGCTCAGGTTAGGCAGCCTAGCAGTAATTCTGTTTTT
This sequence comes from Formicarius rufipectus, assembly GCA_013399695.1. Lineage (NCBI taxonomy): Eukaryota > Metazoa > Chordata > Aves > Passeriformes > Formicariidae > Formicarius > Formicarius rufipectus. The sequence continues at coordinate 192,697 of VXAU01005767.1, read as the reverse complement.
GCAGTATTAGTGAATCATAACCATAATATCATCATGGTTGAGTTAACAACTAGAGTGAGTGGCAGGTGGTAGCTTTATGTCCCTTAATTGTATCTTTTAGTATTCAAAGGGAATTGGCAGTTACATAGCACAGAATTCTAGTCCATGTGAAAATAACTCCATATTCCATTTTTACTTTTTGGGGCTGGTAAATGACCATGTTACTTTTGCACAGCCTGGACACAGAATCCTATTATACCAGAGGCAGGGTGGTTATTCTACTGCTTAGATGGAGAGGATACTTGAAACACGTGCTTAAAACCTTAACACACGCTTAGGGTATTTTTCTGAACATGGACAAAACATTGAATCAAGCACCTCCTAAATTGCTAAACGCCCAACCAACTTCTAAGCCCTCCAAAAGAGTTTCCAACCCAAAAAACTTTCTAGCTGAATGCCAGAGCATTATCTACTAATTTTTTTTAAACCATACATTATATAGAACACTGCTCCATCTATTTGATGAGCAGTTAATGGCAATATTTTAATTTTTGATTTGTGCATTGTTTGATAACATCACAATATACAATTGTTCAGATGTGGGGTTTATTCATAGTCAGAGTTTTCAGGGAGAGGGGAGTGAGGGGTTAGTTTTGGGGTTTTGTTTAAAAATCCATGAAGTAGGAAACAGTTTTATAGTTTGAGGTTTTCTCAGTCAGGTGCTGAGATGCTGATTACTCTAAACTTTCACTGAATGCAGTGGGAATTGTCTAAGTGCATATCAGGATCAAGCCATGAAATCATTATGTAAAATACTTTAATTGAAAGCCAAGTGTTGTCTTGGCTTCTCAAAGGAACTTTAATGCTACTAAAATTCAGGGGAATGTGGGCATCTAGCTTCTTTTCACTCTGTTCAAAATCTCAGCCAATGTTCTCTAAATAAATTAGAATTTTGCTTGTTTATGACCAAAATAATAATTTTTCCATTTCTCAATGGTTATATAATAGTAATTTCTCTGCTTTTGTGTACTAGTGTGCCCAGGCCAATAATAGATTCTTTGATGCAGCTGTCTTGAATTCCATTTACTATATTTTTGGCTGTAGCTTCAGCTCTTTGTAGAAACAGTATAGGAAACCTATTTTAACATTTTATTCTGATAATGTGCATTATTTTTGTAGATAACAAACACCTCTTTGTTTTCACATAGTTTGGTCTTTGTTTTAATCTCTACTCTTCTAGTTAGACTGAAGAAGACAAGGAAACCTGATTTAATCCAATTTTTACTCCTCCACCCTCTCCCGGTGTATTATTGCCACCTAATATAAATACTGAGAACAGTCTGTTCTGTTGTTTGACTAAAAAAAACACCAGCAAACTAAAGACCCCTCTTGAGTTCATAGAAGCTCATAATGACTCATAAGAATCCTTGTGGAAAACAACCAGGTAGATTTTTATGAAGACATCCAGTGGGATTTTATTTTTCTGGAGGCCTCAGGTCTGTAGTGTGTATGTGAAATGTGTTCAGAATAGACTCATAACTATGTTTGCTTCATCACTGATGAAACCTAGGTGTTTTCTCATGAAGACTTGCAAAGGCTGAAATAAGGACTCTATGCATGAGGAAATGTAACTTTGTATTACAACATTGGTTAATTTAAATATAAATCTAAACATGAATTGTTCTCTTTTCTATTGAATGAAATTTTTTCCCCTACAGTACTGCAATTTATTGCTATTTCAATCTTATTGAACCTTCTGAGCTATTTTCAAGTTTTGAAGCCAGGTGAAATTCATGAGCTCTTTTCCCTTGCATAGTTATTACTTTGTATTACTTCTACAGTGAGTTCATTTTTTTCTCTGATGTTCTTGTTAAGGAAAGACATGTGTAAGTATCAGCTCTATATAGAGCTGGTTTGGCATGAGGGAAAAGAAATTAGATTCTCCCACTGATCTATTTTTCACATATTCTCTCTGGTTTCCTTTCTGCTTGCTCTCAAATGCATTTTATTTCCCATTCCTTCATTTGAGTTTGTTTTCTTGCTCTCTACTCTTCTTTGTTTTTTTTGTTTTTTTAATTCAAGAACAATTTCTTAATCTACAGTTTGAGTGGGTTTGAAATCACTCATGTCTAGTGCATTGCATGGGGTTCAGCTGTATGTAAACACTGTGCTGAAGCTGCTTTGACTAATTCTAAATAGTCAATAGTCCAGCCATCTTATTTGTTTCATGCTTACACTCTGAGTAGCTTGATAAAGTAAAGCAGTTTCAAATACTCTGAGAGCTATGACTGTGGGCATGAGAAAAATCTATCATTGTCCAATAATAACATTATGTGCTCTTTATTTCATGGACAACACAGAAAAGGTGGCTATGCTGTTATTTGATTCAACATTTTATTTGGTACAAAAGGTGAAGTCTTCAACAAGCATAAAACAGGTTTGTTTTTTCAGGTTTCAACCAGAGTCAGGAAAGGAACCAAAAATAATATAGTTATTAACATTCCTACTGTGGATGAGGTGGTGTAAATCAACATGACTCTGCAGTTGCTTCCATGAAACCAATTTCCACCATTTTTTTGACAGCAGTTCTAAAAATAAGAATGTATTGGTAGAAACCTGATCAAGTCAGATGACAAAGGTTGAGAAAGGGTGGCTTTCTAGCTAAGTTTAATGTTCGTGTGTCTATGGACGAGTTTTGGGTTGGGTTTGATTTTGTTGTTATTGGTTTGGGTTTTTTTTATTGTTCTTTAAAAGTTTGTCCTTAGTAACAGTACACTGGTACATGTTAGCTATACTTTGATTTTTACAGTCAGAATATCTCTTCTTGCTGTACATCGTGGAGCAGAAAAAAAAAAGGGTGGTGTTGTTTGGGCATTTCTTGTGAAATCATTTGAGCTGATCTTCCATTGATAGAGTCAAATCTGGCATGAAATTAAATCCAATTCAAGAACCTCATGAATAGCCAGAGAAGGTCTGGCCACTAAAGTCCTTGCAATTACTTTGTGGTCTTTATAGAATGGGTGTCCTGAAAACCAAAGTGACAAATCTGTCTGTGTTTGAGTGGTCATCTATGCCTCAGTAAGCAGACTTTAAAGACAGGTTCTAAAAGCCAGAGGCACTCAGATATACTCCATTAGAAAACCATTCCATTT